>CM030854.1:7018104-7253104 GCA_018105865.1 Metaphire vulgaris
GAGGATTACGATTCAAGCCAAGGACGACCATTGAATGGTTGCCCATGACGACTCTTCATGGGCTGGATTTGGCCTGCGGGCCGAAGGTTGTGCACCACTGTTCTAAAGTCTCCACATTCTGTTGCATTCTGTTTTTTTCTGTTAGCACCAGTACTGTGTGGATGAAATCTGATGGCCACTCCCCGGCCTAACTAATTTCTTGTTGTCCATTAACTCAGATTCTGAAGCATTTCTGCAGGTATATTCCTTCAGCCTTGTTGTTCTCTAGGTCCCTGATTGCTGCAATTATCTCTTCTTCCAAGATCTCTGGTCCAATGTCATCCATTGGTATCATTGTTTCATCTTCATACAGGGTCTGTGGTTTCTCTTTTGCACAGTACAAATCTTTTATATATTTTTTTCATCTTGTTCTTAGGAGTTCTTTAGCAGCAGAATAATTAGCCCCTTTACCGGGGATTAAAATTTTTAGACACCGTCACCATGCCGGGGATTTATTTTTGGGAAAAATGTTCTTTGAAATGGAATACTGTATTTTTTAAAAATTTGCTATATCTCAGGCTATATAAGAGCCAAGAAGTTAAGGTGTACACCATTATTTTGCTTTTTTATTCTTTCTAACCATCCATGCAAAACCAAAAAATGGGGTAGGGTCCACTCTATGACCAAAAATAGAACCCACTCCCCACAAAATTTTTTAAAGCTCCGTAGCGAATATTTCTAAGCGGTAACCCCACTTTAATGAGTGACAAAGTTGTAGGGGGATATCAGTGGAACAAAATAAATCAAAAATTTTGAAAATCGGTCAGCATTTGGTAAAGATATTTTAATTCTAACCCAAACACCTGTTGTGGAAACATAAGTTAGCAATGAATTTCAAAAAAGCTTTGTAATTTTTTGAATTTCCTATACTCAGGCTATATAAGAGCTAAGAAGATAAGGTATACACCATTGTTTAGCATTTTTATAGCATTTTTATTGCTCTTTGTAACCATCCATGCAAAACAAAACAAGATTGGGGTAGGGTCCACTCTACGGCCTAAAATAGAACTCCCTCAAAAAAATTTTTGAAGCTCCATAGGTAAAATTTTTCTGTGGTAACCCCACTTGAGTCAGTGGCAGAGTTGTAGGGGGATGTAGGAGGGAAAAATAAATCAAAAATTTTGAAAATCGGACTACAAACATTGAAGATCTTCAGCCGAAACTCGTAGTTTCTACACAACCTGTCCCAATTTCTGACCCCTCGGCCCAAAGAATATATATTTACTTTCAACAAGAGAAAATCTAGCTAATAAATAGGTGCCATCTAGCGAATGGATAAATACTAAAGCAATTTAAGGCATAAGACAAGTCTGATTCGTTGCACATGTTATACGAATGACTACAAAACTTACATGACGAGCCTGGCTCATCACGCCCAAATACGGAAAGATAACGTTGGATGAGTGCATCTCGTCACGCCCGTTTAAGGGGTTAATGAATCAATTTTAGGGTGGAGTGAAAAAAATTTGAAAGTTTTATTTTGAAAATGATGCTTGTTTTGTCACAGCCATATTCTTATTCTACAACTTGTCTACGTCATGGACCACTTTCTCAGCGTATGATAATTTTCAGAATAAATGGTTTGATAAATTGAGATTATTATAGATAATGACATCTGAATTTTCTCTTTAATTCAGTTGGATCCTCTGAGAAGGATCTTGATGACTTTGAAGAAAGGTTGGGACTGAAACTTCCAAATGATGTGCGCTGTGTCTACAGGATTCACAATGGACAAATATGGACAGACAATGGGCCGCCAGTTGGGTAAGAAATAAGTCATTGGCACATGAGACGAGAATCTCAACTTGCAAGAGTGTAAAGAGTATGATATATATATATATATATATATATATATATATATATATATATATATATATATATATATATATATATATAATACATATATATATATATATATAATATATATATATATATAATATATATATATATATATATATACTGATCGTATACGTAAAGAAGATATTTTCAAGGGTTTTCGATAATTGTGGTTGTTCCATTATGATCATGATGGCTAATAAAATTTATATAGCGCCGCTTATGGTCCATTTCAGTATACCGCGGACCTCGTTATAACGCGGGTCTAGTTATGGACCCCAAAGTCCGCGTTATAACGGGGGTCCCCTGTAATATGTAACAAAAATTTCCTATGAGAATGTCTATTAATTAACCTGGATAATCACAATTGTCTTTCAAATTCTGCTTAAAATTGGAAGAGTAGACAGTTTTCCCCCGCCGGCGGCCGTCATTGAGCCATAAAACAATAAGCCTTCATCATTTTATTTTTTAAAGCTTTCAATGACACAATGTTTATTGAGTAACTTAGACAATCGCAATTTTCTGGCAAATTCTTTTTGAAAATTGATGTGCAAACAACGTTTTTCTCCACCACCGACTGCGTAGGTAAAAACCCATATAACGCGTATGTTATATGCGCAAAAAATACAGCTAAATTAAAATTATGTATGTTATGTACATAAAATTGTATGTGCATAAAATTTATTCCTTTGTATAATACGCACCCACAGTCCCACACCGTGAACTAATTTTTGAAGCGAAAAAAGTGTGTCTTATACGCGAGGTATTATGGTAAATCAATGTGTATACATTACTAAAATATGGATTAGTGAAGTAAAGCAAAATAATTCAAACATGGTTATGCCTCAATTATGTTGAATAAACAGCTATTTCACACTATAGACATTCACTACCATTAGTTGCAACTGCATCTGCTGCTTCTTTTCCCTCAATTCCTATCTTGATTCTAAAATCAGCTGCAATTTCCTTATGCTTAGCCTTTGAATGGTTATCCATGTTTGCTGCAATTTTTCCTTTCAGTAAGTCGTTCCAGCTATCTGTTTTGCATCTGGACTTGTCCATTTTTATGTCTACGTTCATTATTTGTTCCCTTTATCTATTTGGTATCTATTTGGCTTAAACATTTTACGGAAATGTGCACACAATAATATGAAAAACAAAACCGACTAGCAACACGGACGTAAACACATGCAGGCCAAAGATTGGTCTGATAAGGTGTGGACAATGGAATGAAGGTTATTCAATCAAGTGACCACTGTTTGATTGAGGTCTGTGCCATAGTCCTGAATCTTGGCCCAAAAGAACATTGCCATTACTCTCTGAGTTTGCAAGTTTTGCCTTAACAATTGAAGTCCTACAGAATTGCTCAACAAACACAAATAAACTTATAAAATTATTTTTCACTTGTATACATTTTTCTATTACTTAACTGCTTCACTTTATTCAGTTACAGTTATTTGTCATTTTTAAGTTACAGTTAAAGTTTTAGTTAACTGACAGGTTTTTTTTGTTATTTGAGGTCTTTTAGTTACAGTTACAGTTAACTCGGAGAACACTGCTAGAAAGTGCAATCTCGATTCATTTGCAAGGAAACTTAAAACTTATTTCTATGAGACCTCGTATAAATGCTAGCCTTTGGCCCTTCGTCCATGTTTCTGCACTATATAAATTGACTTTTTAACCTAACATAAACTGCATTTTTTCTACTTTTGCACAATGCTTTTATTCCATGTTTTAAATTACCTTAGCCTATTCATTGCTCTTTGTATTCAGTATTGATGTTTGTCTAATAATTACCAGTAAATATTCACTCCAAATGCTGAATAGCATTCCTTGAAATTGCAGAACTTGCATTGGCTTTTGTGTTTTGTATATAATATAAAAATGCAATGTTTTTTCAGCCTATTTGGAACAATTCACAACTATGATCACTTTCGCAATGAACGAATGACGCGAATTGAGGAAATGTTGGTATGCAATTCAGCATAGTTTTAACAATAGCTCTGTGTTTATTTTCAAATAATTTATAAATTGCGGTAAATTATGTTTCCATAGTTTATAGTTAATTTTAGGGCCGGGCCGAATATTCGTTTAGTATTTGCTTCAGCACCGAATAGAGCTTTGAATAGTCTTCGTATTCAGAAGAATACCAGCAATTGCTGGTTAAGACGAATGTGAATAATGGTAACATGATGAACAAAATTTGCACTTGGACTGTGTGTGTGTTGTGTTTGTTTTATAATCTAATTATTCAGCTTCGTAAATTAAAGTGCCGGTGAATACTCTTGTTTCTATTGACCAGCTTTCAAATAGCACTGTACAAATTTATTATTCATGTCACATGCGTAAATGAGCAATTCTGTCCATTTCTGCTTATTTATTAGGGCTGACAGTTTAATGTGGTGATTTTTCTGGAAATATGTGGGACTCAGAGGTACTAAATATGTGGGAATAATGTGGAAATTTTCAATTTATGTACTTGAATTTCCTATTTATGCTTTATTTCACCTTGCATGTTTTGGGGAATTGCAGTGTTTTGATTAAAAAAAAGACTGGCAAGCAAAGAAAAAAGGTAATCCAAACAGGCACTGATCCCTTGTAAATCTAGGCTTATATATAAATAAAAAAGCAAAAAATGCTATACATATGATGAAATATTTAGCGAAAACTGCGGATAAAATTGCCAGGATAAAATTGTAGATATATACAGTATGCAGAAATCGCATATGCAGGAAAAAAACAGAAGAAAACAAGGCTCATTAAAAAATTTTAAATATGCCTTCGCATATGCAATCACATGATTGCATTAAACCGGCAGCTTTAACTTATTTGACTATTCTTATAAGATGATGCAAAAATAATGTAAATAAACTTCATCCAAATGACCAGGCAGAAAGAGACAGACAGATGGAAGGAACTCATTCAGACCCATCGTCCAACCAAATAGGGAATGATGGAAGAAAGTAAATAAAGAAAAAATAAGTTATAATAGTAGTACACAGCACTCTTGTTGATCACATTAATATGGCGGCTTGCCATGGGATAGGTATTGTGTACACTATTCATATTCAGTATTCATCGAATAGTGATTCCGACTATTCATATTCATCTGAATAGTTCAAAACCCCTATTCGGCCTAGCAGTAGTTAATTTGATGTTTTTTTGTTTCTTTTAAACTGAAAAAACTTATTTGGTTATGCAAAATATTTTTTATTATGGCAGCTTTTTAGAATTTTGTAGCTCTTTTTCCAATCAATTTACATGTTTTATGGATATGCATATCTCTTGTGGTACTTATGATCTGCACCTTTTGGTTGCTGCAGAATCCTCTGAACGTGTCAGAGAAACGTATGGGAATGCTGCGCATTACTCAGTGTGATTCGTCT
The DNA here is from genome assembly GCA_018105865.1 of Metaphire vulgaris. Lineage (NCBI taxonomy): Eukaryota > Metazoa > Annelida > Clitellata > Crassiclitellata > Megascolecidae > Metaphire > Metaphire vulgaris. Next base: position 7,023,366 of record CM030854.1, read on the forward strand.
CGTGTATCACAGTTTCTTTGCCTGACTGATCAGCATGGATTCGAAATTGGAACTATCTATTGTCCTTCTGGTTACCCTGCAAATGCAGATTTTGATGAAAAGAATTGCTTCATTTCGGGTAGAAAATCTTATATGTCCAGTTTAAACTCATTTGATTCAATTTTGTCTATGGTTACCCTGCAAATGCAGATTTTGATGAAAAGATTGCTTCATTTCAATTCCAGAAAATCAATCATATGTCCAGTTCAGCCAAACTCATTAACCAATTTTGTCACACAGCCAACCAATCAGAAAAAGTCAAACAATTCAGTACCAATCAGATTGCCTCACACAGCCAAGGGCAATGAAGGTAACAGATAATTTTAATGTAATAGATGAAAAGTCCATTCAGTAAATTATTGCCTTAAGGGCAATGGGTGAACAATAATCTCAATTTAAATTTACTGCATAGCTGAATTCACTGGTGGACAACAGTTGAGCAGAGTGGTCAGAAGAGCTAAACTGCTGTTCAGTAATAAACATTTTACAAGGGAGTGATACAAAACAATTAATAGAGAAGTTGGCTGAGAAGAGGAGCAGCACTTTAAATGATGCAACTTCATCCAAGCATTGAGCTTTATTATTTAGCATTCATTTACTAATACTGATTACTATTCACTGATATTTCATAATTGATTATGGGAACTAGGTGACAGCACTGTGGTAGTTTATTGTTAGATAAGTTAGTATACCTGATTGCACTTCAAGTTGTACTTCATATTTGTGCCTTTATTTGGCTGAATTCTCTCAGAAATGTACATGAAAGCTTTTTAATACGACGGTTGTAAGCCAGAGGAGACCAGCCGAATGCACCAGTCACACGATAACACCACGAACTTTGGTCTACCCACATATCGCCAGGCATTCGTGTTTCAATTCTTCCTATACAACCGCCTCTGACCTTCCATTATTAGTTACAGATGTCGCTGAAGGTGGCAACTCAAAGGACACAGCATCAATGCAAAGTTCAATGTTGAAACTTGCTGTTTTTAACATCAGATCAATTGTGAATAAAATTAATGATATACATAACATTCTGCTTGAGAACAACAATGACATACTGGCTGCAAATGAAACCTGGCATGAAAGTGAAGACTCTATCACCATACGACAGTTGAGAACTTGTGGTTTTAATGTAGTTGAATCTGCCCAACCAGCTGAATAAAAAAAATAAAGAATTCAAAATTGAAAAAGATCAAAAGATCTACTAATCATGGAAGTGTTGCAATAATTTCAAGAAGGAACATCACACTCACCAAAGTCAACCTCAAGCTTAGCTATAAACCAAGCTCATTTGAATATGTGCCTGTAGTCGGTGCTGAATGCAGCTGTAAGACTTGTCTTTGGTGCTGGACATTGTGACCACATCACCCCACTAACTCACCGGCTTCACTGGCTCAAAGTTCGAGAGAGAATTGAATACAAACATTCTGTTCTTGCATTCAAGTCCATAAACCAGATTGCTCCAGAGTATCTTCAGGAGTATTTCGTACTGACAACATCACGAAAGTTGCAACTGTCCTTGTCGTTTTATGCTCAAAGTCTTATGAAGATACCTCACTGTAAAACATCACTCGGTTCCAGGTCATTTGCAGTGTCAGGACCAAAGACATGGAACGATCTACCAATAATTGTGAAATCATCCTGTTCTCTGACATCCTTTAAGAAAAATCTTAAGACTTATTTGTTTAGAAAATCTTATTCTCTTCTGCCTTAGATTGTTTTCCATTCATATTTTTGTTGAAGACTTATTTTATTTATTTTTATTGGACTCTGTAATGTGCCCTTGCTCCTGACATTTTGGTAATATGGCACACAAGAAATTGTCAGTTTAATAATAATAATAATAATAATAATAATAATAATAATAATAATAATAATAATAATAGTCTATTTGAGACAGAGCAAACACACACATGAGTTGAATATATCAATGGCTGTCAGAATGAAGCGAGGAATCATCATCATCATCGGAGTTAATAACTTAATAGTAGCAATTCCTGGCAAGATGGGTGATGTGACGATCGAAGGGGAAAGTGTTTTGTCAATAAGAACACCAAGGAACTGAATACCCTGGGATGGCACAGCATCCACGCCATCAAGCGCGAAAGGTACTTGGTTGGTCAGATGTTTCTTTCTAAGCATACTCAGACACAGGAATTTGGAGTCTTTGTAGGATTTGGCATAAAGTGATTTGATGCCATCCATGATTTCATGTTCATGATACATTTCAGAGCTCAGATATAAAGTTGATCAGCATTGGGAGGGTCACAGATTGAATAAATTTGGCCATTGTCAGCACAGTAGTGTGTCTGGCCCATAAGATTTAATTGCTTCTCAAACATCGACCACAAGGGGCCTAAGAACTGAGCCTTGAGGCATGCCACTGCAGACAGGATGTGGAGCAGATGCATGACTGTCAATGCAGACCGACTGAGCTCTTATCAGTCAAGTAGCTCCAAAGCCAAGAAAGCACGGAGTCTTTTAGCCCATAAGTTTATTTATTTATTTATTTCAGGCCAATTTTTTAACCTCTTGACTGCGTCGTGACGACGAGCGTCGTCATATAGTAGTATGTATTCCCATTGTGCTGTAATGGTCTTATGTCCGCAGTATTGAATTGCCTAATGACCGCAGTAGTGAATAGATATTTTTGTTGCTGAGTAGCTGATGCCTGGATGGAAGTCACGTAACATCAGTGACACTATCAAGGGCGGGAAAAGGGGAGTGTCTGGATGTAAGCAGGATAATCAAGCAGCAGTTTGTCAGATAAGTTGACTGATTCCAGTCCTATCATACAAAAATTAAATGTTGGCAGTGACTTTTCTGCCATTTTCAGTAATCCAGTTGGTGTGAAAAAATAGCGTTAACTTTTTAAAAACTTTTTGATAACTGCATTTTGTTTCGATTTAGTTATATTTGTTAGCAAATAGCAATATTATGTTATATATGTTATATATGTTATATATATATAACATATATATTGCACTCATATATATATAACATATATGTTATATATAGCATATATATAACATATATATAACACATATATAACACTTACAACATATATAATATATATGTTATACATGTTATATATGTTATATTTGTTAGCAACTGTTTTGTTAGCAACAGTTTACGCGCATATTAAAAATTAACCGGTCGCAGCAGCGTATATATTGCCGCAACGCAGTCAAGGGGTTAAGCGCAGTAGCAGGGCTAAGGCCCACGACAAGAGCGCTTCACGCATAATCATCACAATAAGTAGCTCATTCTAAATAAGTGAGTTTTTAAGTTCTTAATAAAAAGTCCAGCAGAGTCCGTGCTGGTCACGTTGTCCGGCAGAGTGTTCCACAATGCAGGGTTTCTTCGCATGAACGATCTTTCTCCCATCTTGATGGTCTTGGATGGTGGAGGGACGAGGAGTTTCCCATGGTTGACTGGACCGCAGGTGCAGTCTTCGTTCATTTGTCGTCGACCTTTGCACGAATGAGGCCAGATATTCTGGGCAAGTTGGGTCATGAAGTGCCCTGAAAGTGAAGCAGCAGCGTTAATACATAATCCGCTCTGGTACTCGGAGGCAATGTAGTCGAGAAACGGTGTGATGTGGTCACCTCAGCGTGTCCTAAAGACCACTCGTGCTGCATAGTTCAGGACCGATTGCAATCGATTCATTCTTGCTGCTGTAATTCCCAGTAAGACGCTATTACATTAATCGAGCCTCGACAGCACTAAGGCTCGAACAAGTTGTATTGCTCCGGTGACTGGAAGATACCTCCGGACAGACCCAATCCTTCGTAACTGGTAATGGCAATGATGAATCAGCTCTGTTATGTGCGGTTCAAACGTCAGAGTCTCATTCAGTTCAATTCCCAGAAGCCGTAAAGACGTGGAGGGGACAATGTCCACTCCCCCACCTTAAACGACTGACGACTCACGAGATTCTGTTTCCTGGGCGTGCAGAGCCATAGGAGTTCCGTCTTGGCTGGATTTAGGGTCAGACGATTCTCCCCCGCCCATCTCATGATGGCGGCCATGCATCTCTCGAACCGCTCCTGCAGTGCATCAGTGTCCTCCGGCAGACACGAAGAATATATTTGCCCATCATCTGCATAGCTATGTGACGTCAATCCTTCATCATTGATAATTGTTCTCATGTCAGCTATGAACAGAATAAAGAGCAGCGGGCCCAGAAGTGACCCTTGTGGAACGCCGTAGAGGACACTCCATCTCGCAGACTGCTTGCCATTGCACGAGACCTCTTACGTTCTACTAGTGAGGTAGCTCTCACGTTGTTTCACGACATCGAATAAAGACATTATGATCTACAGAATAAAACGCAGCCAAGAGGTCTAGGAAATATAGATGTAAAGGTAGTCCCGTACTCAGACAAGCGTAGGTTCGGTACTGATCTTCATGTATTAGGCAAGCAGCGATGCAGGGGCTTGTGTCATTAGTCTAGAGTAGTTGCCATTGCTTGTTCTAGACAGAGGAACTGGATTGGACATGTGCTAAGAGGCGAAACATTTCTTAGAACAGTAATTGAGGGAAGTATATCAGGAAGAAAGACAAAATTCCTTTTGTCCAAGGAGAATGCTATTGGACTTGGATGAAAACAGATGCACAGCATCAGAAATCAAATATGAGGCAAGGCACAGAAGGTAATAGAAACTATGGAGTCCTGAACTTGTCTCAGGACAGATATCATGATGATGAAGATGAAGTGATGAATGGCTTGGTTGACCACTCCCACCATGGCTTGATCCCGGGATGGTCATCCATCTAAGTACAAGCAGTGCTTGACATTAACACTTTGGTGTTCTGATGGGAACCGGTTACACAATGCCAAATAGGCTGATCCACAATACCTACTGTAGTAGGGCCATTTGACCATTGACAGTAGCGTTGGCAATATTGTCATAGATTTTCAAGATATGATCCTCTTGTTGGGACTTGCACTCTATTGGCTGCTATTTTCTTTTACTGATTATTTTACATGATGTTTTTACATGTTATTTTGATTAGATACAAGTTATCTGAATTGGTTCACACGTTATGCCCAAGAACTTGCTAACAGAGCATTTCCGCTTGTCAAATACCATTCACAACCTTACATTTACAGGTGAGATTCAACATGTGCATTTTGATTTATGCTTCATTCTTTGACAGCTATGTGTTTTTGGCACAGTCATTGATGTCGTGAGTTAGTTTTTTAGGTTTATTAGCTAATGAAAATAATCATTTGATGGAGTGGAAATAGAACCTGTAGAAGAATTATATTTATAAACGCCAAGTGTCGTAAAGAAATAAGGAGAAGAATTGCCATGGGGAAAGAAGCCTTTACGGACAGAGGAAAACTACCGAGAAGGAATTTTATCTGAAATCTGAAAAAACAATTGGTCCAAACGCTGATCTGGCCAGTGACACTCTATGGATGAGAAACTTGGACGCTCAGAAAAGAAGACATAAAGAGACTAGAGGTATTCAAAATGTGGATCTGGCGAAGAATGAAAAAATCAGCTGGACGGAAAAATAACAAACGAAGAAGTCTGGGAGAGGACAGAAGAGAAGAAAAGCCTAATAAACACTTTTCATACCAGACAAAAGAAGTGGCTAGGCAATGTTCTGAGAGAAGAATCATGCCTAGTAAGAGAAGTACTAAAAGGAAAGATGAATTGGAAAGCACAGAAAGGGCGACCAAGGACATCGATGCTGGAGTGGATGTTCGACACTACGGAAAAAACAAGTATTCAGCCCTGAAGATCAAAGCTCAAGATAAATAGGAGTGACAATGCTGGAGTATGGTACCTGTTTTTGGACAGAGCGCCTGTAATGCAGAAAGCTCTTTACATGTGTTTATTTATTAATTTATTAGTGATTATTGATTTATTATTACTAATCAAGCGATTAGATTGCATCATATTCACTTTTTGTAGATTTAATCAGGAGCCAGGCTGTGTTGCTGTTACTGATCATGTCTGTATTAGTGTTGCAACAGCCTTCATTGCAGAAATGAGTTATGTGAATCCACCACATTTTACCTTTGCATATCGTATTACGTGAGTATGCTGTATCAGTATTCTTATTTATTAAATATTTATCTTAAAATCAAGTTTCAAGGTTTTTTGCTAATCCACAATTTGAATTAAAATCAGGTCTTTTGTTTGCTAATTATTTTGAAACATTTTGTGCAGAATGTCAATGGATAGTGATGTTGCACCAAAACACTCGTGTCAGTTGGAGACTCGTCATTGGGTGATTACTGATGGGGAAGGAGAAACTAGTATCGTTAATGGACCTGGAGTAATTGGTGAGTTAAGTTGTTTGTTGACAATGCCTTTGGATTCAAAATGCCAGATTCATTATAATTGGGCAAAAATCCAACGACTCCTATCACTAAACAATCAAGAGTGCTAACCAGAGTATACAAACTTTACAACAAAATACTTTCTGAACAATCTTTCTTAATCAAACATGGATCTAAAACGGAATCCATTTTAACAGAATGAATTGCATCTTGGTTCAAAGGAAAACAAAGCAAATTATTGGACAATCTCATAAATTCATCACTAATCATATGGTAATTAGTTGTCTGGCACTTAACTATCCTAAATTTCCTCTGCACAGCACAATCATTATGTTAAACAAAATTCAACACATCTTGTACACTTTCATCAACCTCTTGAAAATAGTCAATGAATCCTTGGATGGAAACAAGTTATTAGCCACTATATCTTCAGAAAAATCAATTAATTTGTCATGCAGATCAACAACAGGCTTATCTTAATTGCAATTAGTAATATCCACATCAATTGCAATCTAAATCTGCACCAATAAGAATGTCTATTGTGTTTGGAAGACCATCAAGCAACCCACACAGAACTTCACCACTATTATAGACACTGTGAAGTTTGATTTGAACTAACGGAATTTGAATGACTTCACCTGTTATTTCTTGAATTAATCTGTACTCTCCAGTTTCCTCATATTTAGATGGTTTATTTAGCTGTTTACTAATGAGTGTCTGGGCAGAACCAGTATTGCGTAAACATGTAAAGGCAGAAACATTTGATACCATCTACCTGCATACGTATCGACGGAATTGATGTGCAGCCGGTGTCATCGGTACGGAACCTCAGGATATTCCTGAATAGCACCGCATCAATGAAGACACACGTTTTGAAGACTGTGGCTGGATGCTTCAATGCCCTCAGGCTGATTAGAAGTATTCATCGCTCAGTGTCAGCCACTGCACTCAAAACACTGGTCTCCACTCTCGTGTTGACCAAATTAGATTATGGCAATGCTACTCTCGCTGGAATACGTTAATACCTTCTCAACCGTCTTCAGTCCATTCTGAACGCTGCTGCTCGTATGATCTGCCATATTCCACCAGGTGAACACGTAACTCCATCGCTTCGTGATTTGCACTGGCTATCAGCGCCAGAAAGAATCCACTTCAAGCTCGCGTTATTAGCCTACCGATGCCTGAATGGTGTTGGCCCTGCATACCTGGCGACTGAACTGCAATTAGTAGCTAACTTGGAAGGTCTAAACGCCTGAGATCTGCCCGTTCCACCTCACTGAGTCGGCATTTGAATGAGATCACCAAGGATTTCTTGAATTGGTCTGAACTGTCGATGATTTTGCATTCCTGTTTACGTCGAGAGCGTGGAACTGTCTGCCTCCATTTCTGCAGCTCTCTCTTTCTCTCAACACCTTCAAAGAGAAGCTTAAAACCTGGCTATTCATGTGAGAGCTACTTGTGATTTCTTGTGTTTTGTATGTGTTCACGCAGTTCTTTTAGGACAAGTTACCACATTAATCAATAATCAGGCTGATTGTAATCTATAATATTAAGCCCTTATCTGTATGTCTCTCTGTCTGTTACCTTAGATTAAGCGTTCTGATTGGTTGACTATTGGTAGACGGTTTAGACCGTTTAGTCCATTCGCGATCGTTGGTGGGCGGCGTTGACTGACTATTATTCCACCAGACCGTTTAGTTAACGCGATCGCGTTGGTGGCACTGGCGTTGACTATTGGTAGACCGTTTAGTCCTTACAATGCGTCGCGATAGCGTTGGTGGACGATTTTGGCCCAAGACGACGTTGCTATTGGTAACAATTGTTCGTAGAACCGGTTTAGTCGAGTCATTGCAGCGTCAGAGGGCTGGGCGTTCCGCGACTGGCGTTGCTATTGGTAACAATTGTTCGCAGCCTGAGGTAGTTTTTAGCGCACAAAAATACGTGGCTGAGAGCGTCACAAATGGCCACAGTTGCGTGATTTTAACGCATACAGGCCTAATTATTACGTGGCGCAGAGCTTGGCTATAGGTGGCGATCATTGAAATGTTGTTCAGCATGAATTCAATGATTGGGTATTTTGTATAGGTATTAGATTAGTATTATCCTGCAGGACAAGTTACCACATAAGCATCTTTCTAATAATAATAATAATAATAATAATAATAATAATAATAATAATAATAAATGTGACCTCTCGTGAATTATTGTCAGCATCAAAAATTACAGTTTTGGTACAAAATGATCTAAAAATATTGTTGACTGCATTCAAATCACTAGACATTTGACAAAATTCACATTCGGGTCTCACAGCAAAGTATTTTCCTGTGAACCATCAGTATAATAGCCAGACATGCACATTTGACAAAAACGTGTATTTTGGTTTTATATGACCGAGAATTGGATATATTGAAGCTTGGATATATTGAATTGTTTATTATTTATCATGGTCCCTTGAGCTTCGATATAGCGAGATTCTACTGTACTTGTCAGGCAGTGGTTGAATTTCAAACACGTAGTTAAAGGGGTACCATAACTAAATCGTGGACGACAAAATAGCGGAGACAAAACCGCGGACGACAAAATAGCGCACGACAAAATAGCGCACGACAAAATAGCGCACGACAAAATAGCGAAAAACCGCGACAGAATAGCTCACGACAAAATAGCGGAAAAATCGCGCCAAGATAGCGCACGACAAAATAGGTCAAAGACGCGACAAAATAGCGGTGACGTAATCGTGCGATAGGAACGGAGCAAAGTGATTGATTGATATGAAGAGACCTTATTTAAAGCTACGTTATTGATTAATATGAAGAGATTTGTTTAACAGTTTAGTTTAGTATTTATTTCTACGTGCTTCATTGATATGCAGAGACATTGTTATTTTTTGCTTCTACGTGATTGCTTATTATTAAGAGAAATTTTTAACAGTTTACTAATATGAAGAGACTTTTTAAGCAGTTAATTATATGCTTCTACGTACTTGATTGATACGCAGAGACATTTTAAACATTTTATTATTTGCTTATACGTGATTGACTAATATGAAGAGACATTTTTTACTGATGTTACTGATTAATATAGAAAGACATTTTGACAATTATAATTGCTTTGGTGTTTTATGAATTTTAATAAGCATGTTAAATTGAAAGTTGTGCTCTCTATCGTTTCTTGCTTCGCGCTATTTTGTCGTCCGCGATTTTGTCTCCGCTATTTTGTCGTCTGCGATTTTGTCTGGACACCAGTTAAAGGTACACAAATGATTTATTTGGTAGCCACAGACAGTGCAAAAAAAGTGACTCCAGGATACAGTAGAACTTGTTATAACGTACTTGGTGGGTCTGTGAAATTTAGCATGTTATATCTGAGGGCAGGAAGTTAGCAGAGTGGTAACAAAGTTGGACGATAGAGCATGAGATCGCGGGTTTGAGATCCGCAGGAGCCCTAAGCCATACTCGCTAGAGGGCGGTGGTAAAATGAGGAGCAGTAGTGAAAAGCTGTGATAAGTCAAACAGGTATGCTACGCAATGCACTAGCCCCGTATCCGTGGTTTGCACGCCTGATTGATGGCTATAGCAAAGGAAATCAGCACTGCTCTACGAGGCCGTGAGGCTCGGGAAGGACTTTGACTTTTTTGTATCTGAGGTATGTTATATCAAATGCCATCCAATACTGTAGTGCATCATGCATTTGATTACTGTATGCAATAGTCAATACATTACAATAGCCCCTATTAACCCGTTGCAGGGGTATTTAATTTGGGGGAAAGGCGTTCATGTGAAAATGTGAACATACAAGTTTTAAACTTACTATATTTCAGGCTACATAGAAGCTATAAAGATGTGGTTTGCACCGTTGTTTAGCATTTTTATTGCTCTTTCGAACCATCCATGCCAAAGAAGGAAATTTTGGGGGTAGGGTCCACCCTACAGCCCAAAATAGGACCCCTCCCCAACATTTTGGTCAAATTTTGTTCCAAGCCCAATAGCAAAAATTTTCCGTGGTAACCCCCAAACTGTGAGGGAGAACGTTGTAAAGGGGTGTAATTGGAACAGAATAATGCAAAAATTTTGAAGATTGGACAAAATTTTGAGTATTTATGCTTTTTCAAACAATATTACTCATTGCTCGAAGAAATGACAATTTTGCGAACAGATTTTCAATCTGAAAAACCAAACAACTCAGTATATTTCAGGCTATATAGAAGCTAGAAAGATGCGGTTTGCACCGTTGCTTAGCATTTTTATTGCTCTTTCGAACCATGCGCGCCAAAAAAGAAAATTTTGGGGGTAGGTCCACTCTACAGCCGAAAATCGGAACCCTCCCCCAAAAAAATTTCAAAGCGCAATAGCAAAAAATTTTCAGTGGTGACCCCCAACTGTGAGCGCGAAAGTTTTAGGGCGGTGTAATTGGAACATAATAGTGCAAACATTTTGAAGATCGGGCCAAAATTGGCGGAGTTATGATTTTTCAAACCTCAGACTTTAGATTTTTTGAGGCATTTCAATGCAAAATCCCAGTATGTGGACGAACAATGACATGCTTTCTTGCTTATATAGTCAGCAACAGTGAAGAAAGTGCTGCCATCTATCGAATGGATAGTAAACTAAATCGAAAAGTTACTCCAGGAGTCCCAGGGCGGTTTAAAACTCCAATGTCCGATGCTTATGTGGCGCACCGTTTTAAGACGGCGTTACACTTTCGAATATGATTTTCGGCCGCCATCTATAGACGGCGCTGCCCGGGAACGGGTTAATAATTCATAGGTCTATCAACTACTTCAATTACAGTTTCTTTGTTAGTTAACTTTTGTTTTTAAATGATAAATAAGTGTTTATTAAAAAAAATATTTTCAATCCCTGATGAAGGAACTCATAACCAATAACTCATAACCAATGGACTCCATGCTACTACTTGCTCCACTATGTGCTCCACTATGTTGCACAATCATACCATAGAAAATTGTATATTATTGCTGAAAACAAATTAAAATATTCTGAACCAAATTTTAAATATCCAGAGGCACAGCATTTATGTCCATTTAATATGGTTTTCAATGATATTCTGGATGTTGGGTGTATTTACAAGCACAAACATTGTGAAGACTATAGATTCATGTTAATATATCCAATGCTAATTCACCCAAAATCACTCGGATTCTTTTGATGTTAAATTCTAAACCAAAATAACTTAGAATCTTTTAATATTAAAATCTAATTATTCGAAGGTACCTCTTAGCTACAACCATGACTTTTGAGACATTAATTGTAAGAATCTATTAAGCATTTTGTTCTGCAATCTGCAGCCCGTACTAACTAATTTTCCATTGATTTCTCACATTGTTATTATATGCACTGCCTAACATTATATATAGTCCTGGCAACATTCCAGTATTGTAATCTTAATTGACCCTAGTTTCTGACTTCATTGCTAGAATGTAGTAATACACTTTTTTAGTTTTTATGATCTAATGCTACTCCTTATGCTATCCTTATCCTTATCCTATGCTACTCCTTAGTCTTACATGGCAATTAAATTGGTTTAATTATGTTCTTTGAGACCCTTGGTTTTAGCCAATGATAGATTTTGAAGTTGGCAACTTGTAAAAAGAATAATTATAAAATGCTTCTACAACTATAATGCACTGAAGGGTGCACAGTAAGTAAAAGCCTGTATAACGCACTTATTATATGTGTGAAAATACAGTAAATTTTACACATATGAATGTTGTTTATGTTATTCCTATGTATGATATGCACCAACACTGTGGTCTGATATTTTAAGGAAAAGGTGATAGTTTATTAGACAATAGACAGTACAGTATTTCTTATGAATTTAGCCAAATCTTAAGGGTGGGTATCAATCAAAATATGTGTTTCTATCAGATGAACAAATTTGTTGCTTGTTGTTTTATAAGGAGAATATCCTATAATTCGACCTGGAACTGAGTTTTCATATGTGAGCTGCACAAACTTCAAGACCCGGCATGGTGAAATGAAGGGCACTTACACTTTTCGTAACTTTGCCACTTGTAAGTTAAGTTGCTTTTTATGTTGTACAAAAGATGTTTTATAATAGGAAAACTGGAAATGTCTACTTTTGTCATTGTAAGTGTGAAATTGATATGCGGCTTGAGGACGGACTTTGAAAAACCCTCAATTGCAAGTAATTGTAATAACAAGTCCTGATACACAGTGGCGTAGCCAGGATTTTCCGAAGGTGGGTATGAATGACCATTCCCAACTTTTGAAAATCCTGACAAGCAGAATAAAAATGTCATCACATATTTCCATTGTTTCCCTGTGGTCAAGTTAGTTATGTAGTTATATTGCTTTTTGTGCTTCTTTTTTTCTTTTTTCCTACCTTAACCCCGATTTTGGTGCCCCTCCACCAACAGAATAATAATACGCAATAACACATTTTTTGGGTTGACCAACCAAGGGGGTTTAACCTCCAAATCCCTCCTTGGCTATGCCACTGCTTATACATGTGGTGTCTTGAAGTATGTTATGACCGAGTCATTTGTCTCCTCATTGTGTTAGCTCTGATTTACCTGCTACACTAGTTTGACATCTCTTTACTTCATTTTGCAAAAAATGAGCTGGAAGCATTTGTTGCGGGAAGGAGAGAATCAGCAACACAAATCCAATGAATAAGTCTTGGAACAATTGGGATTAGCAATTTCATAAAGACTAGAAAGATGCTCGCTTCGCTCGCATGCAGCAATCTGAACGCTTGAAGGTAACCTTCAAGCGAAGCGAGGCAACGAATATTCCAGAACGACCAATCAGAACGCTCACCCAGTCAACCAATCAGAACGCTTGGAGGTAACCAATGAGAACATCACACAGCCAATCAATCAGAACGCTCACACGGCCAAGCAATCAGAACACTTGAAGGTAACCAATCAGAACGCTTGAAGGTAACAGACTTACAGAGGAAGAATTTTAATATTATAGATAAGAAATAAGAAATGTTGTATAGGAAACTTTATGCTTGAAATTGCATTAATAATAATAATAATAATAACAATAATAATAATAATAATAATAACAACAACAACAAGGTTTAAAGTGGTTCAGCAGGGTCTGCCCTGTGTGAGAACCACTATGCCCATCCCATCTAGTATCCTATAGTACTAAAGTTTATTTTGAAATCACTTACACTAGTTAGCCGTTTCTATTTTCTTGTCCAATTCATTCCTTCTGTCCACCACTCTTGCACTAACAGATAGTAACTACTGGTAAACAAGTTACTACTGTACATAGTACTACTATATAACAAGTTACTACTATTATACTACTATATAACATAGTACTACTATATAACAAGTTACTACAAAACAAGTTACTACTGATATATATATATATATATATATATATATATATATATATATATATATATATCAGTAGTAACTTGTTTTGAAGTATCAATAGATTAGGGATGTATTTATTGTCAAGAAAACTTTGTAGTTCTTTTTGATTAATGATTACCAGTAGTTACTATCATGGACTGGAGGGTTAGAATCAAAATGGTTGGATTAAATTCAGTCCCCGGCCACTGACACATCAGACTCTGGAATCCATCTTTGAATACTTTAGTCACCATCGGCTGCTGGGTGCCCAGTAGATGTGGAACTCTTGCTGTCCTATTCCTTTTCTTAGATCATTTTATTTAATGATATTAAGTCTAAACATCATAAGTTCACATTATTCTTCTGCTGACAACCCTTATTTGCTTTCTCAAAGAAGCATTGAGACATTTCTGTTTTTGTTTTAGCAAGAACATCAGACGTGGTAGTTCCACTATTCCACATGATATGTCCAGAATATATAACACTGAAAGAACGAAAAGAGAAGATCAGCAGGAGAAATAAATAAAATGCTATTCTATGACAAATCATAACTTTGACTGATTCTTGTATTCATTAAATATTTTAAATTAAATTAAATAAAATTCATTAAGTATTTTATCATTTGTCAGAGTCCTGCCACTTTATTCTCCACATGCTGTCAATCTTGTTAACATTGCATTCAAGAAATTGTTAAAATTTTGTGACCCTAAGCAGTGCCAGATTTAGGACAAATGAGGCCCTGAAGTGAAATAATAGTCAACAACCCTTTTTTGGCTTGTCAGAATTTTTTAAAGTTGGCTGGGTAACAGTTAGGAATCATAACCTATAACGACGAGGTCGCACGCAAATGACGCAATCGTATGACAATGGAATCCAGTAGCTGCTTTAAGTTATCGTATGTCTCTATCACGTGGACAGCATACGGTACTCGAATAGATGGAAGATGATTTCAGCTGTGCAAAAGCACAGCCTTAAGACTCAAGTTTGACAAGTCTACAAATAGTCTCCATTCTTCTGGGTCATGGGTGATATCTAAGCTTTTAAAGCATTCAACAGGCCCTCAATATCAAAACAAAATACCTGCAGAAAAGCTCCAACTGCTGGTGGTGCTTTCAATATGTAGTAGTTGTGACTTCGACAAGATTCCATTGTTGGAGTCTTGAACCTAGCAATTATGCTTTGTTCTTGGATAAGTCCAAATCATTTAGTTCCTCCTGTGTTATTTTGTGTGGGGCTGATGATATTCCACAGTGGAAATCTTGATCTCTGCATTCTGACGGACTAAGAGAACTGGTCGACTCATCCCCGTCTTCATCAGACAAATCAAGATGATATTCTGATGGAGGTTCGGGAATAGGAAGTCCCTTGCCATGTGGAACTGGTCTCAATGCTGACGGAATGTTGGGGTACACCAAACTCGATTTCATTTGTTTCTTTAACCCGCTGGAAAGAGGAGGAAGTACAAGGAACCAAGCAGAAGTAGCAGTCATTTGTGTGGTTACTTGGCTCTCTCCACACCATGGGGACTGCAAAAGGCATTGATGGTCTTTTTACCAGTCAGCTACTTTGACAGTTGCGTTGCAGTGGCGTAACGTGGGGAGGGGGCGCTTTGCAGAGAGGTCCTGGGAGAGGGGGTCCTGAAGAGCGGTTTCTTTTTCTTTTTTTGCTAGTCAACACTAGAAACAATGTGACGACCTTTTTTTGCTTGTCAACACTATAAACGATGTGATAACTTTTTTTGCTTGTCAGCACTGTAAACGATGTGATAACCTCTTTTTTTGCTTGTCAACACTATAAACCAGCGGTTCTCAACCTGTGGGTCGCGACCCCCACGGGGGTCGAATGACGATTTGCCAGGGGTCGCCCGAGACCATCAGAAATATGGGGTTGTCTCTTTTCTTGTTATTGTACAAAATTTCTTCAGTGGTAGTTACGACGTACTAGTTGTTTTACTATAATTGTCATTCGAGGATAGACATGGAGACAATTAAATAATAACGATTTCGAACATTTTGATTGTTGTAGCACTATTATTTTTAGCAGTTTACATTGTGAACGAAAATGATTTAACCGTTGGGGGGTCGCCACGTCATGAAAAATTGAATTAAAAGGGTCGCGGCACTATAAAGGTTGAGAACCGCTGCTATAAACGATGTAATAACCTCTTTTTTTGCTTGTCAACACTGTAAATGATGTGATAACCTTTTTTTGTTCCTCAGCCGCAGGAGGCCCCATATCAATGATGCCCCCGAGCCTCCAAAAGTCACGCTACACCACTGCTGCATTGCACATGTAGCACAGCATGTATGAGGGGCCCAAGACTTGTCTTGGTCCACAATCTTGCATCCAAAGTAAATATATGCCTTCTTTGCTTGAAAAGTGATACTTTTCTTCTGTTTGGAAAATGTTGCTCCACCACAAATATAGCACAATTTGTCCACAGTTTTTATGCGCTTTCAAGACATTAATGCTTAGTCTTTTAACTAAATGAATAAAATACTAACACATGTAGCACAGCTTGTATGAGGGGCCCAAGACTTGTCTTGGTCCCCAATCTTGCATCCAAAATAAATATTTGCCTTCTTTGCTTGAGAAGTGATACTTTTCTTCTATTTGGAAAATGTTGCTCCCCCACAAATATAGCAGAATTTGTCCACAGTATTTACCAGGTATGCACTTTCGAAGCATTAATGCTTATTCTTTTAACTAAATGAATAAAATACTAACAGTTTCATGTAACATTTACTTAAACTTCCCACGAAGTCTGAAATATTTTAAATGCTCAAACTTTCTGACTGGCCTTTATATAGTGTGCTCCTGACGTCAGCCTGGCAGTATTACTGCATTGCATCAGAAAATGATGCAATAAACTCTGGATGATGTGAGCATGGTGGCAAAGCGATGCAATAGGCCTATTTCACAATCTTATGCTTGTTTATGATTTTGTTACAGTCCTATTACTAGGCTATTAGGTAAATTTACATGGTCAAACATTGAAAATGAGCTATATGAATTATCTTCAAAACAAGACCTAATAAAAACAAGGTTACATACGTGTTCAGGACACCAAAATACGACAGATTATGACATTTTAGTCAGTTACATTTTCTCTGTTGGCCAGTGGCGTAACCACGCTTGGGCATTTATGGGCAATGCCCAGGTTACTTTGCTTTTCTGCCCGGGTTGAAAAAATTCCGGGTTGAAAAAAATAAAAATTATGCCTTTAATTCTTGATTTTGCTTAAATTTGCGCTGCCATACACGTCATTGCAATACTATATTAATAGTCAACTGCAGTCTCTTCGAAACGTATTTCACAGGCATCAGCTAGAAGCGCAGTAATTACTACAGTCATTGAGTTTGGCTGGTCTATGTACATGCATAGGCAGATTTAGAGTTTGAGATTTGGGGTTTGAGATCTGAAGCTGATGCCATTTTTATGATTAGGTATCCCATTTTTCACTTGGAGATCACCATGAATTGATGACCATTTCAACAAGTTACCACCTATAGTTAGTAGTTCTGTTACAATGAACAAGGGTAATTATATTATTTTACAAAGCAGCATAGTTTCTACAGTGTGCCGTCAGTTCCTGGACCGTCACTTCCTGGACCGTCATTTCCTGACCGTTAGTTGCATGCTGGACCATTCCTATTGTTCTATCTTTTAGGTGTATGTAAAGAAGTGTAGACCTATGCACTATGATATATAAATCATTACATGCGTATACACAGCTACACGTGACAACGATGGTCTGTAATAACATTATAACACGTCTAGGTAAACATATCACGGTAATGTAAACATCCATATTCAATATAGTATCCATTTCACAATAACTTGAATAATTGGGACAAATATACAAGCTGAAGACATGGGCAAGCATTCAGGAAATGCTATTCAACAAGATGCTTATTACTGTATTGGTCACCAGCTGTCCGCCTTGTATGATGTCATTGTTTTACCTTACAATGACGGTCCAGGAAGTGAAGGCCAGGAAGTGACAGGGAGCCAGTTTCGACAATTGTCGATAGTAGTACAACTATCTCATCATCATCATCATCTTCACTTTCTGCCTGCATGGTGGCAATAGTTAGATACGAAACATTTCCACTTCGCTCGATCTTGCATTAATCTGCAACCTTCAACAATCGACATGTTCTTTGCTTCCAGATCTTCTTTGATGTTATCCATCCATCTTTTTCTCGGTCTTCCTCTCCCTCTGTCTTCTTCTACTTTGTGCGTATGCAGTGCTTAGTAGGCCCATCTATTGTTGTCCATTCTTTTAACATGCCCAAACCATTTTAATCTCCTTTTGCATACTTTATCGATAATTGTTTCTGTGCTTCTGTCTGTTGCCTGATGTCTTCATTTCTCATTTTTTATATCTGCCGACTCCCATTATTTTTCTTAGACAGCTCATCTCTGCAACCATTAAACTTTTTTCGTCTGATTTTTTTATTACCCAAGTTTCTGAACCATATAAAATTTGAGGTATTACTAATGTATTGTACAATTTCAGTTTTGTATTAATTGTTAAGCTTTTGTTCCTCCATAGTGTTCTCATTCTTCCCATTGTTTGTAATCCTGTATTTATTTTAATTTTCACGTCCTCTGTGTGTTTTCCGTCGCTCTTGAGTATTCCTCCTACGTACTTGAATGTTTCAACTTTTTCCAATATTTGTCCATTTAGTATGATTTCTACTTAATCGTTGCCTTCCCTCGAAACAGCCATAACTTTTGTTTTTCATTGTTAACTTTAAGGCCATATTTTTGGCTTATATCATTTACTTCATTAGTGATAGTTTGTAGATCCTGAATATTTTCACTCATCAGGCTGACATCGTCTGCAAACTTCAAGTTGTTTAGATCTTCCCCACTGCATTTCATTCCTGTTTTTATATTCTTTAATGCCAGTCTAAATATGCACTCCAGAATTATGATGAACGGTGTTGGTGACAGACTTGTTAACAAGTACCTAAGGCACAAGGCCAAGCACCTAAGGCACAAGGCCAAGCACTCATAGTCTAAGGCCAAAGCCAAGCACTTTACATTCAAACACAAGTACAAGCAAGCACAAGTACATGTTCAAATAAACAACCTTTTCGCTTAGGTTCAAAATTACAGCACCTTTCAACTAATATTTTCAGACCAGATCTTAAAACTGAAGCCTGATCCAGACTGCAGTAATATTTACCCAAAGACTTTTTCTTATTTACTCTCTGGCCTCTGCATATAACTAATAGTCTAATACATGCAATAATGCTTTAATTTGCAAATTTGGTAATTTTGTTATTAAACGTTGTACTTGCAGGCACTCATTGTCCAAGGCCAAGCACAAGCACTTGCTTTTTGGTACTTAGGCACAGTACAAGGCCAAGCACTAACAAGCCTGGTTGGTGACAGCATACATCCTTGCCTTGTTCGTGGTGAACCATTCGGTTATCTCGCTATCCACTTTGATTGCACTTTCCGCTTTCTGATATATTATTTGTATCATTTTGATAAGTTTTTTTTCAATTCCGATGTGTCTCAATGTCTGCCAAAGTCCTTCCCGCCAGACTGAGTCGAATGCCTGTTTGTAATCAATAAAGTTGATGTAACAGGGTCTGTTTGCTTCAATATATTTTTCCGTAATTTTGAACAACTATCTAATTGCCCATAATATACGTAAAATTTATGACGTCATTCAGATTGAATCATGTGATATTAAATTCGTGGCACTGTGCTTTTAAATGTAAATAAGTAAGTAACAAAAAAGGCTCGGACCTGGTGTTGATGGAAAAACAATTTTTTTGTTTTGGTGGGATTAGTTGGGTAGGCTTAAGCCTGCCATAACCTTTAACCTCTTGACTGCGTCGTGACGACGAGCGTCGTCATAAATTTCTTTTCGCCGTTGCTGCATGACGACGAGCGTCGTCATATAGTAGTATGTATTCCCATTGTGCTGTAATGTCTTATGTCCGCAGTATTGAATTGCCTAATGACCACAGTAGTGAATAGATATTTTTGTTGCTGAGTAGCTGATGCCTGGATGGAAGTCACGTGACATCAGTGACACTATCAAGGGCAGGAAAAGGGGAGTGTCTGGATGTAAGCAGGATAACACTGGTTTACATCAAATTTATTGTCTAAGTTTTCTTAACAGATTAAGGACAATTTCAATGTCCTAAATCCAAATATAAGATTGGTTTTGCTCAATCAGGTCAACTTTTTGATATATCGCTACTTTATGACTTTTCATGTATACATGTGTTTTCTATTAACGCCATGCAGATTGCATTATAATGAAATGGTCAACACACAGTTTGTTGCCTGCAAAGTAAGACCTATTCGTGATTAATTCTGGTGCCCTGATTCCAAAAATGTTAGCCGTTTTACCCCATCAGCTCTAGTTTTTGAGATACGGCTTAGTCATCCTTGTATTTTGGTTCTACTAAAATGCGTTAACTGCAGAATCCTTAATCTATTCAAATTCTATAATTGAACACCAAAAATCTTCAAAGCAACAACTATTACATATTTAGATACAACTATATTAATGAGTGAATTAGTTGTCATTCATTTTGAATTAGTTGTCATTCATTTTGTCAGAAAAAAATGACACTTCAGGCATTTAACATGCAATTGTATTTCTAAATGTGTCCTGGAGGTATGTTGCTGCTCCTGCATCCACAATTACCTCAAAACAGTTGTCATGAATCATGTTTATTTAATTAAATAATATAATTTATGATACTGCACATATTTCAATTGATTTCTTCTGGAAATATAAAACCTTTAATGTTAATAACAAAGATCTTTAGGTGAGAGCAATCAAAAGCTACATAGAGCAAATATATGTAATCATCATGCACTTCCAATATAGGATATATGGCCATATCTAAAAAAACTAGAGCTAATAGAGGAAATCTGATGCCATATTTGGAATCAGGACCCAAAACATATTAAGAAACAGATGAATCAAGGCAACAGGGCAACACGTTTTTTTGTTGTTGCCATGTGGTCCCAGTCTCCAAAATGATCCTATCTCAAAACTAGAGCTGATAGAAACAATCTCATGCCATATTTGGAACCCTAATCCAATGATTAAATATACCAAGAAACAGGTCTTACTTCACTGGCAACAGGGCAACACAAATTTTTGTTGCCATGTGATATAGTAAAATTATCATGCATGTCCGGTTTAGAATTTATGCACTCGAATTTTCACAAACTAGAGCTGATAGAAAAACTCTGATGCCATATTTGGAATCAGCACCCTAAATATACCCAAAAAGAAGTCTGACTTCTTTGGAGAGAACTGACAACAAAAATTTTTTCTTCTTTCTCTCTAATGTTACAAAATGCAGTTGATTTAGTTATAAGACTAGATTTTTTAAAAACACTTTAGCAAAACACCTGACCTGATTCAAAGAAACCAGTGTCATTTTCAGTTTTAGCAGTACCTAATTGTCAATTTGTCATAAATCAGTTTTAAAAACTTAGACAATTTTAAAAATCATTTTTTTGTAAACCTGTGTAATCAAGCAGCAGTTTGTCGGATAAGTTGACAAGTTGATAAGTTTCCAGTCCTATGACTCCTATCATACACAAATTAAATATTGGCAGTGACTTTTCTGCCATTTTCAGTAAGCCAGTTGGTGTGAAAAAATAGCGTTAACCTTTTTAGAACTTTTTTTGATAGCTGCATTTTGTTTCGATTTAGTTATATTTGTTAGCAAATAGCAATATTATGTTATATATATAACATATATATTGGAGTTTTATATATAAAATATATAGGGTATATGGCATATATATAACATATATTCTAAACACATATATAGTTAATTATATATAACACATACGGTATATATAATATATATGTAACATATATTCCATATAGTTATAATATATATAAGATATATATATATGTTATATTATATATGTTATATGTGTTATATATTTATATATATGTTACATATGTTATATTTGTTAGCAACTGTTTTGTTTCCATCAGTTTTCTATTAAAAATTAATCCAGTCGAATGTCAGCGTCTGTCTGCTTGCAACTTTTCAAGGGGTTAATAAAATCCGCAGCACTTGTCCAGAAGTTAGCCGCACTTCATGCTGAACTATATGATACTATATATCACCAGTAACAGCTTCCACACATTTAAAATCCAACAAACAAAGATAATGTCGAGACGTCTTTCAGTGCTGAAATAAAAAGGTCGATTTTCTCCTATTAACCCATGTTTCCTGGTTAAAGTAATCTTTATCTATAAATTAATATTATAATTAATCATTAACTCAGAGTCATTTATAATTTAATAGAACTGGATCTTACTTGGTTATACTTTTACCCCGGTCACCTTTCTCGTTATTTGTTCCTTGCAATTCCAAAGTTTATTTTGGTTATGTTTTATGTCGCATTGTAGTCCTTATGACGTGCATACGTGAGACTTGCACTTCCTCAAAGTAAACTGACCGGTTGATGTCTATTGTCAAGTTCCCCATGCTAATTTTTAAAAATGATTTTTGTTGAGGTGAGACTAGTGTTTATTCCAGCCACACAGCCATTGGGGGAGTTTAAAATTGGGGCAGACATTGGGGAGGTCATACTACTTGCCAAAATGTAAAAAAAATTGGGGGGATTTCAAACTGGGGATTCTCCCAGAGAAGGCCTAGAATAACCACTGGGTGGGCTGTCCATAAATGACGTAAAAATGGAGAGGGTTTGAAAAGTTTGACAGGTGCTGACAACGGGGTGGTCAAAAGTTCAAAAGTGCCAAAAATTGTTTAATCATTTACGGACAGCTTTCTTGGTCAGCTGCCCGGGTGAACATTTTGGGTCATCTTATCCACTCCATGGCCAGTGTTATTCGCAATTTCTTCGGTTAAATGACTACGCCAAAACGTCTGGAAAGCTTCAAAATCTCCAAGATGTTGATCATTTTTATCTATAATAATTTCTAATTACAGTATAACAATTAATCAACTTCGGAATCGTCTGTTTCATCGTCTGCTTGATCTTCCGACATTCGTCTTCCTTGTTGAGCATCAGTCTCACATTCTTCATTCTCGTAAATTGACGACATCTCTCCAAGAAATAGGAAATCAAGAAGTTGAACAAGTCGAATCTCTACTAGCCCATAGTGCTATGTACTAGTCAAACCAGTCGAACCAAAAATCCGTAACTTAACAGCCTGCTTATATGGCTTTGTAAGGCCGGGCGGTCAGATTTAACCACTCTGTCGTCATATTTGAATATCTCATCGTCAAATTGACCAGGTTGATCATTTGGGAGGGGGCAAACAACAAGGAAATGAAAACAATGTATAATGTATTAAATAAATAAATAAATGTCAAAAATCGCCGCTGAATGCACAAAATACCTGCAGGTCGGGTCAAAAATTTGTCTAAATTGGTCTAAAAATTGCCCAAAAAAATTACCTTGTCCCCCAAGAAAAGTGTGAAATGACACTACTGACCTTGACCACTAACAACAATAATAGACATCAGTGACAGAAACAGATGAATCAATCAGCTGGGCCTAAGGTTCAAAGGTTGCCAGGTCCCTGTCTCCAAAATACCGGACAACAGTGTAGGTGGCAAAAAATAACCATAATCCTAACCCTAATCCAATGATTCAAAATTTGAATAGTTCTAGTCTGCGTCACTGGTTCACTGCTTCCTCAAACCATTTTAAGTAAGTAAAGTAAAATCTCGTCAATATACTTCCTTTTATCATTTTTTGCACTCTTTTTCACCTCTCTGTTTGCGCTTCTGTATTCCGCTTCAACCTTTGTGACTTCTTTGGTTTGTGCAGTGAGAAGTTTCCCTTTGATCTTCTTTCTCACTGAAGCTTTTTTTTTGGTTGTAGTAGTTATCCATTATTTTGTTCTTTGGCCTTTATTAACTCCAAGGACCTCTTCACAGGTATCTCATTCATTCATTCATTCATTAGTTCACATGGACGACAGAGGTCCTGTGGCGTGGTGCCTTATATTATATTAATACTAAGACAACACGTCTGAATATATTATATAAGTAGATAGGTATTCTAGCAATGTTCAAGCAATGGTTGAGTCTTTATCTATCGACGTACGGACAACGAGTGTCTGTCTTCGGCGTCCTAGTTAGTGTTCGTCTATTGGATGGGAGGCGGAGCTTGTCTACTTAGAATGCCATCACGTGACATCTTCTCTTACTTTTTTAAGCTACAAGTCTAACAGAGTGAAAACCTAGATTCTAAAAAGTCCACAGCAAACTGCAAGCCTACAATGTCAGTGCTTTCTATATTTAAAGTTCGCTTGGAGTTTTCTATTGCAAAAGTCTCTATAGGGTTTCATGGCTATTCTGCTTCTAGTCAGTTCTAAATGTCTGCTCAGTTAATTAGTGCTTTCGGGCGGTAAGTGTCGATGGCGATCGTCGGCTTCCAGCAGTTCAGACTGGACACAGATATTTCTTCGGCTGACTCGATCTGTCTCAGTCTGTCTCAGTCTCTGTGTTTCTTAGTTTGACTCTGTCTCAGTCTCAGTCTCTTTCTTTTTCTTTTCCATCGCGTACGCTTCTGTTTGAATTTAATCCGCTTGAATGTCGGTCTCTCTGTCTGCTTGGCTCTTTTCAGCGAACGGTGGTGCGGAGGGGTTGAGGAGACGTTGTTCCTCCTCTTCTCTTGAAATCGTTTCGAGCCGGTTTCGACCTGAGCTTCCACTCGGCGGAGGGGTCAACATTAAAGATAATGTCGGGCACGTCTTTCAGTGCTGGCAACGGTGGGAGAGGGGAGGTAATTTCCACTCTCAGATCGGCCTCGGCAGATGTCGTTCGGAGTTGAATTCTTTCGGGTACTATCTTGATCGAAGACAGAAAGTGCGTGGGAGAGTCGATCTCCGATATCAGTTCGTTCTTAGAATCCAGTGAATCCTTCACGCGTAAATAATTATAGTTCCCGGCTTCAAGTGACATCGGCTGTAGTGCGGAGGGGTGGTCGATCGTCCGGAATGCAGAGGCGGTCATCTGAATAGAGTCCATCTGTGACTCGATCTCTTCGGCGGTAGAGGGCATTGCAGCTCGCATTTCAGTGTTCGCAAGATCGCCTGTTTTCTCATTTATTTCTTCATCGTCTGCTCCTCCTTCTCTTGCTTCTGCTGCTTCAATCAGTTCTGGGGTGGGGTGTGAATCCATCAACAGCTTGGCTAGGCTCTGATCATCAACTGTCGGCTGGAGCGGGGAGGGCGGAATTCGCATCGTCCCTTCCGTGTCTTTCTTTCTCACGACCTCAGGGTCAACGGCTGTGGTCGCAGTGGTCGGTGAGATGATTGTAATTGGATCCATCAGTGAGCAGTCTGCTTCAGAATCACTAGTCCAGCGGCTTTCTCTACGCTGTATAGGGATCGCAATGAATATTTCAAATTCATCTTCGTCGTCTCCATCGTCAAAATTATTCGCAATTTCTTCTTCAAAATCATTCGCCAAATCGTCTCCAGCTTCAAAATCGCTCGCAATATCGTCAATAGCTTCATTTTTATCGTATAATGATCTCTCATTTCCACAGAATGAATAGCAAAATTTCTCAGAATTGCTTGTTTCGGAATCGTCTGTTTCATCGTCTGCTTGATCAAGCATAGATTCGCTTCCGACATTCGTCGTTGATTCCTTGTTGAGCATCAGTCTCACACATTCTTCATTCTCAAATTCTGTGTTATCTTTGAATAATTCCACAACTGCTATGAAAATCTCATCTTCCTCGTCATCATCGTCTGCATTTGCATCTTCACATAATCTCATTTCCAAAGAATAAATTACAAAAATCTTCAGAATTGTCTAATTCATTTGCCTGAATAATTTCTTGGATTGAATCGTCTGCTTCAGAATTTAATATCTCAATGCAAATTCTCTCGGTTGATGCTGTCTCACGGCAAACAACATCATAATATGATTCGCGTGACGTCGACATACCTCGTAGTCGGAAATTCTTCGCTGAATGGTTCAAAAGCACCTGCAGGTCGCTGTCTTCGCTGTCGTCGTTCTGCAGACAGTATCGGTTACTGCGCGCTCGCCTTCGTGGCGGAAATTCTCGTGGCGCCTCCATCTCTTCCAGATGACTCCGGCGCTGCTTCGACTCGCAGTCGTCGTGACATTGGGTCATCATCTTGGCTGCTTTCCGTGCGCGTTCTGGCGGGAATTCATGGGCCAGCTCCTCCTTCTTTTCGCTGACGTCATCAACGCAATGACGTTCGAAAGCTTCTAACAGAGCGCTCGGGCTCTGACACTGGGCATCTGTCAGGTTCATCTCCAAGTACAAACAGAAAGCGTCTGTTCCCAGGAAACACAGCAGAATCGCGGCCTGTCGACCCTCGTCTTCACGGTCGATTCCTGCCGCTTGCGAATACTCCAACCATTTCTGTGCGAAATTCTTCCATTCGATCGCTAGATCGGTCGCATCCAGGTTCAGTGCCTCTGGAAATTGAATGTTCGACGCAAAAGACATTTCGACGTCGTATAGTGTTCGAAGCTGCTACGATCGAAATTCTTAATCTACTTAATCGACTTAATCTACTTAACTAACTTCTGACACCATGTGGCGTGGTGCCTTATATTATATTAATACTAAGACAACACGTCTGAATATAAGTAGATAGGTATTCTAGCAATGTTCAAGCAATGGTTGAGTCTTTATCTATCGACGTACGGACAACGAGTGTCTGTCTTCGGCGTCCTAGTTAGTGTTCGTCGATTGGATGGGAGGCGGAGCTTGTACTATTTTATTTTCTATTTTTACTTTTTAGAATGTCATCACGTGACAGGTCCGTTGTGCCAAAAATCTAAGAATTTTATCTAAGTTTGTTGTCAACTTGTGACCGCTAACAGACTTGAGTTGTTCTCGTGTTCAACAGTTCAGGAATTATGCTAACTTTGCCGAGGCGACAGTTTTTTAGTTTTTGACATAATGGACGATGGACTGTGTTGAATCGGCTGTGAGTGCCATTCACGAAGATTTTCCAAAAAGTATTTTGAAAATGGATTTTATTTTGTATTATGCAAATACTTTTGTAAAGACCATCGCCGATCTGCTGGGGCCATGTACGGCGTGGTCTGCCAGGAGGTCTTCTCCAGCTCGGAGGAGGACGCGTCTCGGTGCGTCGAGCAATGGCGCAGGTGAGAGCGCGGTGGGCCGGAATGTTGTTGTCCTGGCGAGCCACATGACCGAAGAGAGACAGACGGCGTCGCGTGATAATTTCTGTCACTGGCAGGAGGGCAGTCTGGAAACTGCTTCATTGGTCACGAAGTCAAACCAGCGAATGCAGAGAAGCTGTCTCTGGCAGCGCGTATGGAATGCTTGTAGTCTTTCAGAATCTCGTGTAAGCAGAGTCCAAGTCTCAGAACCATAGAGGAGAATAGGCAGGACGCAGGGCTGATAAATACGGATCTTGGTACCGAGCTGTATCTGTCTTTGGCGCCATAAATTTTGAAGATATCTCATGGCAGACGCAGCTATGCCGATTCTGCGAGTAATGTCCCGCTGACACCTGCCATCAGAACTCTGGACACTGCCCAGGTAAGTGAATTCTGACACATTTTCCACCTGGTGTCCATTAACGTATATGTTTCCTGCATCTCCTCCAGAACCCAATTTCTGCAGCTTGGTTTTTGCCCAGGACACATGTAGTCCTAGTTTGGAGGCTGTCGACTCAATCTGATTCAGTGATGCCTCTAGGTTCTTAACGGATGTTTTCAGAAGAGCAACGTCGTCAGCGTAGTCTAGGTCGGAGAAGTTATGTTCCGGTAGGGTGATCCCGGTCTGGCCAATAGCATGCTCCAGGATCCAGTCCATAGCCCTGCAAAAGAGTGCTGGAGCCAGGACACAGCCCTGACGGACTCCTGAGGCAGTGAAGAATGCCTCAGATAGCATGCCATTGATGCGCACTCTTGCAGCCGTGTCCTCATGTAGGTCTTTAATTAAGCTCAATAAGAACGTTGGAACACCAATACCTCTGAGTGCCATCCAAAGTGCCTGACGGTCTACAGAGTCGAAGGCTGATTTCAGATCGACGTAAGCCACCTGCAACGGTCTGTTAAATTCCCGATGGATTTCGGACAGGAGTCTTAATGCGAGAATCGCGTCCATCGTGGATCAGCCCGCCGTGAATCCGGTCTGCTGTGGGCGACGTTTCGCTGTCAGAAGTGGATTGAGTCTCGCAAGGAGCACGTGGGCAAACAAAACACCTTCCCAGGAACGGACAGAAGGGTGATTGGCCTGTGACTCGAACATTCGGTCTTTGGTCCTCGGCCTTTGTACAGTGCTAGAACAATTCCCTCTTTCCATTGAGCTGGTACATGTCCAGTCGTCCACACCCTTTTGATGAGTTCGTGGAGAGCAATGCTAACTGGGTCAATTGCAGACTTGAGTAGCTCTGGTGGTATCCCATCTGGACCAGCTGCGCGGCCGTGACGTAGTTTCTGAATGGCCGTGCGTACTTCACTGAGGGTTGGCATGTCGATTGATACGTCAGGACTGTCAGAAGCTGTGGACGCTTCGTTCGCTAGTTCCGTGCTTACTTCTGCTGGTGGGTGATTGATCGCATCAGAGAAGTATTCACGCCAACGACTCAATGTTTCCGCCTGGTTAAGGCAGGGAGATCCGTCTGCCTTAAGTGTTACTGTAACACCCGTGGACTGGCGTGTACCTCCTCGTATTCTAGTGACAGTTCTATAGGCAGCCTTCAAGTTGTTCCGCTGCAGTCCTTCCTCTGCCTCAGTAGCCAAGGACTGAAAGAACGCTTCCTTATCACGTTTCGACTTGGCCTTGAAAACGCCGTTCAATCGCTTTCGCTCTGCCTGATCTCCTTTGAGCCGGGCGGCGGCCTTTTCTTCGAGGGTGTCAAGTGCATCATCAGATAACGATGACTGCTTACGGGTTTTCCTATAACCAACGACTTCTTCTGCGGAGCTTCGAATGATGCCACTGATGTCCATTGTCCAAGCAGCTTCCACGCCATCTGGGAGGTTTCCGAGGGCCTCGAATTTGTTATTCAGGGTGATATTGTATTGAAGTGCCCTGTCAGAATCATCTCTAAGGCATTGAACGTTAAGCTGCGGGCAGCGCTTTTGCTTGTGCGCATGACGAAATGCAATTGCGATTTCAGCAATCGTGCAGGTATCTGCCCAGACCTTTTTCATAACGTTCCATTCTACATCAATTGTTTCGTGTTAAAGTTAAATGCTTAAATGTTTCGAGGGTTTTCATTCGTTTTAGTATATCATACCTGTTCCGAAGTTGAATTTGATATTGTTTTGTGGTCAATTCATCTTTTAGCCCGTTGAGGTTGTATTTAGTCCTTTCACTAACATTTACTTGATTAAACTTTCTGAGTTTTAGTTTTTATTTTGGCAATTACCAGATGGTGACCTGAATTGGCATCTGCTCCTCTTTTTACCCTAACATCTTGCAAACATCTACTGAATATTCTATTAATGGCAATGATTCTGTCTTAAGCAGCTGGGCCACTAGCGTTCTTTAGATAGCGGAACGCACCCGAACAAACCGCTACGCATTGGTCGCCTGAGGTATAAGCCGGTGTCTAATGACAACGGGCCACAGCGTAACAATGAACTGCGGACGACTGTGGGGGGAGCGAGTAGTATGTGTACTTGAACGGCTCATACTGTTTGCACATTCAAGCCTGCTTACTTGACCTACTTTCTGATTGACCGACCAATTACCAGGCGTGAGTTCAACGATTATAGCGCCAACATAACGAAAACTAGTGGATTGACTTGTTTGTGAAAAGAAAAGATGGCGATGAATAAAAATGAATATGATTTGGCAATTTTGAACGAGGTTGCTGCACGATTGTTGGTCTGTCGCTGTAAGTTCCTTGAAAAGGGAATGGTAAGCACCGTGCAACTCTCTTCATCTTATCCATGGTCTTACCCATGCCCGCTTTCTTTTCTTCGTTTTCTTTCCGATGAATGATGCATGTACTGATCTGAGTGCAACCAAAAACATCATTCCAGATAATAAAACGGCGAAATGCTCGTCAGCCATTTTCTTTAACTGCGCTACATCAACGACATGTGGGCGTGGCCTCATTTCTGCTACTAGGTCACATTTTTCAATTTGAGAATGCAAGGCGGTTTGTTCGGGTGCGTTCCGCTATCCAAAGAACGCTAGTGGCCCAGCCGCTTTTGTAAAGATAAGCATATATATTAGAACGTATATTAGAGTGTCACCTTGACAACGGCTAAACCAGGACTGATAAGCAATAGCAAGCAGTGCTAACATTAGCTATAGAGAGTCACTATAATGTTCCTTATTGGACGGTGGGCGTGGTCTCAATGCTGTCAGTCCTAGACCACGTGACATCTCCTTTTTTCCATTTAGATGCCTACAATAATTAATTAATTAACAGTGCTAAACAATACTAAATAATATCAGCATAATATCAGCCTAAATGCATAATGGTTAATCAGTCAAAGGCTGTTATGCTTTAAGTCTAATTGGCTTTATGATCGTGCGCCCCGAGCGAGTTTTATAGGGTTGTTGCATTGGCTCTGGGTTCGCCCTCCTCTGTTGTTCTTCAGTTGATGGTGGACCTGGTGGTTGAGGAGCGTGTGCTGGTTGGAACGTAGCAACAGCGCCATCTGGGGAATCTGACTGGCGCGACTGTAGTTCGTCGTCTATTCGTATAGGGGCTTCGCTCGAGAAGGTGACGTGCCTCGACGTCCTGCGACGGATTGAAGAATCAGGAAACTGGACGTTGTAGGAATGGAAAGGGAGGACTTCCTTGACTTCAGCCTTTCTCCAGAATTTGTTCTTTGGGTCTCTCACACGCACTGTTTGTCCTTCTTTAAACGCAGGCTTCGCCTTTGCCTGTCTGTCATAGTAAAATTTGTGTTTTATCTTTGCATTTTCTAGCGCAGTTTTAGTAGACGCAGTGGTGGTGGGAGTTGAAAGCAATTTGTCGCAGATGGTAGTTTCGTGCGAGTTCGTCTTCCGAAGAGTATCTGGACAGGCGACAAACGAAGTTGCTCTGAAGGTGTATTACGGAAATCGAGTAGCGCTAGATAAGGATCGCTATTTTCTTCTCGTGCTTTTTTCATGATTCTCTTCAGAGTTTTCACGGTAGACTCTGCTTTTCCATTACTTTGAGGATAATTTGGCGAGGAAGTGACATGCTCAAATTCGTATTTCTCAGCGAAACGTTTAAATTTTGCTGACTTGAATGGGCTGTTGTCGCTGTAGATTTTATCAGGCAGACCATGGCGACAAAGGTGCTGACGAATGCAGTTGATAATGTCAGTTGTCTGCTTCGAGAAAAGACGATCTACTTCCACGAAATTTGAGAACAGGTCCACTAATAATAGGTAGTCTCGCCCTTCAAAGGTGAAAATGTCACAAGCGAGAATTTGCCAGGGTCGGTCTGGAGCCGGGTGGGGTAGCAGAGGTTCTTTTTGCACCGAGTCTTTGTGTTTCTGGCAGACATGACAAGTCTCGACCAAACGTTTAATTTCCGCACACATTCCGGGCCAAAAGACGGCCTCCCTCGCACGTCTGACACATCCATTCACCCCAAGATGTGATTTATGTATTCTTCTTAGTATCTCCTTCCGTGCGGGGATCGGAACGATCAAGCGATCTGCTTTGAAAACTAAGTCTCGACTGACACTGAGTTCGTCGGAAAAGGTCGCGTAAGGTCGAAGGTCTTGAGGAAGGTCATGAATTCTCTCAGGGAAACCTCTGAGAATTTGATCCTTGAGACGCAGATAATTCGGATCTTCCGCTGCAGCTGTGATTAATTTCAGAGTAGAGTCCGAAGCGACCATTCTAACATCTGCCATTTGCTCTGCTTCAACGGTTTGAAGTAATGCGATCTGCTCTGTAAATTCAGTTCCCACAGCTTTGGGGTCACATGCTCTGCTGAGCGAGTCAGGCAAAATTAGATCCCTTCCCCTGCGAAATCTTAGATCTATGTCATATGCTTGGAGCCTTAGTAACATTTTCTGTAGTCTTTTTGGCGCCGAAGCCAAAGATTTCTTGAAAATTGCCAATAATGGTCGATGGTCGGTCTCACAGATTGTTCGACGTCCATAACAATAGTAATGCCAACGCTCAAACGCACAAACGCACAAACAATTGAACGAGCTTCTTTTTCGCATTGTGCGAAATTATTCCTTTCAGATTCAGTCAAAGAACGACTAGCAAATTCTACAGGCTTTCCACATTGAATTAGCACCGCTCCTAAACCGAAAGAGCTTGAGTCTGATTGAATCAAAATTGGTTTCCTACCGTCGTAGTAGCTTAAAACAGGTGCAGATTTGATCATCGTCTTCAATTTGTTGAAGGCCTCAGTGTGTCTGTCGCTCCACAGAAATTCATTTTCTGATTTCAAGAGTTCATGCAGCACAGCAGTGGTTTCGCTGAAATTCGGACAGAATCGCGCTAGATAAGTTGCAAAACCAAGAAAACGTTGTACTGCCGCTTTATCTTCCGGAATGGCATAATTCTCGATGGCGGCAATCTTTGATGCTGAAGGTTTAATTCCGTCCTTCGTCAATTCGTGACCCATGAAAACTATGACGTCACGATGCAATTTCAGCTTCTCTAAATTTAATTTAATATTCTTTTCTCTGCAACGGTGAAGTAGCGCCAGAAGATTTTCATCGTGATTCTTACAGGCTTCTTCGTCACTGTCGCCAGAACCTGTTATTAAAATATCATCCGCTATGCAGTGAATTCCATTTAGACCTGATAGCGCTGCATTAATTCGCGCCTGAAAAATCTCCGATGACGTCGATAATCCATAGGGAACCCTCAGGTACCGGAAGCGGCCAAAAGGGGTCTCAAACGTACATAAATAGCTGGACTCTTCATCGAGCATCAGATGATTAAATGCATTTTGACAGTCAACTGTTGAAAAGACTTTTACACCAGACAGTTGAGGTAATATATCGTCCAAAGTCGGCATATAGAAAGTACTGCGGATCAAGGCAGGATTTAGTGTGCGAGTTGGATCAATGCATAGACGCAATTTTCCATTAGTCTTCATAGTCACAACTAGTGCTGACACCCAGCGAGTTGGTTCAGTAACTGCTATTATTATTTGGTCTCTAACCATTTTCTGTAGCTCGGCTTCAACGCGGTCTTTAAGAGCAACTGCGGTTTGGCGGAGAGGCAGTTGAACGGGCCGGAAGGATGGGTCGAGCTCCAAATGAACGGGTCCTTCCATGAGTCCGAGTTTACCATCAAATAAATCTCCGAATTGCGCTAGAACATCAGCTTGAGATAATGTTCGGTTTTTCGGCAGAGTGACGACAGTCGGCCAGAGGCGGATTTACCACGGTACCAGATGGTGCATCGGTACCGGGCCTCCCTTCAAAATACAAATTTAGGGGCCTCCCTTTTCTAATAATAATTTTTTAAAGACTTTTAATTATTAGTTTCTTTAAAGTAATTTATTTTCGGAGATATAAGCCTACATGAATGTTGTATCGTTAGACGTTAGTAATGTTTGGACATGGATTAGTAATAATTTAGTATTGAAATGTAATTTAATGCATGCTCCATGAGTATATGTTAAGAAAGCCTATATCTCATATACCCCGGTTTACTGAACATTGAAAATGAGCCCGTGAAGACAATCGACTTTGCACAGCTCACCAAGAGGCCATTTCTACAACAAAAGTCAGTCGTCGGCGACATGTTGAGACAATTTAGACTAATTACGTACCAGCTACGGTGATACAGCCCAGTACACTACTAATATTAGCGTCTGCGGTCATGAGATCGACCACGAATGGGGCGTACCTCCTTCCGGGCAACAGACGACAGGTCGACCGTGCCCCAGTTCTTGTACACTGACTGCACGACTGCAAATTCAATGCAAGTTTATTTGAGTTGAAGTTAATGGCATTTAATTGTTTCATTTTTCAATTACGTTTGTTGTATTTTGGCGTTGCCTTTAAGCAGTGTTTATTCTAGCCACCTTGACATTGGGGGATTTTTGAAATGTTTGGAGGGACAAGGTTTGACATCTCAAAAGTCTTGAGCAAAAAAAACAAAAAGGTCATCTGCCCGTTTTCCTTCTTAAACGCTCTGTGACAAGCTTCCTTATTTTCCCCTCTTCAAAAAATAAAAATCCCCGAAGCTGCACGTCGAACCACACTTCTTTTTTTGGATGGAGGAATTTCCATCTCCCATGCAACATAAAATTTTTTTTTTTTTGGGGGATTTTTTCATTTGGGGAATCCCCAAAGGGCCTAGAATAAACACTGTCAGCATCCGTGACCACGATGGCGTAGGCGGGGCCTCCATGGAAATATTTGCACCGGGCCTCCAAAATGTAAATCCGCCTCTGCAGTCGGCGACAATGGTTCAATAGCGCAAGTGGACGACGATGGTTCTATGACGCGAGTGGACGACGAAGGTTCTATAGCGCATATATTTTCGTCAACGATGCGCAGCAAATCCATTTCCCTGCAGGCAGATATGCTGAGGATTGGGTTGTCATGAAGTGTGACGTAGACTTCGCTGCTTAAGCACTTTTTTTGTCGTTGGATGAGTAAGGACGACGTCGATCACTCCGGCGGTATATAATTCGACGCCGTTGAACATCTTCAAAGTGGCGCGCGCTGTACGTAGTGTTGGTCTTGGCGATAGGCTTTCGTAGACGGATTTTGGAATCGTCGTGACAGTAGAGCCACAGTCCATAAGAAAACGAACACGCTTATCGTTCACCAAGATGTGCGTATAAATTCTCCCTCCAGAGTCAGTGGAGTTAAGAACGAGTATCGATTCGAAATCGTCTGTTAGCTGTCTCACGCTAGCAGTGGAAGCGCTGCTGTGACATACAGCCGTATAGTGACCTTTCTTGCTGCAAGTTCGACAGACGGCGTTAGAAGCAGGACAGTTGAAGCGTCCGCGGTCATGAGATCGACCACAGTATTTACATGAGTTGCGCGATAGAGACGTACCTCCTTCCGGGCAATAATGACGTTGGTTTCGTCGCTGACTCTGATCTCGAGCATCGCGTCATCGAAAATCAGTTTTCCTTCCGCCCTCGCGCTGCTGGCGTCTGCCGTTTCCGCGTCCATGAGGCGTAGAATCTCGTCTGAGGACGTTCACTTCTTCACGCGACGTCATCGCTTTGAAGTGACGCGAAGTTGTCTCGCGCTCTGCAGATGTCTATGGCTTTCTCCAAGTCTAGGTCTTTCGTGCCTAGAAGTTTCTTTCGTGTGACGTCATCGTTGATCCCGATGACGATTCTGTCACGGATCATTGACTGTTCCGCGTCCCCGAAGCTGCACGAGCGAACCAATCTCCGTAAGTCGGCGATGTAGCAATCGATCGACTCACCCGGCGTCTGCTTTCTGCAATGAAAGACGTAGCGCTCGTAGACTTCACTGACGTCACCGACGCAATGGCGCTTGAAGGCATCGAGAAGTGACGTAGTGCTCGTTCTCTCAGCATCCGTGAGAGTCATAGTTTCGTACACGCAGTAGGCGTCCGTGTCTACACAGGCGAGTAGAATAGCAGCCTGGCAGTCCGGTGCTTCCTGGTCGATTTTAGCAGCTTTACAATAGTTATTCCATTGGCCGTGAAAACGTTTAAATTCACTTGCAAGGTTCGACGCTTGCAAGTTCAGCTTGGCAGGAAGCGGAATCTGAGATGGTGTAGCCATTACGATACGATCAGTGTTCGATACGATCAGTGTTCGAAATTGTAGCCTATCGATATGCTTAACTTTGGCTAGTTTTACTCACGCACTGACACCATGTAAAGATAGGCATATATATTAGAACGTATATTAGAGTGTCACCTTGACAACGGCTAAACCAGGACTGATAAGCAATGGTCAGGTGAGATCCAGGTGGCTTTATGAATTTCCTTGTGTGGAAAGATGCTACCACCTACCACCAAATCATGTGCAGCACAGAGATTCAAGACTTTGTCTCCATTGTCATTCATCACGCCTATTCTGTGTACTCCCATAATTGTTTCGTATCCTTGATTGTTTTTCCCTATTTTCACATTCATATCTCCCATAAGGATAAGTATATCCTGTTTCTTTCTTTCGTTCAATATCGAGTCCAACTTAAGATAGAATTCTTCTTTTGTCTCGTCATTGGCATCGTTTGTTGGGGCGTAGATCTGGATAACTTTTGCCGTAATGTCTTTTTGAGACGTTTTAAAATTAGCAGTGATAATTCTGGATGATATTAGATTCCAGCTAATCAGTGCTTCTTTTGATAACATCAGTGCTACTCCTTCTGTGTGTGGTGCATCTTCTGTATCATGTCCAGAGTACAGTACTAGTTGGCTTGTAGTTAGTTTACATTCCCCAGACAAATTCCATCTAACTTCGCTCAGTCCCACAGGTTGTAAATCATGTGTCCATTTCTTTAGCGATCAGTGATGCTTTTCCACCCTCGAACATTGTTCTGATAGTCCATGTCCCAAAACGTACCGCTTCTCTTGTAGTGATGAATTTCTGACTTGTAGCTTCCTGCTGGGTTTGGCTACATGCCTTCATCCACTTCCTCTGAGGCTGGTTCAGATTTACTGAATCCAGTTCATTCGAATCATCCCCTGTGAGAATGGCTTCGTTTTTGGTAAGTTTTGGATTAAAGGGAGCTGCTGCAACTTTCGCTAAGTTAGGTATAATTTTAGTTAAGGTATACAAGATTTCTGTTATGTGTTCTTTGATGATTTGATCGTTTTCAGTTGGTCATGGTCAGCACATACTAAGCATTTAAGAGAAATTTTGTCTAGAGTGCAAAAAGATAATTTGACCTTGAATCCTAAGAAATGTACTTTTAAAAATTCCGAAATTGATTTATTTGGTCATCATTTAGGTTTGAATTTGGAAATGAAAATTGATGCTTTGGTTAATTTTCCTAGACCTACAAATAAGAAAATATTTAGATATTTTGTCATGGCTTGGTCTAGCTGGTTATTATAGGCAATTTTTGTTTTTTTAATTCTAAATTAATGTCACCATTGACTGAATTGTTAAAGAAAAGTAAAACTATTGCATGGTGTGAAAAGGCTGAGAATTCATTTGTTGAATTAATGTTAATGATGGCCTCTAGGCCTATTCTGCCTCCTCCTGATTATTCAAAAACCTTTTGTTTGGCTGTTGGTGCTTCTCAATTTTGTGTTGGCAGATGTTTGTTTCAAGTTTTTGATAACGTTGAGCATCCGATTTGTTATTTTAATCCTAAGTTAAACTAGCATCAAATCTTTTATTCTACTGTGGGAAAGAGGCTTTAGCTTTACTGTACTTAATTCAGTTCAAATGTTTTCCGTCTATTTTGGCGCTAATCCTTGTGATTGTTTATTCAGATCATAATCCATTGCAATTTTTAAAATTGTATGTCTAATTGTCATCAGAAGCTGTTGTGTTGGAATTGCAACAATATAATCTAGATATTAAAAATTGGCCTGGAAAGGACAGTTTAATTCCAGATCTGTTATGTAGAATTTCTGATTATTTTTCAAAAAACTTATGGACTATGAAGTATTATTGATCTTTTTGATCTATGGCAGTGTTCTGATTTCTTTTGCTTTGATTCAAGTATGATTTTCTGTGAAAATCATAAATTCAAGGGGTAAGGTATGCTGTATGATAGCCTCTCTGCTGTATGCTGATTATCTTACTTACTTTTTGCTGTCTTGTTCCGCTACATGGCAGTTAAGTTATTCAGGTAATATAATTAGTTCTCTTCCTCGTTTTTCTCTCTCTTAAAAGGAATTAAAAATTGTGAAATAATAATTTTAATCCTATCTCTGAGTTGTTATTTCGCATCACAAATGCCCCGTCCATCAATGTCTAATAGAAGAATGCCTCTCAAGGATTTTAGAATTAACAGTGGCCTTAATAGCAGAGAGAGGAAAATTTGGATTAAAAATAAACACTAATAAAACAAAAATAATGCCAATTACAAAGAAAGTGGGAGAATGGCCAATAGTTTCACACAACAGAAGAGAAATTGAAAGCAGAAGGAGGCTTGGACTTGGAGATCAAAAGAAGAATAGCAATGGTAGGATCTACATTCAACAGGCTACATACCAACATTTTCATAAGACATGACATTGGCATGAAAACAAAAATAAAAATTCTCAACACTTGTGTAATAGCAATACTAATATATGGATGTGAATCTTGCGACAATAAAAAAGAATCGGAGAAAAATAATAGCAACAGAAAATAAATGTCTTAGATTTAAATGGTTTTCAGTATCTCAGCAAGTCGTTTATCAAGAGTTCCATTTGGACAGTAATCTTTAAGAATCATCTAAAACAGACAAGAGGATATATATATATATATATATATATATACTAAGAATTGGATACAAAGAACTTATAACAAATGAAGAAGTTAGAGAGAGAACACAAGCAACCAAACATCATCAAATTAATCAAAAGAGAAAAATGAAATGGGCCAGACACATACTCAGAATGGAAGAAATAAAAAACTAAAACGAATTTTCAACTACAAGCCAGAGGGGAAAAGATCTAAAGGAAGACCGAAAGGATGATTCATGGACAGATAGTGATGTGAGGTGGAAAAAGGAAAATTTCTTAATTTTTCGGAAAATATGGAAAATTTCGACGTATTTTTCCAGAAAATTTCCTAAAAATCTAAAAATTACAAAATTTATTCAATGTAACTTTAATTGAATAGCAGAAATTATTCTGGAGGACTGATAAATATAGTGTAGTACACAACTATTTTACTGTATAACTGTTAACGAACTGTCACATGAACACGGGTGACGGGGTGACGCCGTGAGAACGTGCTATTGTTAAGATTGAGAAACACTGAACAGTAAACGTATTATCTAAAGTTTTAGTTGCTAGCTGTATGTTTATTTTGAAATTTTAAAAAACTAGTTGACAGTTATTTGTTATATGAAGCTATTAAGCTAATAACAGAGCACTCAGAACAGTACAGCTTGATATCGACATAATGTGCAATGTAATATCAGTATTATAGCATGCTTATCATATAACAGTATGACTTATCATTCACTTATGTTTCAATGTTCTTGAATTTACAATAAAACTATATGTGAGTCGTGACTACAGTAAAAAATTAACAGTTGTAGTAACTTTTAAAGGCCCTACGGTCTTCAACAACGTTATGAGTTTAATATAGCATAAATTTATTTAAACAAACTACAATTTTGTATTATATAAAAATATTTTCTGGCACAAGACAGTAATATCTATTTTTCATACTGGCGGAAAATTTCTCGGAAATTTTCCGGAAAATTTCTCGGAAATTTTCCCCAAGATATTTTTCCGGAAAAGCTACATCACTATGGACAGATTGGAAGAGGATCTGAACACGGCAGGATTGAATCTTAACTGAAAAACTGATGGAAGACATAGAATGACCTTGGAAGAAATAGCAAAGGACAGAGAACTTTGGAGATGTCATGGAGAAGTCGATAGCTGGACACAGCTGAAGGACGAAGACCTGACCTGAATAACTAAGGATGTGAGCTCATAGAAATGTTTTAGTGAGCAGGCTAACTTTCTTATAATCTGTTTCATAATGCTGATGAATACTGTAGATTATTATGCATCAGATTGTTTTTTGTCAAATACCAAAAGTTACAGGCATTATGGTACTAGGTACATTAATGACAAGCAATCCCCAATCAATGAAAAGAACATTCAGCTATCAAAAGCTTGCAAAGCATAATTGTATTATAGAAAGGCTGTATGACTATAACTTCAATTTGCCACAAGACATCATTGTTTTTTCAATCTGTTCTTATAATAAAACTTTACTTAGACATGTTCATAAGTTTGTTTGTCAAAAGTTGCATTTTTTCATAACCACTTCCAGTTGGCCAAATATCTATTCAAGAACCTGTAGTGATTTAGGTCCGTTTACTTTATTTAATATCAAACAAATCAGGCCATGGTTTTCAGTATCTCAGCAAGTCGTTTATCAAGAGTTCCATTTGGACAGTGATCTTTAAGAATCATCTAAAACACACAAGAAGATATATACATAAACAACGTGATGACAATAAAGCAAGTTCAATAACAAAATACTAAAAGTACAGGTATAACCAGAATATATCTTTGGAGGTATCCATCCTTGATTATATACCTTGAGCAAGTGGATGACCAGACTGAGGGTTCTAGGGGAATCAGCAGAACTCCATCACACAAAATTCATACATATAATTAAACATTAGAAAGCTCTAAGATCACAGGCCTCTTCATGAATCATGTATAACTTATCATTACCACCGCACGCAATTTGTAAACTGTCCTCACTCCAGGACCCTTCCATCTTGGGTGACCTGTGGTGTTCCGCAGGGCTCGGTCATAGGTCCCATTTTATTTACCTTGTATGTGGCCGATCTTATACGTATCATTCTCAAACATGGGCTTTATGGTCATCTTTACGCGGATGACACTCAGATCTATGGTGGCTGTTGACCACCTGAAACACATCTGCTTCTCGAGCGTCTCACCCGGTGCTTGGATGAGCTGTCAGTCTGGCTTAAGTCTATCAAGAGTTCCATTTAGGCTTCAGCTTAATGTCTCTAAGTCTGCGGTGCTCTGGTTCGCCACTGAGAGGCAACAACACCTGTTGCCGCGTGACTGTGTCAAGATCCACGATCTCGAGCTCCACCCAGCTGCCTCAGTGCAGAACTTGGGCATTTACCTTGATAGTGCGGCGACCCTGAAGCTTCATGTATCCAAGACTGTCGCCAGCTGTTTCTCTTCACCTCGTTTGATTAGGAGTCTGTGTCGGTCTGTCTCTCAAGCTGTCCTTAAGATGTTGGTTGTTGCTCTGGTACTGACTAGGTTGGACTATGGCAATGTTCTTGCAGGGTCACCTGCCTATTCTTTCGACCGTTTGCAGTCAGTTTTGAATGGTGCCGCTCGTCTTATCTTTCGTTCTGCCCGATATGATCATGTCACCTCGCTTCTTATGGATCTACATTGGCTGTCGGCGCCCGAGAGCATTACGTTCAAGCTATCATCCCTTGTATATCGCTGCCTTCATGGGTTGGGTCCGAACTATCTTGCATCTGAGTTCCGCAGCGTTTCTGACCTCGCGGGCCGCAAGTTTACTTAGATAAATCCAACGACATCGTTGCTTATCGTTCCAAGAACGCGTCTTGTCACCGTCGGAGATCGTGCCTTCCCGGTGGCTGCCACACGTACTTGGAGCTCGCTCCCTGCCGACATACGAGAGTCACCGTCGTTCGATATTTTCAGGAATCGACTGAAGTCCTGGCTTTTTAAGATTAGCTACTTGGTTAATTCTGTTTAAAGTGTTTGCGCAGTCTTTTTGACGAGTTACCACTCTAATCTTGACGTTCTCTTACTTACTTACTATCATTTATACTCTTAAGTAATTTTACGATAGAATATCAGGATGTCAGGACATCCCAAGCTATGGATTTGTGAATTTTTACATGCTAATGCTATAATGAAATAGTGTCTTGTCTTTAACCATCTCCGAAGATTGGCTGCATTGTGGACTGTCTTCTTCCAAGTGATAAGGTCTTCTGCTGTCCTTGTCGCCTGCTCTATAGTGAGTCCAGTGAGTCCTTTATATTCTTTGATGTTGTATTCCCACTTTTTTCTTGGTCTACCTCTTTTTCCTGATCCTGGCATTGTATCTTGTATTATTTCTTTCTCTAGACATTCCTGTTTTGTTTGCACAATATGTCCCCAGTAATTCAGTTTTCATTTTCTTACTGCTTCCAGTAGGGCTATTTGCACCCTGCTTTACCCATACCCATTTGTAAATTGTTTTCTTTGCTTTCAAAGAAAGTCTCAATATTTGCCTTAGGACTTTCGTTTCAAATGCCTGTGCGTGCTGTTCATCTTCTTTCATTATTGTCCAGTTTTCGCAGCTGTATGTAGTGACCGGCCACACCAGTGATCTCAGTAGTTGAACTTTGGTACTCACTGAAATGCTGTGACTTTTCCATATCTTGTTTAGTGATGCTCCTGCCGTTTGTCCTTTATTCAATCTCCTTATTATTTCAGCTTTACTCGAAGTGTCGTCTGATATGATAGACCCTAGGTACAGGAAGGTGGTGACCTTTTCCAATATTATATTCTGAATTTTGATGGTGCAGTTCTTGTCTTAAGTGCCATTACCTTTGTCTTAGCAGTATTGATCATCATATTATATTTTATGCCTATTAAGTCCACCCTGAACACAAGATCTTGCAATTCTGCAGTTGAACCTCGAATGAGTATGATGTCATCTGCGTATCTTAAATTTGACAGCATTATCCCTCCTATTTTGATGCCACCCAAGAAACCGAAATAGAGTAATCGTCCCTAATGTAATCGATAGCAAAAAACATTGGCTAGGTTGACAGAGAAAAGTAGTAATTGCAAAGAAAATTTCAGTTTATTTATGCAGGTTAGCACAATTTTAATCATCTAATCGGCACATATTATTAACTATAATAGTAATATCAATAAACCAAATCTAGTACAGGGAATAGAGCAAATGTAGGATGCCAAGCAGAGAAATTAAGAAAATAAAAAGAAATCACAAACGAAAATTCAAATAATCAATTAAATCAATAAAGGCCTGGCTAAAATTCTAATGTTACAGAAATAAATCATACATGAGCCTTTACATAATCAATCAATCAATCAATCAATCAATCAATCAATCAATCAATCAATCAATCAATCAATCAATCAATCAATCAATCAATCAATCAAAAGACTATTATAATGGCACAGTGCCTAGGGCATCAGCCAATACAGTTGAAACGAAAGGGGGGGTTATCTGCCCCCCTT
The DNA here is from genome assembly GCA_018105865.1 of Metaphire vulgaris. Lineage (NCBI taxonomy): Eukaryota > Metazoa > Annelida > Clitellata > Crassiclitellata > Megascolecidae > Metaphire > Metaphire vulgaris. The sequence goes on from CM030854.1 coordinate 7,065,857, forward strand.
GCACCCCAGGATGGCTCGCTATGTCCTGCGTCTGTCCGGCCTCGACACTTAGAAGGCGAGGTATTCCATCCGATGTATGTCGTCGATTTATAATATAACGCAAACGCCAACTCGATCATAAGATTCAGCATATAATTATAACGACACATCAGCTACACAAACGTAATCAATTAATACTCTAATCACGCTTCCAAACCGGCTGCACCTCCAGCCCAGCCAAAACGGCTAAAACCCCTCTGCTACCAGCCTCCCTGAATCAAACCCAACGAGAACAAGGAAGAAGATGGCCTCGTGCCTCTTTTTATATCCCTGCGACGCCATCTAGCGACTGCGGGCAAAACGATGGGACCCTGCCCTCTGGCGGTCAGGGGGACGAGGTTTGTTCCACAGCTACCCCCCCTCAAGCGCCGCGTCCCCGCGTGCAAAGAAATCTCTATAAACGCGTACTATCTACATCCAACATCAATGCATAAACTGTCCCTTAATGCATAACATTAGATGGTCTGTTAAAACATAGGTCTAACACTCTGTACTGACGATCAAAAGTAAACTGAATCTAAACAAAATATCAACATAAACAGAAGTTTCAATCGTTACAACATATGAGGGGCTTAAAACAACTAGGGCTAAATTTACGTCAGGCATCAACAAGTGACGTCTCTCTCTGTTTTGGACAACAGAGTTCAAAGGCCTGAAAGCGTTTGGATCTTTCGTGATTGCGCCGGTTGGTGCCTCAGACTTCGTCTGGGCCGGGAGTTCGATCCAATGGGCAAAGAGATAGTCGGCGGCGTAGTGGTGGGTCGTGGAGGGTGCGATGGTGGGTGGGGTAGTCGACCCGTCCACTCCTTGAGTGTAAAGTTTCCGTCTCCTCGCCAGTATGACGTCGAAAGAGGCGTAGAGTAAACGCCGACGAAATAGACCCCCAGCCATTCAAGCTGGCGTGGGTTGTGAAAGGCGTCGGTAGGTGGAGACATTTGAGCGAACCGTATGTGGCTCTGCCCCAGGTCTCGCATATCGGCGACGGACGTCGGGGATGGTGACGTCAGGAATCGCTGGCCGCCCGTTGTAGAGCGACCTCAAGCGGCCAAAGCGCCGCCCGGAAGTTCAAGTCGTTCATGCGGCGTCATATATCGTCAGCCGCCATGTTTCTCAGGCGGTTTCAGCGGCTCAAACGCCGCTCCTGATTCGCGCGGCCCAACAAGTGACGTCAGTGGTCGATATTTCTCCAGTGGCCAACAGTTTAAAGGGTTGCCTCTAATTGTGCCCAGTCTCATATACAGTAAACATTGATCATCATAAACGACAACAACTGTTATAGTCTCAACAGTTTAAATGCATTACTGAAAATATTTACACTAATAGGCCTAAATGCTGTAGCCTAAGAAGCAGTGAATATAATAATTATAATAATTGCAAACGTGATAATAATCGTAATAATGGCGATAATCACGATAATACTAGACATTATAAAACTTAAAATAGAACTCAATAATCTCAATGGCAATCACAACCATCATATAGCAAATGCAATAATAGGCATGATAACAACGATAAATGACACTTTATCGTGGCGATGACGTCAGGACAATAATGATAATAATCATCATAATAAACATAATAATAATAATGGCAATAATAATTATCAGAGTAAATGCAATAATAAGCAAAATAATAATCATAATAATTATCGTGTCGATGATGATATTTACGATAGTATTAATAAATGTCATAATAATAAGCATAATAATAATAATCATAAATGAAAATCATGTTCTAAGCTACGAGCTACAAGCTAACATATATATCAGTTCTAAACAAATCCAACTATGTCCCCAAACCCGGGTCAAATTGGTCGGTGTGTATAATTTTTCCATTTAAAATGTCTGTCTGGCCACTCACAAAATTTATTATCTCCCGTGAATTTGCAATGTTTAAATGGGCCTACAGGACGTTTTAAATTCCAAAATTCTGACTCAGAAGAAGTTTGAATGCGTAAATTGACGAGTGCCTTCTGCAAGCAAGTCTGTTTCTTACTGCCATCTGCCGGTGTCGAGATTTAATGACGCTCCCCTTCCGCAGGCTGCGTTCAACTGAAACGCCAGAGGGCGTGTCAGCCTCGGCTCTCTCCCCCACCGCCAAGCGGACATTCGAAATTCGTCTCAGAAACGGCGTGGAAGTTTCCCTTTTCCTCCAATGGTTGGAAGCCTGTTTACAGTCGTTTTACCCTCCTCCAAGACAACCTGCCCAGGCAGTGTTTCAAATTCAATGGGTCTGTTGTCCATATTTATGGCTTCACCGACTACAATAGGAAGGCGGCTAATGAAAGCTGGCTGAGTCAGAAGAATCTCGGATTTAATCTGTTCACTACTCGAACTGCAGTCAGTGCACTGCGGATCTGTTAAATTTCCCTTTAGAATGTTAGAACTTCCATCTCTCTTAATCAAGTTAAGACGGTGGGGGCCGCAATGCAGAATGCCCTTAGCAACATCGAGGCAACATTTCTGGCCAATCAAAAATTGTGATCCCAAAATAATTTCCTGTACAGTTTCAGAGACGATGAATCTAATTTTCGCTTTAAAATTACTTTCAAAATAGACTGTGATGTAACACTGGCCCAAAACGTCAATTTGTTTTTCGTTCCTGTTAAAAATGACTTTGTCACATGGTTGAATTTCAATGCCTTCCGCGAATTTTACTGGGAGTATGTTTGGCCCACAACCACTTTTAAGAGAACACTGCAAAGTATAATTGTTAATCAAGGCTCGGATGTACGGTGCATCAGAATCGCGTGTATTTTCGTTAAAAACGGAGCTTACTCGCCTCGCGAATTTATTTTTGTTCCGGTTAACCGGTGTCACAAAATTCCTATTTTTAGGCCCACGCCTGATCATGCAATTTTTGAAAGTATGAAATGATGAAAAACAGCGAAAACAGCGCCAGCTGCTCGGTTCGTATCCAGACTTTGATCGCCAAGATGGAAAAGATCTAATACTGTCAACCCTGTTTCCGGTTTCAAATCTGTATGGCGTGTTTCGGTTTAATTCGCGGCGTATTTCCTGATCACCAAATTTAACCGGCAGCCGCTGCGTATAGATTGATCGGTTGTTAAACGTTGTCTGGCCGCTAGATAGTGCTTCATTGTCGCGCGACAAAGATGTTACTGCCGCTGCTAAACTTTCAACGCGATCTTCTATAGACCGTTGACGGGCATCTTGATTTTTCAACTTTTTAAAAGTTTTCGCGAACCTATCATATATCATCAGAAGGACAGATGGGTCATCGACGCAAACGTCGCCCGCCCCAGTTTTAATCGACGAAAAACTGCTTCCTACGTCCGGCCGCTCGGCATCGGCTTCATGCGTAAAACTTCTATTGCGCATCCCGACGGTGTCAGTATCGTCTAAATGATCATAACTCTGCTGCATTCTTGGGCTGTATAAATCACAATTGTTTGTCTGACTCTGATGTTGTTGCATTGTATTGTCCAAGGGCAGACTTCGTCTGTCCCTGTCTGGACCGTGGTGTGCCAACGGCTTATCATAATGCAAATCCGCTGTCTCAATTTCCGGCTGATACGGTACCTCTCTAGGCCTACCGGCGCCCATCTCCCATTCATTTACTCTGTCCCGCTGAAAATACTCGACCGAAGACGCCATTTTCCAAGCGTCCTTCAATATTCAGCGCCGCGCAACAGATCTAAAATTTCACGCGCTTTTCGTTCAACAACTGTGCCCGTTGGCCTGGTGCCCACTCAACGGCAAAAGAAAAATGGCGCTCGCACAGCGGTTCGAGTGCTCGAGTAACACAAAGCAAAACGGTCGGCACGCACGCACGTTCGTATAACTCACGAACCAAAATGGCGGCGGCTTGATCGCGCTCGCTTAACAAAGACACAAAATGGCACCGGCTGAACGCACGTGCTCGAAAACTCGAGAAAACGGCCGTTCGTTCGCAATCAAAAATTTTTAAACTATCAAGAAAAACACGAAATCACACCGACATACAAAGACTCACCCCACTTCTGGTACCAGTGAAATGAAAGGGGAGGTTATCTGCCCCCTTGCACCCCAGGATGGCTCGCTATGTCCTGCGTCTGTCCGGCCTCGACACTTAGAAGGCGAGGTATTCCGTCCGATGTATGTCGTCGATTTATAATATAACGTAAACGCCAACTCGATCATAAGATTCAGCATATAATTATAACGACACGTCAGCTACACAAACGTAATCAATTAATACTCTAATCACGCTTCCAAACCGGCTGCACCTCCAGCCCAGCCAAAACGGCTAAAACCCCTCTGCTACCAGCCTCCCCGAAACAAACCCAACGAGAACAAGGAAGAAGATGGCCGCGTGCCCCTTTTTATATCCCCGCGACGCCATCTAGCGACTGCGGGCAAAACGATGGGACCCTGCCCTCTGGCGGTCAGTGGGGACGAGGTTTGTTCCACAGTGTCTGTAGGAATAAGTGGGAAATGTCTGCCAGGTTGTGTCCCACCATGATAAGAAAAGAAGGTCTGATGAGTAACATTTAGCAAACCTTTTTTATCTTTTTTATATGAGCAAAGAAAGAAGTTGACACTATAGCATGCAATGGTCGTGTAGTGCCTTAGGCAGGGCATTAATACCAAAGAGCTTGAACAAGAGCACAGCAAATCAAGACCATCAAAATTTGAAAGAAAAGAAATGTATAGAAGCATGATTAGAACAAATCCAAAATGATACCTCTAACTTGCTTAGATACACCTTTGAATTCCACAAGTTTTGTTTCAAAAATTTGAACTCTGCATCATTTCTGTAACGCTCAGTTAAATGACTCTATATTTAAAAAATGTAAAATCAATTAATAGTTTTAGATACCCAATATCAGACAACAGAGAAATTAGTGTTCTATAGAATAAAAATCATAAATCAATTACTGACATAATATGCTATAATACCTGGTACAGTACTACAATGTTCCCACAGAGGTTTCAGTATCATTGCAAAGAATATATCAACAACTATTATCAGATCTTCTAATCTATAGTGTGTACCGATGTTTGACATTTAATATCTCGCCGCATGTGTAATGATTTCAATAAAATTTATAGGCCATATATCTGGGAATGTGTCTGATACAGTGAAACCCGCTTAATTGAGAATAGCCGGGATGTCTGATAATGAATTGTACAGACAAAACACTGGTTCGGGTTTTTATGTTATGTGATTATGCGGGTTATGCAATTACATGGTATGCGATTAAGTGGGATCCACTGTATAATTGCCAAATTTCATGCTGATATCTTTAGCGTTTCTTGAAATAAGGCCAAAAAACTAGAGACTAAAATTTTAAAATTGACAATGGAATATAACGGCAGATGTTTGATCCAACATTTGACTGTAACCAAACTTAAGGTCTTTTTCATTGAAGAAAAGGCCTTCTACCGTGATCCGTCAGTCAACAGTCAAGGCAAGTGAGTGTGGGGCGTGGGGTGTGGGAAGGAAAAGAGATATGACATCAGAATGACTTGTCAGGCAGCAGGCAAAGTTTTCCAGACATGTCATGGTGTCTGCTGGAGTGTGCCATCAGGGCAAGGGTCGCCTGCGCTTCGTACCAGACAAATCCAAAGTGAACGCCAAGTGCTACGTAACTCAGCTGCTATGAGATATCCTGCAGGACTGTCATGATTTGCTAGAAGATTTTACAGTAAAACCTCTTTAGCTCGCCCCTCTTTAGGTCGACAAACTCCCCTCTTGCCATTGATGGGTCAAGAACGATATTCTACTCATGTAAAATAACTCATTTAGTCACCAAACTCGCCCCTCGCCACAACTTTCAAAATTCCATTCCTATGTATTATTACCTCTTTTGCTCGCCATAGCAACTTTACTTATCTGTTTGACCGTTTATAGGCCAAGCTCCCGACCGACTGTTTACACAATTAATGACCCCCCCGATGAATACATCGGTGTTGATAATCATCGGTGTTGCTATTAACCTGTCAGCTAATGACTGGTGAAGGGATTGTGGTAGAGGTCTGCACGGAGGGGAGGGGGCAAAAATCTGACCCCTCCCCGCGACAGTTGACCTCCCTCCCGCCACTCTCGCCCCACCCTGCGATGGCCAATCCCACTCCCGTGGCTTTTGTCTCCAACCCAGCCGTCCCCGTGGCAGCAGACAATGGATCGGTTTTACAGAACTTTTCACCTGTAGGGCGTAGGCCTATATGATGCTGCATTACACCAGCAGCAGGTACTCTGGTCTGCATTTTCAACAATACGAAACACTGACGCAGCCTACTAGTTTAGAGCCTTTTCCTTTACAAGTTTACAGCTTCTCGTGGCCGACCTGTCGTCTATACGTGAATCTATAGCAACCTGTCATTTGTTCATGAGCTGACCCGTCCCTACTGGTATCCGAGGGGCACCCAAAATTCTCATCCCCACCCCCGTGGGGGGCAAGCCTACTGTAGTTTCAGTAGTGAGCATTGTATTTGTTAAGCCGCCAAACTCGCCTCGCCAAACTTTCACCCTTGACCAATAGTGGCGGGCTAAAGAGGTTTTACTGTATATTCCAGCAAGACGGAGCACCTGTCCACTCTGCTCTCGGGACCCAGAATTTTCTGTAGCAAAATTGTCCAGATTTCATCAAGAAAGATGACTGGCAACCCAACTCCCAAGATATCAATCCAATTGACTTCCATGTCCGGGGAATCATGCTCGACAGATATCAAAAGTATCAGCCAAAGCCACAGAACATCACGGAGTTGAAGACTGTGCTGAAGAATATCTGGGAGAGTTTGCCTGAGGACCAGATCAAGAAGTCGATACTGTCAGAGAAGAAGCGCTTGTCGGCATGTGTGAAGGCTAAGGGTGGGCATTTTGAGCACCTGCTCCCGCAACAAATCATCTTAAACCCCCTTTCAAAAAATCAGGGCCAAAAAATAAACAAAATATTTTTATCACTTTATAATGCCGTTATATTCCATTGCCAATTTTAAAATTTGCCTCTTTAGTCTTTTGGCCACATTTCAGCAAACACTAAAGATATCAGCATGAAATTTGACAATTACATCAGACACAGTCCCAGGTATACGGCCTATAAATTTTATTGAAATCACTAGACACGAGGCTGAGATATTAAATGTTAAACATTGGTCCACTTTTTACTTTTACACACCAAAGTTTAAAATCATCAAAACCTGCTTTACTGAATTACTGATCATTAGAATTAACTCTAAGATAACAAATGTGAATTACACATTTTTGCTAGAATTAAATCGGCTATTAAGGTTTGAATTTGAATCGTATATTGTATCAAATTACTGAATGACGAATGACGCTTTTTATAGGACATGGCTGGGATAATTCTGCAATGCAGGTTCAGCTGATGTTGCATATGCTCCTGTGTAATAGAATGTAATGTAATAGACTACTTATATAGCACTTTTTCAGATTTAGACTTAAGTAAGTAAAGTAAATCTGATTTCTATAGCGCCTTGGAAAGCAGCACAACAGTATCTGCTTATTCTTAGGCGCTCAGCCTTTCTTGAAATAGCTATGGGAAAGGTATATGATCAGCCAGGCAATAGTCAACATCCAAAGAGCAGTGAGGCTAGGTTGTTACAGCTATGGAGAAAATGATTTCAGAAAAAGGAAGGATTTAAGCTTAGACCTGAAGACTTGAGGAGATATTGCAGGAATTATAGGAAATGGGGACTCAGATTTTATTGTTTGAAAGTGTCCAAGTGCTCCTACTGTGAATAGCATTGTAAACAAGGCAAGGTCAACGTTAGAATCTAATCTAATCTAATATCTAACCTAATCTAAAACTTCTATAGTGCCACTTCATAATGCACAGGAGCATCAACTGATGGCACACCAAATCCAAATAATTAAAGATCCAGGTCAAATCCAGGGTATCCGGTCAGGCAAACGGGTGACAGTCTATGGTGGATAGGCCAGGTCAAAAAGATGAGTTTTTAATCTTTTTCTAAAGCTTTTTAATGAATTTGCAATGCACACATGTTGAGGCAATGAGTTCCAGAGTTTGGAGGCAGCCACTGAAAATGCATGAGAACCAAGAACTGTCCGAGTATGGGAGAGGGAAAGAACTATTGCAGACGAGGATCTGGTCGAGTATTTGCTTGTTTGCATAGAAAGTTTCTTCTTCTTCTTTAGGTGCCTTGTTTTACAACGTTGGCGACCATGGACTTTCACTCTTCTCTGTCGTATGTCGCTTGTAGCAGTTCTACTTCTGATATTTTGTCTTTCACGTCGCATAGCAGGTTTTCGATGAACGTCAATCTTTGTCTCCCTCTTGCTCTTTTCCCCATCACTTTACCTGTTGTGACTAAGTTTTCCAGGCCTTTTTTTCTCATTATGTGTCCGAAGAATTCTAGCTGTCTTTTCTTTATAGTCTTTAACAATTTCCTTCTTGAGTTTTCCTTTTCCAAAATTTCCTGGTTTGATGTTTTCTCTCTTCAAGAAACCTTCATCATTCTCCTTAAAAACCACATTTCCACTGCCTCTAATATTTTCTTCATCTGTTTGGAAATTGACCACGTTTCTGCGCAGTATAGCAATACCGACCATACATAAGTTTCCAAGACCCTTATCCTTGTTTCCATTCTATTCTCTTATTTGTTAAGATGTGTTTTAATTCCACAAATGCTGATTTTGCCATGGCAATCCTTGTTATTATATCCTTTTCACATTTCCCATTGTTGGATATCCAGCTTCCTAAATATTTGAAGTCATTTACTTGCTCTATTAGTTGTCCATTTATGTATAGTTGGCATCTTGGTGTATCTTTTTGTTTGGAGATCACCATGCAGTATGTTTTCTTTGTATTTATTTTTAGTCCCTTTCTTTCGCCTTCCTTAACTACTTCGTCCACTAATTCCTGTAGTTTCTTTTGTGTGTACGCCATTAATGCTGCGTCGTCTGCGAATCTCAGGTTGTTAATGTTCTGCCCTCCAATTATGATTCCTTCCATGTTCTCTACTTTTTCAATGATTTCCTCTCAAGTCTCCATAAGCATTGAAGAATAGAAAGTTTAGAAAGAAGGTAACTAGGTTCCTTGTAATAAAGTGTTTTATATACCTGAAGACAGGTTTTAAAGTCTATCCTTTCTTTAATTGGAAGCCAATGAAGACCCTTACAAACTGGGGTTATATGCTCACGTTTTGGGGTTTTTGAAACCACCAGAGCCAATGAATTTTGAACTTGTTGGAGTTTAGCCAGGTTGGATTTTGAGATGCCAAAGAGAAGGGAGTTGCAGTCATCAAGACGGCTAGACACTAAGGCATTTGCCAAGAGCATTAATGCAGATTTATTTAGAAATTTCCTAATACGGTACAAATCACGAAGATGGTAGTGAGCTACTTTACAGATGCTATTTGTATGATTTGTGAAAGAAAGTGTGGAATCAAAAATAACTCCCAAATCCTGTGCAGAAGTGTTTACAGGAATAGCCGAATCCCCAAGCTTAACAGAGTTTATAGAGTCAAATTTCTTGAGCTGGGGCTTTGTGCCTAAAAGTAGAAATTCAGTTTTAGCCAGGTTTAAAAGCAATTTATTTGAACCCATCTAGGATTGAATATGAGAGAATGCATGACAAATAGTTTCCAATGAAGCTTCTTCTGAAGACTTATCAAATGAAATAATAATCTGAGTATCATCTGCATATAGGTGGTAATCTAGGTGATGGTCTGACAGTAATGAACCAAGAGGAGCCGTGTACAAAGTGAACAAAAGAGGTCCAAGAACCGAGCCCTGGGGACCCCACAATTTAAAAAGGCCGATGATGAAAAAGTACCATTTGTGCAGACAGACTGAGTACGAGGGCCCAAGTAAGTAGTGAACCAATGCAGTGCTGAATCAGATACACCAAACCAAAGCTGGAAACGGTGTAAGAGGATGGAATGATCCACAGTATCAAAAGCTGCTGATAGATCAAGAAGTATTAATGCAGTGACCTTGCTGCCTTCCATTGCATTTATGATGTGATCCTGGAAAGAGAGCAGAGCAGTCTCAGTAGAATGATGTTTGCGGTATGCTGCCTGAAATTGAAGGAAAAGATCATTTGAAGACAGATGGGCATGAATTTGATTTCAAACCACTCTCTCAAGAATCTTTGACAGGAAAGTTTAAATTGGATATAAGCTGGTAATTTGCTAAATCATTTGGGCAGAGGGATGATTTCTTTATAAGAGGGTGGACCACAGCATTAGCAAAAGAAGACGGAAAGCAACCTTCTGTTGGTGACAGATTTATAAGTTTCAGAATAACTGGACCAAGGACATCAAAGCATTCTTTGAGTGTGTAATTTGGCAATATATCAAGAGAGCAATGAGTAGGCTGTGATGAAAAAATCAATTTGTGAAGATCAGAAAGTGATAGATTGAAAGGAACTAAACAAAGGTGGCGGTGAGCCAGGAAGAAAGAACCCAGTTGAAGCAACACTAGAAAATTTTCCCCGAATTTTAGCAATTTTATCTGAAAAGTGCATAAGAAATTTGTCAGGTAAGGAAGACACAGGAATGTTGTTTGGGAGAGCAGTATCCTTGTCCTTGTGTAGGATTTTGTGCAGTGATTGCCAGAGTGACCAAGGATTTGAGGAATTTTCAAGGACAAAGTTGGTCAGAAATGTTGATTTGGCTAAAGTGACAAGTTTGCAAACAAGCTGACACTGCTTCCTAAACTTTACCTTATCTGAGGGCAAACGAGAAGACTTCCAGCGCCTATCTAGCTGATTACGACGGCGTCTGGCATCTTAAATATTAGAATCGAACCAAGGTTTGGTGGGTCGAGCAGCAACCATTTTTGTTTTTTCAGGAATTAGCTTATCCAGAGCGCTGAGTAACACTGATGAGAATTGGTCCGCTAATTCAGAAACCGTGCTTGAAGGGTTCATATATAATGCAGACGATAGGATGTGATTTTTAAAGCCTGTATATCAAGCTTGGACCAAGGTTGAAAATTAACTTTAGTATAAATTGGTGGTTCCTTATGAGAAAATGCTATGGAGGCTGATAGAACTAAGTGATCAGATAAATGTGCTTCCTTTGGGCTTACATTTGAAATAATTTTGGAGATGGACCTGGTAATAAGAAGATCTAGAATATGCCCCTTATCATGGATTGGAAAAGCCACATGCTGAAAAAGATCAAAAGAATCTAGTAGGCTATTTAACTGAGCAGTCTGGTTTGAATCAGTATCCATATGAAAATTAAAATCACCAGAGATAATTAATTCTAAAGGTAGAGATATTAAATGCTCAAGTAGGGTTTGAAACTCGACCAGAAAGCTAGAGTAAGAAGAGGATGGAGGACAATAGACATTGAGAAAAGTTATGTTTTTATTTCCAGCATTAAGCACAGCCATGATTGCCTCAAGCGCTGATGACAGCTTTGACATGTCTGTGGATTGGAAGATAATGATCTTTATTCAATCAGATGGGGAAAGAGGAGCTTTCTGCCGTTACTAAATATGGCAGTTAGTCCTTAAGAGAGCGGGTTTCCACAAAAAATACATCACCAACACTGACACATCAGCTAAATTCTACTCCTGTATGACATTTCTTTTAATTTCTCTACCATATTAGATCCTATCTATCCAGATTTTGTCCATTTCATCTCTACTATTCCTAAAATATAGCAATTGTATCTCTGTATCTCCATTTTCAATAGCTCCAATTTGCCAGGCACTTATAGTGTATGTTCCACGTATTCATTGAGAATATATTTGATGTCGATTTAAGCCTTTCCATAGCCATCTTTTCAACCAAACTCCAATTGCTCAGATGGGAAAGCAAATCTTCCTTAGGTGACATCCAAGCTGGCATCTGTGAGTTGTGGCATAATATAACAATTGTTTGTCCAGAGCTGTACAAAGGGTGGTGCCTACAGTGCTTAGGCACAGGGTGCAAGTTTAGAATGGGTGCAATTTCAGGATCATTCATGAGGAATTTATGATTTACTTTGGTTTCTGCCCGTGTTGAGCAAATAAACTCAATATTAAGAAATTATAGCTTTCTTTGGTTTTGGTGCTTTGCTTACTTTTAAACTGCTCTGTAAATATAGTAATTGTGTACACACTACCGTATATACTCGAGATAAAGTCGATCCGAGTATAAGTCGACTCCTAGATTTTGGGTATTTGAAGGTGTCTAAAGTCATTGACTCGAGAAGGATCATGACATCATCTGAACCCTCTTGAGGTGATAGTGAGAGTCGGAACAATGGCGGACTTTTGAAGTGGGCATGTGGCGGCAGCGGCGCCATTGTTTTGATTGAAAAACTGCGTTTTAGCTTTGAACTATCGAGAAACTGAACGATTTTCACATTCCCAGATTGATTCCTGACGATTAGGAAAATTTTAAACCTGCTATTCGCTCATTCTTGACAATATAAAAGTCTTAATTACCGGTAATCTTGATTTTTTTATATTTATGTAGCGCCAATATTTAATTAATATTTATGTGGCGCCTATAAATTACCAATCTTAAAAGCGCTGATGTGAACTTTTATTTAGATGCCATAGCATATGTTGAAAATAATTACGCAGTTAGCTAAATTGACATGCTATGTATGGAAACTTTACCCAACAGTTAGTGCCTCGAGTATAAGTCGAGGTCAGGATATATAACCTGTGAATTGGCCTTAAATTTCTCGACTTTATCACGAATATATACGGTATGTACAGTCTACCGGTATATAGGCAGAGGCATAGCAGCCATATGGACGACCTGGCCAAATGCCAAGGGCCCCAACCCGATGGCATCTCTTAAGACATCATTACCATATGGAAACATCAAATGATGCAATGAATTAGCTATGGTGCTTGAATTATTACATCATTTGCTGCTATGCAGCTGTTTTTACTGAATGGTTTACAAACACAGCTATAAGAAATGGATCAAGATATAGCAGCATGTCTTATTGAATTATATCTTAAAATAAGTGAATATAAAAAACAATATTTATTGTTTTTTAGAGTAAGATGCATATTGCTGAGCTGTAATTCAAAATCAAGACAAAGTTTTAAAACCCATATTCTCCATATTTTAACAGGTCATTTCACATGTCATTGTTCATTTTCATTTCATTTCATTTGTTCACATGGACGACAGAGGTCCGTTGTGCCAATCTCGTGTTGCGCGAGTTGTGACCGCGACCGATGGCTGAGTGCCATTCATGAAAAGTTATGGAAGGAAGACCATCGCCGATCTGCTGGGGCCATGTACGGCGTGGTCTGCCAGGAGGTCTTCTCCAGCTTGAAGGAGGACGCGTCTCGGTGCGTCGAGCAATGGCGCAGGCAAGAGCACGATGGGCTGGAATGGTCGTGTCCTGGCGAGCCACGTGACCGAAGAGAGACACACGCCGTCGTGTGATAATTTCTGTCACTGGCAGGAGGGCAGTCTGGAAACTGCTTCATTGGTCACGAAGTCAAACCAGCGAATGCAGAGAAGCTGTCTCTGGCAGAGCATATGGAATGCCTGTAGTCTTTCAGAGTCTTGTGTAAGCAGAGTCCAAGTCTCAGAACCATATAGGAGAATTGGCAGGACGCAGGACTGATAAATACGGATCTTAGTACCGAGCTGTATCTGTCTTTGGAGCCATAAATTTTGAAGAGATCTCATGGCGGATGCAGCTATGCTGATTCTGCGAGTAATGTCCCGCTGACACCTGCCATCAGAACTCTGGACACTACCCAGGTAAGTGAATTCTGACACATTTTCCACCTGGTGTCCATTAACGTTATATGTCTCCTCGTCTCCTCCAGAACCTAGATTCTGCAGCTTGGTTTTTGTCCAGGACACATGTAGCCCTAGTTTGGAGGCTGTCCACTCAATCTGATTGAATGATGTTTCTAGGTTCTTAACGGATGTTTCCAGAAGAGCAACGTCGTCAGCGTAGTCTAGGTCGGAGAAGCTATGTTCCGGTAGGGTGATCCCGGTCTGGCCAATAGCATGCTCCAGGATCCAGTCCATAGCCCTGCAAAAGAGTGCTGGAGCCAGGACACAGCCCTGACGGACTCCTGAGGCAGTGAAGAATGTCTCAGATAGCATGCCATTGATACGCACTCTTGCAGCCGTGTCCTCATGTAGGTCTTTAATTAAGCTCAATAAGAACGTTGGAACACCAATACCTCTGAGTGCCATCCAAAGTGCCTGACGGTCTACAGAGTCGAAGGCTGATTTCAGATCGACGTAAGCCACCTGCAACGGTCTGTTAAATTCCCGATGGATTTCGGACAGGAGTCTGAGTGCGAGAATCGTGTCCATCGTGGATCGGCCCGCCGTGAATCCGGACTGCTGTGGGCACCATTTCGCTGTCAGAAGTGGATTGAGTCTCGCAAGAAGCACGTGGGCAAACACCTTCCCAGGAACGGACAGGAGGGTGATTGGCCTGTGACTCAAACATTCGGCAAACATTCGGTCTTTGGTCCTCGGCCTTTGTACAGTGCTTTGTACATTGTTGCTATGTGGCAATTGGCTGTGCAAACTGATAGGGCTGTCAAATTTGTATAAAGCTGCCCAGGCACCAGTACAAATTTTGGATGGGTACCCAAGTATCTGAAATAGCTGAATCTCTGTTGTGGTCTCTTATCTCTACACCCAAAATAAATAACCACACTCCCCTCTGGTTGCTACAACTAATGATTCTATCAGGGACAGGAGGATGAGTGTGACATAACAGTCATGTCTCCAAGAATACTGTTACCCAATTTTACTGCCCAGGTAATAGGACGCCACCGGTACCCAGATTCATGCCGATACCCGGATTCCCATGTACTCGTTGCCAACTCTACTGATAATTTACCTGCTTTGCTTTCTGCTCTGAACTGCACATAGAAAGTTGGATCTGGAAAGGCCATCCCACTTAGTGATACCATTTAACCAAGATATTTTTGGTCTGTCAAAGTACAGAAATTGAACAGATCAAAAGCTTTACATAAGTAGGAGGACAAATAACAAGTAAAGGAAGTCACCAAGAAGACATCAAACAGAAAATAGTAAAGGGACTACAAACAATGGGAAGACTGGAACACATCTGGAACTCTAAAGAAATTAAAATAAACACTAAAATCCAAATCTACAAGACCGTTGTCATTCCATAAATACTTTATGGATCTGAAACCTGGGTCACATAAAGAGTTGATGAAAGACTACTCGCTGCAGAAATGAGCTGCCTAAGAAGAATTCTTGGAGTTAGCAGACTTCAAAAACTTAGAAATGAAGATATATGGCAGCGGATTGGGCTAAAGCAGGGGTGTCAAAAACTTGGCCCGCTAACTCATTTTAGTTGGCTCACGAAAATATTTAAGTTTTAAAAATTATCCCTAAAAGTTTATGCATGAAATGAGAAATTGGTTTGATGTAGAATCTTTCAGGGTTTGAGAAATTGCTTTGATGTACAGGGTGTCTTAGAAAAAACCCCCCAGCAGAAAAACTATGATTTCTTAAAAACATCCTAAATATATATATATCAAAATTGCCACATGTGTACAGCACATATTTCCCCACCTTTTTGCTTATTTTCATCTCATTTGCATGTATGGTGGACATTTTGTGAGATATCAAAGCCAAACTTCGATTATTACTACTCAGTCGCAGCATGTCAGGTCTAAATATCTAGCTTCACATAAATTTGGTTTCATGTCAATGTTGGTAGTAGTAGTAGTAGTAGTAGTAGTAGTAGTAGTAGTAGTAGTAGCGGCAGGGGTGGCAGCAGCAGCAGTAGTAGTAAGTTTAAATCGAGCACAATTTTTTTAAAATGTTTTTAAATGCACAAAATTCAACACAACAAGAAAAGTTTTCGATTGGTTGCAGATCCACGTTAATTGACCCGTTTGCAAATATCTTTCACCGAATAAAGGTTCTATTCTTTTTCAGAATATTTTGCAAAAGTTGTTCGGTATCCAAAGCCAAGCTCCCGCAATGTCTGAATTCGCATCTTATCTTCATTCAATATTTTGCCCATTTTGAAAGTTTAAATCAAACTTTTCTTGTTATGTAGAATTCTGTGAATTGAAAATTTAAAAAAATTGCGTTTGATTTAAATTACTACTACTACTACTACTACTACTACTACTACTACTACTACTACTACTACAACTACTACTACCAACATTGACATGAAACCAAATTTATGTGAAGCTAGATATTTAGGCCTGCCAAGCTGCGGCTAAATATTAAAAATCGAAGTATGACTTTGATATCTCACAAAATGGCCAAATTACATGCAAATGAGATGAAAATATACAGAAAGGTGGGAAAATATATACTGTACAGTGTACACGTATTGAAGTTTTGATAGAAATCTATTTTGGAATATTTAAGAAATCATAGTTTTTCCGCTGTTTTTTTTCTGAGACACCCTGTAGAATCAGATCCTGTGTTTTGCTGGTGTGGTATATGGACGAGCATAAATCTTTTTTTAGCTTTGTTTTGTTGATGATGTTGAATGACCCAGTGTAAAGACACACTACATCAACAGCAGGAGATTACTAGCGTTATATACTCGCCTAACATACTTGCGTTAATTAGTAAGACCATTTGACTGCTCTGACTGCAGATTTAAAACCATACATTGTTAAACTAGTGAACAAATAAACAACGTCACTTCAGCTTCCACATCAGTGTTCACATCTGCATCGACCATCGTCTAACTTTATATGTTTTCAATTTGACCTTCAGTTCTTCGCCATTAACAGGGGAATTAAATTTTACAAGCCGTCACCAATCTGGGTAATTAATTTTAGGTAAAAGCGTTCATATGAAAATGTGAACATATAAGTCTTAAATTTACTATATTTCAGGCTATAAAGAAGCTAGAAAAATAACGTTTGCACCATTGTTTAACATTTGTTCTTTCTAACAATCCATGCAAAAAAATTTGGGAGCAGAGTCCACCCTACAGCCTAAAATAGGACCCCTCCCTAACGTTTTGTTCAAATTTTATTCAAAGCTCAATAGCAAAAATTTTTCAGTGGTGACCCCCTTGTGTGAGCGGCAAAGTTGTAGGGTAGGCGGGTGTAATTGGAACAGAATAGGTCAAAAATTTTGAAGATCAGACCCAATTTGGGGTAGTTATGATGTTTCAAACCCTAGAACTCATTGCTCGCAGAAATGAAAATTTTTCAATCAGAAAAACCGAACATCTTAGTATATTTCAGGCTATATAGAAGCTAAAAAGATGAGGTTTGCACTGTTGTTTAGCATTTTATTGTTCTTTCTAACCGACCGTGCCCAAAAAATTGGGGGTAGGGTCCACTCTACACCCTGAAATCAGACCCTCTCCGACAAAAAATTTTCAAAGCTCAATAAAAAAATGTCAGCGGTGACCCCCCTGTGTGAGTGGCAACATTGTAGGCGAGTGTAATTGGAACAGAATAGCTCAAAAATTTTGAAGATGGGACCCAATTTGGGGTCGTTATGATTTTTCAAACCCTAGAAATGGCACTTTTGCATAGCCACAAGGCAGCCCTCGGTCGAATAAGACCTATTTTCCTTACTTAAAGCGGCAACACTAGCTTGAAGCGAGCTACCATCTAATGAATGGATAATAACTAAATTGAATTATTACATTAGAACGTTTATGTAAGGCCAACTCATTTCAGGAACAGACACTGAAGTTGCACGCCACATATACACGGCGAACCCAGTTGGTGAACGTTTGACTCGCGCCACATATATGTGGCGAACCCTGTTAAGAGGTTAATAGAGTTTGAAATTTAACTGTTTCTGTTAGACATGACTAGAATACGGTTTGTCATAGTTACAACAATAGGTTGTAACCAATGTAAATATTGTAATGATTGAATGACCTTTCATGTTTTCGTCATTTGACTTTAGGTTTTTGGATAGCTTAGATTTTAAAATATAAAATTGACAAGCATTTTTGCATTTGGCCCGCGAGGACATGGGAGACATGTCATTTGGCCCGCCGCCCAAAAAGTCTGGACACCCCGGGCTAAAGAATACCATCATGGACAAACTCAGAAAAGGAGGCTAACATGGTATGGACATGTAAACAGGATGGAAGGCTCGATTCTTCCCAAAAAAGCACTCTACATATACAAGGAAGGTAAAAAAAGAGGCAGGCCTAGACAAAATGGGTAGACAACATAAAAGAAGATCTGAAAGAAAGAGAACTGAGAATTGTAGAAGGAAGAAAACTAACATCGGACAAAAAGGCCTGGAAATGTTTTCTGACTAGCTATCGCCATTAACCTTTTGCTCGGGTTAGCCGTTTAAAGAATTGGAAAACCATCACTTAAACGGGTTAGCCGTTTTAAAACGATGGGCTATATAAGCGACTGTGTATGATTTTTCTGCACGATTTTCAAAATTCCAACGCGGCAACCGAAGTTAGCTCACATCCATTCAATAGGCGGCAGCTATTTTTCGATAATACTGACTATATATGCAAGGGATATTGACTGTAGACTGACCAAGGCTGGAAAATGTATAGGAAAAATCTTCAGCCGGAGGCTAGAATGGCCATAACTATGCCGAATATGGTCCGATCTTCAAAATTTTTGCACTATTCTGTTCCAATTACACCTCCCAACAACTTTCCCGCTCACAGTTGGGGGTCACCGCTGAAAAATTTTTTTATTGAGCTTTGAAAATTTTTTGTCGGAGATGGTCCGATTTTGGGGTGTAGAGTGGACCCTACCCCCCAAAATTTTTTTTTGCACGGATGGTTCGAAAGCCCAATAAAAATGCTCAACAATGGTGCAAACCGCATCTTTATAGCTTCTATATAGCCTGAAATATACCGAGTTGTTCGGTTTTTCACCTTGAAAATCCGTTCGCGTAATTGTCATTTCAGCAAGCAATTGGTACTTGGGTATGAAACTCCATAATTACCCCAAATATGGTCCGATCTTCAAAATTTTTGCACCATTCTGTTCCAATTACACTCCTCTAGAACTCCATCGCTCACATTTGGGGGTTTACCGCTGAAGACGTTTTGCTATTGACCTTTGATCAAAATTTAAACAAAATGTTGGGGAGGGGTCCGATTTTGGGGTGTAGAGTGGTCCCTACCCCCAACTTTTTTCTTTTGGCACGGATGGATAGAAAGAGCAATAAAAATGCTCAACAACGGTGCAAACCGCATCTTTCTAGCTTCTATATAGCCTGAAATATAGTCAGTTTATAACATGTATGTTCACGTTTTCATACGAACGCCTTTTCCAAAAATTAATTCCCCCGACGCGGGATGACTTTAAAAATTTAATTCCCCCTTTAAAAGGTTAATGAGCTGGTAAGATAGCAATTATGATGATGATGACATTTCCTTGTGCCTGTTATTAGTCACATCATCACAGATCCTTCAATGGTGTCTGTATCTCATTACATGGCCAAAGTAGCACAGTTGGCAAGTTTTAATATGGTTCAGTAAATTGCAGTTGGCACATAAACTGTGCAGCCATCCTGAAGACCCTATTTTTGTGACTTTTCCATTTCATGGAATCTGCATTTTTCTAACACCTTTGTTTTCAAATGCTTGGTTATGTCTTTGCTTGGTTACGTCTTTCTTCTTTCTTTAGGGCCCAAACTGTAGGTTATGACAGGTCATACAAGAGCTTTTATCAGACATAGCTTGGTCACAATATTGATCAAGTTTGCTTTTCCATTCTTTTTGTCAGCTTGATCATGGTGTAGAATCACTCACAAGTTAGAAGTGCTCCCACTGTGACTAGCTGTAAACTGTCCTCCACCTGTGTCCAAAGCCAATCTGGTTTTCACATAATATGTGCAGCCATCATCTTGATAAATTTGCTACTATGGACGACAAGGCCATTCACCTGAAAAAATTCATCATTGTCTGCAGTGATTTTAAAAGTTTCATTAGTGTTGGTCATTATTTGGTCATTTTGCATAGATTTTTATGTTTAACTATTTTCTGCTGAGTTATACTATTAAATTAAGTCACATATCAAATGAAAATATAAAAACTGAAATAATATTCATTCAAGAAATAAATTTAAAACATTTATGTTAAAGAGCATGCCAAAGAGTTATGGAAAAGTTTTATTAATAAAAATTGTAATGTCGAATACACTATTTAATAACTATGATAATTTTATGTCTATTATCAAAGTTTTTGATGATAAAAATATTAATGCTCACCATTTCCTTGTAAATATCTTCTGTTATAAACAAATCGTGTGCTTTTTCATATTCAACTGCCATAGGCATTCCATAATCCAAAGGTCTTTGCTGTATAACAGATATCAAATCCAGTGTCAATCATAAAAATACATATTTCTTCATATATTACCTACATTTCTAAAAAATTGCTGCAGCTATCAGTCTCATAAATCTGCTGTGCTGCTGTGTATTAAATAACCATGCAGCCACAGATGCACAACCAAATAAAGTTGAGTAATGAAAAACTGAGTCAGACATCTTGATCTTACAAGGATCATGCCACAATTGGTAAGACAGCTAGTGCAGAGGTCTTTATATTGCTGCTCATATCATCACATCTTGTCTTTCCTGTGATTAGAGGTCCCAAATGGAGAACTGACTGAAATCAATAAAGTTACATAAATACCAGTAGGGACCATGCAGAGCAAGTTCTTATAGTAAAGTCTGGAGCAGGACAGCAGCTAAAACAGAGGTTCCCAAACTGTGGTCCACAGACTGAAGTGGGTCCGTGGCGGATATGATGAAATTCTCCAGAAATATTTAGTAACACTTATTAGTTTTGGCATCAACAATCTGCAGGCTTGGACTGGGCTGCCGGGAGACCGGGAGATTCCCGGTGGGCCGCCGACTGAAATGAGAAAAACATTTTAAGGAGATTAAACATATTTGAAATTCTAGACATCTAGGTTTATCTATTAAAGTTCAGCATCTCTTTATTCACAACATTCTTTATTGACTCTATAAACTCTGTTAAGCTTGGGGATTCGACTATTCCTGTAAACACTTCTGCACGGGATTTGGGAGTTATTTTTGATTCCACACTTTCTTTCACAAATCATACAAATAGCATCTGTAAAGTAGCTCACTACCATTTTCGTGATTTGTATCGTATTAGGAAATTTCTAAATAAGTCTGCATTAATGCTTTTGGCAAATGCCTTAGTGTCTAGCCGTCTTGATTACTGCAACTCCCTTCTCTTTGGCATCTCAAAATCCAACCTCGCTAAACTCCAACGAGTTCAAAATTCATTGGCTCGGGTGGTTTCAAAAACCCCAAAACGTGAGCATATAACCCCAGTTCGTAAGGGTCTTCATTGACTTCCAATTAAAGAAAGGATAGACTTTAAAACCTGTCTTCAGGTATACAAAACACTTTATTACAAGGAACCTAGTTACCTTCTTTCTAAACTTTCTATGCAAACAAGCAAATACTCGACCAGATCCTCGTCTGCAATAGTTCTTTCCCTCTCCCATACTCGGGCAGTTCTTGGTTCTCGTGCATTTTCAGTGGCTGGCCCCAAACTCTGGAACTCATTGCCTCAACATGTGTGCATTGCAAATTCATTAAAAAACTTTAGAAAAAGATTAAAAACCCATATTTTTGACCTGGCCTATCCACCATAGACTGTCACCCGTTTGCCTGACCGGATACCCTGGATTTGACCTGGATCTTTAATTATTTGGATTGGTGTGCCATCGGTTGAAGGCTCCTGTGCATTATGAATTGGCGCTATAGAAGTTTAAGATTAGATTAGATTAGACAGGCCGCATGGTGACCAAAATGAGCATGACTCATCATTGTCTCACCCGATAACTGTTTGACTGCCTACCGTCTCGATTACGTACAGTAGACTTATTGACACCGAGCCTGATATTAATTAATTAATTAATTAATTAATCCCATAAAAAGACTGACAAGCAAAAAAGGTCATCAGCTTCTTCGCAAACTTGTCAGGTCGAAAGTGTCTTCCCCAGGAAAACAGTGAATGACGTCCTTGCGTCAAGGTGGGGAGAAATGGATTTCCGACGTGTCACTGCCCTGCGTTCAAATAGGGCAAGCTATCTTCATTCTTCTGACACTCGTATTGAATATTCGTTCAAAGTCTGAAATATTGAACGTTTACAGTAATGTTTATGTTCTAACACTGAATTCTACGGCTGGAAACATCATAACTCAAAATTCAATTCTTTGTTTTCATTCTCTGTTTGGAAAATCCAACATTGAAATACTGTATCTGAGTCTGCAAAAAACCTTGACATTATCTTCAACTCCAAACTACCATTTGACAAGCACATGAATGCTCTAAGCCAGTGTCTCCCAAACTTTTAAGGTCAGCAGACCGGTAGAAAATTTTCCTGTTGCACTCAGGACCAGTGCCATTTTTAAAGTTCTTTTTTATTTAATATGGCCCTAAATATGTCATGGCACATTTAGCCTATTTTATGTAGTACCAAAATTCGTATACCTAGGATCAGTACTGACAGAAGATGGCTTAAGTGAAGAAGACATAATAAGGAGAATTGGCCTAGCAAGTGCAGCATTTGGAAAACTTCAGAAGATATGGAAAGACAAACAAATATCACTGAAAACAAAACTAAAGCTATATAATACACTTATCAAACCAATACTATTATATGGATCAGAATGCTGGACCATAAAGAAGAAAGACGAAAGAAGATTAATGACTGCAGAAATGAACTGGTTAAGAGGAATAGCAGGAGTCAGCAGAAGACAAAGAATAAGAAATGAAACGATCAGAGAAAAGACAGAGCAAAAAGAAACGATACTCGAATCAATACAGAAACGAAGATTGAAATGGTTTGGTCATGTTGAAAGAATGAAGGAAGAAAGACTACCAAAGAAAGCACTATACAACTATGTTGAAGGGAAAAGGAGAAAAGGAACACCAAGAAAAACATGGATAGAAAACTTAAAAGAGGATGCAGAAGAAATGCAAATGAACTTCATCCAAATGACCAGAGCAGCAAGAGACAGACAGAAGTGGAAGGAACTCATTCAGACCCATCGTCCAACCCAATAGGGAAAGACGGAAGGAAAGAAAGAAGAGAAGAAGAAGAGAAGATGTAGTTCTATAAGTGTGGAAAGATTACAAATGCAAGCAATTACCAATAACAAAATAGCATTTAAACAATGCACAGGGTGGGTCTGTTTATTATTTACAAGTTTATGAAATTTGCTCAGTTCTCTCGACTCATGCTGAGGACCAACACTTCAGGAAGCGCAGACAGGCACTGGTTCGTGGGCCATAACTTTGGGAAGCACTATTTGTGACCAATACAGAATCAGGCAGCTTGTTTCTTCTAATATCACTTGCCAATGCTCTAGTATCCAGTCACCTGGACTACTGTAACTCTCTTTTATGCAGCTATCTCTAAATCCACCCTTTAATGTCTTCAAAGAATTCAAAATTCTCTAGCTTGATCCAAAACAAAGACTCCAAAATATGATCATATCATGTCTGTGCTGATATCATTTCATTGGCTACCAGTCAGGCCATGAATTACCGTAATTGATTTTAAAATGTCTAATGGTCCACAAAGTGCTACATTAAAACCAATCATTGTATCTCTAATCGGTCCTTCTACATTGTCCAGGCTCATAGACACAACCAGATATTCCGATGCATTAACTCTACAGATACCACATTCTCAAACCACTCCTGGGTAAGCACCAGTGTGATTTTTGTTAGTGAAAATGAAAATTGCTGAAAACAGAAAAATAACAAATTTGTTAATGAAACTGAAACAGAAAAGTACCGTATTTTCACGCCAAATCGCCGCTTATGCTTATAGGCTGCTCCATGTTTACAGGCCGCAGAAATCCAGTAGCATGCAAATATTTTCATAGATTAGTTGCACATGAATATAGGCCGTGTCCCCTGATGTTGCAGTATCATTATATCTACATGCAGTTAATCCCACTTCAATCTTAAACATAAATAAATCTTTTATCGTATCAGCATTCATAAGAAAAAAAGAAGTTTAATTTAGACTGAGTATTTTTATAGCCCAGGGCTGTGAGAAATACGCTAAATGAATAATCTGAATTATTTACTGTCTAATCTTGCTTAATAGCTGGTGTGTGGATTAATTAAACGGTCGGAGAAGCCGTTTCACAACCCTCCCTCAATGGCTCGAGCGACCATGGCCTGTAGTAGGGCCAGTGAAGTGGGTGGGGGAGAAGAGGGTCGCCCCAGTGAAAGCATAAAAGCACTGGACTAACCACGTCGTGTCTCTCTCTCCTCTCTCCCTCCGAACCTCCATCTCTCTCCCTCCCTCTGTCCTCCCACCCTCCTTCCATCCCTCCCACCCTTACTCCCTCCTCCGTTGTTCCCTCCTTTTTTTTTCCTTCCTTCCTTCCTTCCTTCCTTCCTTCCTTCCCTCATTCCACCCGCCCTTCCTTCCTTCCATTTGCGATATTTGTTAGTGACCTAAAAATGTCTTTGCTAAACATAAATAAGCTCAACACCCACTTCTAAGCTGATGACACTTAGCTGCATCTCAGCTGTGATTCAGCGGATATACTGACTGTGTTGCCAGTGTTGAAAGATGGCTACACCTAACTGCCTGAAATTGAACCCTGCAAAGACTAAGATGATCTGTCTCGGCCATAAAAAATCAAATCTACAAACTGTCACTGACATCCATCAAGCTCTGTGGGGCTGATAAACTCCATCTGGGACCTTGGCATCATCATCAGTGAAAATCTGTCAATGTCAGACCACATCAGCAATGTCTTCACAGCAGTTTCTACCAACTTCGACAACTGAGTGCAGTACCAGTAGTTGCTTCGCTGATGACCAATGCAGCGATGACTCTTGTAATGCTCTGATTAGTAGCAGACTGGACTATTGCAGCAGCCTGTTTTCCTGAGTGACCAATGAACAAATGCAACACCTTCAATCAGTCCAAAATGCTGACACTCTCCTAATCACTGGCACTGGTCACATGCAGCACATCAATCCAGTACTTTGAAACCTGCACTGGCTACCAGTTTGACACCAAATCAGTTTTAAGATCATCTCTGTAGTTGAAAAGTGTCTATGAGACGAAGCTCCAGACCTCTCCGAGGAGTGTACGCTGGTACAAACAATGAAGACTGTTCAATCTACGCTTCAATGAAACTTGAATACTATGGATTCCAAAGACTCACAATACAATGGGTGACCATTCCTTTAGTGCAACAGGTACATCCACCTATAATTCATTTCCATAATTACCGGTTACACACGTTATGACTTAGTTTTGCATGTTACGTTTCTTTAATGCTGAAAGATGTACTATTCTGAACAAACAGCTGTGGCGCTTTTGTGACTAAAAATGTGCCATGGAAATAAATTTATCATTATCATTGTCGTCATCATCTTCAAAACAAAACTGAAAAAATAAATGGAAAAGTAGAATGAAATCTAAAAACTTAGAAACAAAAAGGAACTAAAAATATTTTAAAAACTGAAACTAAAACTAAAAAATAAATCAAACAAAAATAACACTGGTAAGCACCCCTTTTCAGTGGTTGGATCAAGAATATGGAATTCACTCCAAGCATTGGTCCACTGCACTGAGACTGACGACATTGCGATCTAGACTCAAAATGTAGTTGTTCTCAGTTGCTTATCCATCATAACCAGGACCAGAAACATTGGATTTGACATGACACTGGGGGATTGTGATTCAAATCAAGCAGTGCCCACTGACTGGTGTCAAGGACTTTACTAAAGAAATGGTGCTATATACTGGTAACAGGGGCGGCCAAACTGCGGTTCTTGAGCAGAATCTGTGGCTCATGAAAAGTCTAAAAAGTATTCTTGTGCAGATTAAAAGATCAACAGAAGAAACTAATTGCCACATAACTGTATTAATATTGCTTGATTACCAATTTTCTCATAAAAATAGCAGCAGAAATTTGGCCACCCCTGCTATAGAAGTTCAACGATGACATTATAAAATAGAGAGAAACATTTTTGATATTGCTAACAACAAACCTCTGGAGGTGGCATTACACAGAATGCTTGCATTTCAGACAGAGTTCCATGAAATCTATTGATAAATGGAGCTGAAAGAACAGCATAATCACACTGTATAAACTTGTCAGATATTTTCTCTCTATATCAAATACTAAAAATCTTTAGAGCACTGGGCTCTGCAAAATAGCAGAGGAGGTCTGTGAAAAGACTCTTGGAAGCCTGTATTTATGCATAACACTTATCAGTCTGCCTACATTAAACATCACTCAACAGAAACCATCCTCACCTACATTCATGACAGACTCCTAACTGCTATTGGTCTTCGGCACGAAATTTTGCTTCAGCTAATCTCTCTACACCGAGAGTTTGACCGCCCTCTGAATGTAGCCTACCTGGATATTAAGGCTGCATTCGATTCGGTGGATCGGACCACTTTATGGAAAGCATTGTGCGCCAAAGGAATTCCAGATATTTTGCTCCGTCTGATAGAAGATTTGCACCAGAATACGGGAGCTAGCATCCGGGTCGGTCAAAATCTCACTGCTCGATTCTCAACTACATCTGGTGTGAGACAGGGCTGTATACTCGCACCAATCCTCTTCTGCATTGCCATCGACTGGATCTTAGATCACATGTCTGTGAACCATGGCATTAGCGTCGGGTCACACCACTTCACAGACCTGGTCTATGCAGACGATACAACTCTGTTTCTACCTTCTGCTACCACTGCCTCTGAATACCTTTCTAGCTTCAGCCATGCTTCTGCTCCACTTGGTATGAAGGTTTCCTGGACTAAAACCAAGTTACAGAACCTAGGATGTGGATCACAGCCCCCCTCTATCGTGGTTGATGGGTAGTGTGTTGAGTCACTAGACAGTTTCACATACCTTGGTAGCGTGCAGTCCTCCAATGCACACCACTGTCATCAAGATCTGACCAGACACATCACCCTAGCCTCTACTGCCATGTTCTCCCTGCATAATATCTGGCAGGACAGACGTCTCTCTCTGGCCATCAAGCTCCGTCTGTACAAGACACTTGTTCTGTCTGTCCTACTTTACGCGGCCGAGACCTGGACCTTACTCGCCTCGGAAGTAAGGAATTTGGAAGCCTTCCATATGAGGTGCCAACGTCAGATCCTTGAAGTACACTGTTATGACTTCATTACCAACGCGGAGATATCCTCGCGGACTGGATTACCATCACTCAATGAACTGATAAGTAGGCGCGCCATTGCCATTTTTGGACATGCAGCCCGCCTCGAAGCGACAGTTCCTGTTCATCAAGCCCTCCGCTGCCACGTCGACCTCTCCATTGGTCGTCCACCTGACCGATCATGGAAGCGCTGTCCTGGTCGTCCCAGGAAAAGGTGGATCGACCACATCCGTTCCCAGACCAGCAAGATTCCATCTACTCTCTGGAGTCGTGCCATTCGGCAGGGTCATGGTCAAGGGGTGACGCAACGGCCCCCGCCGGCCACATGCTTCTGATGATGATGATGATGAATCTCTCTAGTTTGGTATATCTGAAAAAGCTCACCACTGGTTTACGTCTTATCTCAAATCTTGTTCTTTTCAAGTGTCCTGTTTTAACCAAATTTCCTTATCTCACAGTGTAGATAATGGAGTTCCTCAAGTATCTGTCCTTGGGTCTGTACTGTTCAGCCTTTACACCACACCACTTTCATCTTTAATTAACTCCCTCAATCTAAATCACCAACTCTATGCTGATGACGGTTCCCGGAGCATTCAGAACTGGAGAATTCGGCAAAAAAAATTTTTTTTTTGGGGGGGGAACATTTGGCACTGGGAAATTCAGTACATGTCATACGTACAGAGTTTATGACCCCATTAGCAATGAAATCGACGTCAATATGACCCTAACCCTAACCAAAATGACCCTACAATGACCCTAACCCTAACCAAAATGACCCTAACCCTAACACTTATTAGATCTCTTAAACTTACACATATACATTAAATTACAATGATGATAGCAATACAATCTTCCATGACCTATATCGATGTTCCGTACCACAAGATTTTACTTACTTACTTATGCAACTTGTCATTAATTTTTGTCAATTAAAAGAGCGTTGGTTCACATAAAGGTGGGATATGAAAAGTTTAAAGAGCCAAAGTACTATCGTCCCTGTCGTCGCCGTCATCATCATCATTCTTCTCCATAGGCGCAAAAGGCATTGGTGTCTTGCAATTTGAGTTTGCCTCCTCCATTCATCTCTGTCTTGTGCGGCTTCCTAAGCTTCATACATAAGTCCATGTTGCATCATTCCCTATAATTGTCTATCCATTCTTTTTTGTGGTCTTCCTCTTATGTTTTCGCTTTCCATTACTCTTAATCAGTCTTTTGTCATTCATTCTGCAGATATGGCCAAATATATAGTCAGAGTTTTCCTTCAATGACTGTTTGTATTAAGGTTGTTAATGGCTAACCAATTAACTGGTCCTAAGAGCAAAGACTGGTCCTTTTAATCTTGACCGGTTAACCGTAATTTCAATTTGGCCTATAAATGATGTCAACTTGAGCGCCGACAAGATTGCAAGATCGAGCTCTTTATTATTATCACTACTATTTCAAGACAACTTCTATAGTGCTGTGCACTAGACTAAGGCCTACGATAAGGGCGCTGCACACGCAGTCAAACCATAACCTAGACTAAAAAGATGTGTCTTTAGTTCTCGCAGTAACAGCCCAGCTCAGCCAGCTTCAGTCACCGTGGGTGGTAAAGCATTCCAGAGCAACGGGTTCCCGTGTGTGAAGGACCTGTCCCTGAACTTCATGGTCTGCAACGAAAGTGGGATGAGCAGCAAGACACGATGGTTGGAGCAAAGTGCCAACCTCCTCGCGTCCAACGTTGATCTTAGGACCAGTTCAACCAGGTACTGGGAGCAGAGTGGATCATTTAGCGCCCGAAAGGTGAACCAGCAGCACTTGTGGATGATGTGCTCCTGGGCTTGAAGCCAGTGCAGTCGGCTGCACAGTAGGGGGTCACATGTGCTCCCCGGGGCTGCTGAAAATGACTCAATCGGCTGTGTTGAGTATGGACTGCAGTCGGTTCAGCTTCCCATCAGGGAGGCCCAGCAGCATGCTGTTGCAATAGTCCAGGCTGGGAAGGATGAGGTGCGCACAAGGTGCACTGCGCCGCTGATCGGGAGATGCCAGCGGACCGATCTGACTCTCTGTAGGTAGTAGTAGCAGCCGCGGACCACTTTGCTGATGTGTTCCTCGAACGACGTCTCATCGAGTAATACTTCCAAGAGTCGTAGGCTCTTTGATGGAGCAACAGTCACATCACCCAGTGTGAAAGGTGCAGGGCTCAGTAGATGTTTACTCCCGGGAGTACTCACCCACAGGAACTTGGTCTTAGTCGGGTTAAGGGCCAAGCGGTCCTCAAACGAAGTCTCAGTCATTCCATGTCGGCAGGCAGGCAGGAAGAATACAACTGCACATCATCCGTGTAGCCGTGCATGATCAGGCCAAACACGATGGCGATCTTTCTTAAGTCCTCGATGAAGAGAATAAATAGCAGAGGGCCGAGAACCGACCCCTGTGGTACACCATGCTGGACAATGCGCTTTCCCGACATTTGGCCGCCACACCAGCCTGATTGCGTCCTGCCACTGAGGTAGCTCCCGAACCAGCTATTTGATGTAGGCAGCGCAAGACGCCAGCTCCAGCACCGACATCAAAGCGCTTTGATGTACTGTACATACTCGCGAACAGGTGGATCTTACAGATAGGTCGACCCCGGATTTTGGTCAAATAACAAGCAATGGGAGCCACCACGAAGCCAACAAACAAAAAACTAGCAAAAGAACTACAAACATTTGTGTGGTGTTGTAGGTTTGGAAGATTGGTACACATCTGGAACTCCAAAGATATTAAAATAAACACCAAAATCCAAACCTACAACACCATTGTCATTCCATGAATACCATAGGGATCAGAAACCAGGGTCACAAAAAAGAGAAGATGAAAAAAGGCTATTCGTTACAGAAATGATCTACCTAAGAAATCTTGGAGTTAGCAGACTTCAAAAGCCCAGAAAAAAACAATACATGGCAGCAGATTGGACTGAAGAATACAATCATAGACAAAATGAGAAAAAAGAGACTAACATGGTATGGATATGTAAACAGGATGGAAGGCTCGAGACTTCCCAAAAAAGCACTCTATACAGGAAAAAGATAAAAAAGGAAGAGGCAGGCCCAGAAAAAATGGGTAGACAACATAAAAGAAGTTCTCAAAGACAACTGACAATTGCAGAAGGAAGAAAACTAACAATGGACAAAAAAACTGGAAATATTTTCTGACTAGCTATTGCCACTAATGAGTTGACAGAAAGAAATAATAAAGATGATGAGGAACAAATCTTAACATGCTATATTAATTCAAATTGCAATTGACAATGAACTAAGAAATTAGTAAGTAAGTAAGTAAAATCTCATGGATTTATATAGCACTTTCGAAAGTTGTACCCCAGTGGTTGCTTATTCTTAGCCACTTAGTCTATCTTAAAATAGCTATGAGAAAGGTGATGGTCAGTCAGACAATGGTCGATATATTGTATACAGTAAAATCATTTCAATAATTTCTGTGATTTACAGGCATCAATATCACACGGCAAAATCAATTATACTGAGTAAACTGCAATCGAAGACAATTGTTTCACATACATATAATGACAGAGAAGCATGGCTGAAATGTATTAGGAGAACCCTTGAGCTGATATTGATATTCCATTTGTGCTTCAATATCTCTCAGAGATGGATCTGGCTGACATTTAGGATGAGAATGATACCAACCAGCAACAATCATTCCTCTCTTTTCTATTAACATACGTATCTGAAAAAACCACATTAGAATTAGCAGTGAGATATGATTATTATTATTTTAATTAATATTATTTCCACAATTTTTACAATGACATCATAGTGAAGGTCAAAGTCCAGAATGCTTAACTTGTAAACAATCTAACAGTCAAATGAGATGCAGCATATGTCTCATTTTGTAATTGCATTTATATTGCTCTGAAAATGAGTATTTATAAAATATGCAAATGAAAATTATATATCCTACAAGCAAATTTTCTAGGGGAAACCCAGTGATATCATTTTCATTAAAATCTAACTATGTCTAGAAAAGTAATGACAAAATACAAATGGTCCTGATGACTCAAAACAAAAGACGAAAAGATATATGGTAATGTTGAAAGAAGTGCAAAGAGCATAAACAAGGCCTGATCATACCATAACACAGCAGTTCCCAAACTGTGGTATCAAGGGTCCACAAAGCAGTTTTGAGGGGTTGAAGAGACATTTTAGATTAAATGGGTCATCATCATCATCATCATTTATGTTCTCTGCCAACTCTTTAGCAGCAATAGCCAGACACAAAATGTATCCAAGGTATATCTTCTGTTAATCGTCTTCCTTCTATGATTGAAATTTCTTTCATGTTCATATCTACTCTGATGCTGTCCATCCACTTTTTTATGGGTCTTCCTCTTTATTTCCTTTTATTTGAGTGTAGAGTGCCTTGCATGGTAGTCTTCTTTCATCCATTCTGTTGATATGTCCATACCAGTTGAGTCTTTTCCTTCTGACTTTGTCGATAATTGTATCCTTTAGGTTGAGACATTGTCTAATGTCTTCATTTCTTATCTTTTGTAGCCATGTTACTCCAAGGAATCTTCATAATCAGGTCATTTCAGCCACTAGTAGCCTATGTTCAATTGTTCATCTGTTTCTTTCATGCTACATGTTTCTACTCCTTATATTATTTGCAGGACTACCATGGTGTTGTATATTGTGACTTTTGTGCTTATGTTTATGTCCTTGCTGCTCCAGAGTTTTCGAATCTCCCCATCATTTGCAGTCATTTGGCAATTTTTTTTGTTTAATATCCTCTTGATAACTTCCATTACTGACAATATCTCCTTCAACATCAG
Organism: Metaphire vulgaris; assembly: GCA_018105865.1. Taxonomy (NCBI): domain Eukaryota; kingdom Metazoa; phylum Annelida; class Clitellata; order Crassiclitellata; family Megascolecidae; genus Metaphire; species Metaphire vulgaris. The sequence goes on from CM030854.1 coordinate 7,097,750, forward strand.
GGTTGGACTGGCTTGCCAAAACGGCCCGGGAAATTTTTTTAAAGACGGCCCACTTCTAGAAATTTGACTGGTTTAGCATATTTCTTAATCTTTTCAAAATGTATTTCAATTTAGAAAACGATCTCTCACAAGCAACTTGTGATGATGATAATGTCAACACAAATCTGTATAAGCAAGACTATGCACAGAGGCAAATAAAACTGTATACATCAATTTCATCGACTACAAACTAAAGTCATGGCAGTCAACAAAAGAGAGAAAATGATACACATATCAGTAGAAGGAAATAACATCGAACAAGTAAAGAATTTTACATATGTGGGAGGAGAAATATCAAGCGATGGAAGACACGAACAAGATATTAAAAAGAGAGCAGCAAAAGGATTACAGACAATGGGAAGGCTTAGACATATTTGGAATGCTAAAGAAATAAAGATCAACACAAAAATTCAAATATACAACACTATCATTGTTCCACAAATGCTTTATGGATCAGAAACGTGGATATTAAAAAGAGCAGATGAAAACAGACTATTGGTGGCAGAAATAGCTCTATCTTCTCCGGATAGACGTGTCCAACCACTTTAATCATGCAGCGTTTAGCAAATTCAACATATGTAAATGGTATTCATTGCTTAGCAATAGCTACTGCTACTTCACAGCTTGCCTTCACAGCTGCTTCAATTGCTGTTAAACTTTTTAAAAGATATTTTGTTGAGCCGCAAGTTTCTCTTTGAGAGATGCTAATTTGCCTTTCCTCATTTTCCTCCCAAACAGGACAAAATCACCTTTATGACGAAATTTATTTAGATTTTAGAAAGACGCCCGGAGGCCGCCAATTGGCAGCCCGGGGACCGCATGTGGCCCGCAGGTTGGCCACCCCTGACCTAATGTTATTTTGATTTGAGCTTTTCTGTTTCTGCTGACTGCCATGGTTCTTGTTTTCCTGGGGTTAATAGTAAGTCCGAATCTTTTGCTTGCTAGATTGACTTCATTGGTCAGTGTTTGAAGATCGGATTTGTTGTCTGTGATCAGGCTGACACCGTCTGCAAACTTTAGTTTGTTTAATTTTTCTCCACAGCACTTTATGCTTATGTCCAGTTCTCAATTTGCTACTTTAAAAATTACATCCAGGATGATAATGAAGTGTTGGAGACAGCATGCGTCCTTGTCTCAGTCCTACATTCATCCTAAACCATTCTGACAATTCAGTATCTATCTTCACTGAACATTCTGACTTCTGATATACTGCCTGAAAAGGTCATGGAGCAGGCCTATCATTGTTACTCCACCAGCTTTCAATAGTTCTGCAGGTATGCCATCTATTTTTGGTGCTTTGTACCTTTTCAGTTCTTTATGGCCTGTTCTGCCTCTTTCAGTATGTTTTCCGTGGTTTTAAGAAGGTTCATACTTGGCATCTGAAGTAGTAAGTCTTTATCAGTAATGGGCAACTAACCAAAAATCATTAGTTTATCTACAACTAAATTTAAACTAGAAGTAGTTAAACTTTTAGTTGCAAACTAACTTTCTAAAATAGTTAACTAACTAAAAAATATGGTTAAACTTTTTGCAACTAATTTTACAACTATTTCCCAGGTATCAGTTATGTGTTCATGAAAATATAGACAATGCTTGCAACATGAACAAGTCAGTCAATGAACCAATAGAAGTTGACGTCAACAATTTAACCTTTCACAAATAATCAAAAATAGGAAATTTCATGAAATACTACTTATTACAATGGAAAAAATTATGGCAAAAAAGGTCATCACCACCACATTTTGATACACGATGAGAAAAAAGGTCAAAAATGGTCATCACCGCAAAAAATAATAACCTTGTTATTGGGGCCTGTCATTGATCTTGGGGGAATTGACGTAATTATGGGGGGGGGGTTTAGTGAAAGTTGACAGTTGTTGACAAAAGAGGAGGGGGTCAAAAATTGCCAAAAAACTGTTGACATAATTAATGGACAGCCCCTTTAGTATTTATCCATTTGCTAGATGACACCTATCTTTTACCTAGATTTGCTCTAGTTGAAAGGGAATATATATTCTTTGAACCAAAGGGTTACAAATTGGGACACGTAGTGTAGAAAACTAGGAGTTTCGGCTGAAGATGTTCCGCGTTTATGGTCTGATGTTCAAAATTTTCTATTTATTTTGTTCTTCCTACATCCACCTACAACTTCGCTGCTGACTCAAGTGGGGTTACCACAGGAAATTTTTAGCTACGGAGCTTAAAAATTTTTTTGGGATGAGTTCCATTTTAGGCCATAGAGTGGACCCTACCCCAATTTTTTATTTTGCACTGATGGTTACAAAGAGCAATATAAATGCTAAACAATGGTGTATACCTTATCTCCTTAGCTCTTATATAGCCTGACATATAGCAAATTCCAAAAATTACAAAGCTTTTTTGAAATTCATCACTAATACTTATGTTTCCACAACAGGTTTTCGGGTTAGAATTGAAATATCTTTACCAAATGTTGACCAATTTTCAAAGTTTTTGATTTATTTTGTTCCACTGATAATCCCCTACAACTTTTCCACTCACCCAAGTGCGGTTACCACTGAAAAATTTTTGCTACGGAAGCTCCGAATAATTTTTTGGGAGGGGGTTCTATTTTAGGCCATAAAGTGGACCCTACCCCCATTTTTTGTTTCTCATGGATGGCTAGAAAGAGGAATAAAAACGCTAAACAATTGTGTATTTCTTATCTTCCTAGCTCTTATATAGCCTGAGATATAGCAAATTTAAAAAAATTACAGTATTCTGTTTCGAAGAACATTTTTCCCAAAAATAAATCCCCAGCACGGTGACGGTGTCTAAAAATTTTAATTCTCAGTAAAGGGGTTAAAAGATTTGGTAAAAAAGAGAAAAATATGAACATTGATGAAAATTTGATTTAACCAAAAAAATATACCGGTAATTTATATAAATTATTAAATTAATGACAAACTGTAAGTCTGTAAATGAAGTTGAAAGTTTATGTTTGCAATGTAATGTTTAATTCACAAGTGTTGCACCAAATTTGAAGTATTAAAATTTTTAGTTTCTTTATAACCTTTGGAAACAGAAGGCCTACATTCACAAAAATTGCAGGTCACTTTATTATAGTCCTGTGGGCTGATAGTGTAAATCCAGATGCAGTTCGTCAATTGTTTCACCACTTGTATTTTACAACAGTTTAACTTATTTTACAAAATATTTAATTTAAGTTCACTACCGGTATGTCTCCGGAAAACACTCAGGCTATGACCTGCAAACGTTCATATGAATGGAAACTAAGTTATTAACCACACAGTTTCGAATATAATAGCACCTATATAGCATATAGTATATGGTACAGATTGCAGATAATAAAAATTGTCGTAATATATCGGCCTGATTACGAATGTTACGAATTGATTAATTATAATTATGTTTGCCAATTATGAGCCGATTGATCAGATACTCCAAATATAGGCCTGATTATGAATGCTGCGTTGTTGCCGATTAATTGGTCAAGCTCTACAATGGGGTTCTAGACAATAAAATGTTCGAGAATCACTGCCATGACATATTATTGAGGAAATAACATTCTATAATGACACATCAGAATAAAACTTGAAGAAATTATTTCGTACATTGTCTTCCACTAATGATGCTCGGTCTTTATCTTGGAAATTGCAACAGCACGGATATGCACATTGCACAATTAATTCTGTCGGCAAAAACAAACTGAGAATTATCATAACTGAAACTTACGCATTCATAAAAATATACAGGGAGTGCCAATAAATCCCACTTGATTTTGAAGCACACAGAAACACACAGGTGCCTCCATCCTTGTTGGTCAGAACCTCTCCATAAAATTTAAGACGTCATCCAACATCCGACAGGGGTGTATCCTCGCTCCTGGTTTGTTCTGCATCGCCATCGATTGGATCCTGAGCCATATGTCATCTGCTCCAGGAATTAGCATCGGTCCTCATTGCTTCTTGGACCTGGTCTACGCCAATGATACCACCTACTTTCTGCCTCCAATTATCTCTCCGAATTCAGTGCCACTGCTGCAGCATTCGGTCTGAAGGCATCCTGGAAGAAGACACAGTTACAGAACCTAGGATGCGGCCCTCCACCTTCAGCAGTGTCCATCCACTGTGAAATCATAGACCCAAAAGAGAGCCTCATATATCTTGGCAGTACACAGTCGTCAAGCGGGCACTGTAATGAAGATCTCAAATGACACATCTCCCTCGCTTCATTAGCTATGTTCTCCTTCAACAATATCTAGAGGGACCAACATATTTCTCAGTCTAAAGATCTGCCTGTACAAGGTCCTCGTGATGTCAGTGCTGCTTTATGCCGCAGAAACATGGACGCAACTTTCTGTTGACCTTCGTAAGTTAGAAGCCTTCCATACAAAATGTCTCCGCTCCATCATGGGAATTCGATGGTGTGACTTTATTACAAACCAAGAAGTTCTTACCCGAGCTGAAATGCCTCCGCTTGCCGAACTATTATTCAAGCACCAACTGGCTTTTTCGGTCACATCATCCACCTCAACGAGGATGTCCCGGCTTGTCGGATCCTTAGCACCCATCTCGACGTGTCATCCGGTCATCATCTCGATCCTTCCTGGAGACACTCTTCTGGTCAACCAAGGATCCGGTGGATTTATCAATTTCGCTGGGACAGCAACAACTCCTCCTACCACACTGTGGCGTCATGCCATCCTCCGTGGCCATGGTTCCGAGGCAACATAACGGCCCTCTGCTGGCTACGCAAGAAGATAAAGATGCTTTTGAAGTTAACTACATTAGATTTTTCGAATTCTCTAGTAAATCTTCTCAACTTTCGTATTTTTATTTCCTTCATATCTTAAATATTAAGGAAGTCCCATTGCTTCAAAATCGAGCAGGATTTATTGGCACACCCTGTACAGTATTAACATGAACTGAAAGATATAACATGAGCAAATAGATGGCAAATACAAAAAAATCGTGTAGAAAATAATAAAAACAAAATTGTCATCAGGCATTGAAAGAGTTACTATATTATCTCAGATACAATATGCAGCTACCTGTTACACTCACCCTAAGTTTGGCGAGTTACATATATATGTAAAAATCTTAAAACTTGTGCATAATACCGGTACACACGCAAATTAAACCTGAAAACATAACTTTTGCACTATATAAAAACCTAGAACTTGTTAGACACACAAAGTTAGTGAGAGCTAATTATAAGATAGCCTGGGGTGGAGCCCGTACCAGGTTTAGCGTCTGGGTACAGGCTACGGGCCTTGTACGGGCCAGGCGCTAACAATATTCCTTTAATAAATTAATAGTTCTAATTTCTTACACAAGTAGCCCTCCTGGTCTCGTAATGAACATAGACATATAGAGGCTAACAATATATCAATGTTTTATTAACAATTACACATTGGCTATGCAACTGACAGGAGCATGGGTTAATACCCATGTAATAAAAGTAAAGGATCAATGAAAAACATTCATCCTTAGCAGCTCTCGCTCAAAAATCTCTGGGCACCATATTTATTATCCATGTACTAAAAGGTATAAATAGAGGCGAGTTGACACACCTTTCCTCAGTGTGTCAACTCTTATCCAAGTCTAAATTCAAGTCGAGAATATACATAATAAATATGTTTATAGTTCTTTAGTCTTGCCTTTTTTCCTCTTCTTTTAGTTAGTTAGTTAGTTAGTTAATATGCCAACTTATATAGCGCTATAGTCACAGCAGGCCAAGATCAAGAGCGCTTTACAGATTGCACTTAAATGAGATGTTAAACAAGTGCGTCTTTAGTCTGGTAGCAAACGTTTCTAGACTAGTTGCGTTAGTCACAATGTCGGGCAGCGAATTCCAGAGGAGGGGATTCCCCCGGGTGAAAGACCTCTCCCCAAATTTCACTGTCTTAGATGGAGGGGGTACAACCAATTGGACCCGATTACATGAACGAAGCTGCCGCCGACAGTCAGTAAGCGATGGCCTAACAGCAACAAAATGTTAATGCTTTATTGACAATTATACAATAGCTACAAATCAGCTGTAATAAAAATTTTAATTAGGGAACAGTTAAGAAAATAATTTTTTAAAATATACCGGTAATTAATGAAAATTATTTGATTTTGAGCTTACTGATGAATATTGTATTTAACGCCTTAAACAGGCGCGACGAGTTGCGCTCATCCAACGTTATCTTCCCATATTTGTATGCGACGAGTTGCACTCGTCATGTAAGTTTCGTAGTCTTTTGTATATAGTGCGCAACGAATAAGACTCGTCTTATGCTATAAATCGCTTTATTATTATTATTATTATTATTAACGTACTGATTTATGTGGTAACTCGTCCGAACGAACTGCGTGAACACATTACAAAGTTACAGATCTCGTGCGATATAACCAGGTTTTAAGTCTCTCTTTAAAAGTATTCAAGGTAGAGAGCTGTATTGATGGCGGTAGACAATTCCATGCCCGAGCCGCGCCACGGAAATGCTCGATCCCGACGGTTCGGAGGGCGTCCTCGGGACCACCAACTGGCGGATCCGCCGATCTCAATCTTTGCCGGCTTGCGTGGTCAGCCACTCGTGATAGTTCGGACGCAAGGTATTCTGGACCGGCTCCATTCAGGCAACGGAAGGTCAATGTTGCCAGCTTGAAATGGATCCGCTCTGGCACAGACAACCAGTGCAGATCGCGTAGCAGCGGAGTAATGTGATCGCCTAATGAGGCCTGGCATATCTTTCGGCAGCAGCGTTCAGGACGGACTGGAACAGGTATTTCTGTAGTCCAGCGGGAGTTGCATTGCCGTAGTCTAATTTGGACAGCACCAGTGCAAAGACCAGTGTTTTAAGACCATTGGCAGACACTGAACGGATACTCCTGATCAGCCGCAGGGCTTTGAAGCACCCTGCCACTACATTTGCCACATGTGACTTCATTGATAACGTACTGTCAAGATATATACCTAAATTATACGATCGACACGGTTGCACTTCCGTTCCATCGATGTAGATGCAAGAGTATCCAGTGTTTCTGTCTCTCAGCAGCCATCCAGAGCACTTCCGTCTTAGCAGCATTGAGCTGCAGTCGATGTGACCTCAACCAACTGGTCATCTCAGCTAAACACATCGTGATGCGTTGTTGAAGCTGCTGGATCGCGCGGGGGAGCTCCGTGAGACTTTTAGAGGTGAGCTTGCAACCCAACCGCTGGGCAATACTCACCATATCGGCAACGTATAGTACGAAGAGGATAGGTCCCAGGACGGAGCCCTGAGGGACCCCACGCACTACTCGTGTGGGCGGCGAGTAGAACCGGCACATTACTGCATCCGGTTCTCCAGGTATGAGGAGAACCACTGAAACTGAGCCGCCCAAGATATTCCATCTTCTGCAGCAAATAGCAATGATATCAAAAAAGGTCCAACAGCACCAGAAAACGTCCCCAGCGTCCAGAGCTCGAAGAATACGAGGTGACTTTCAGCACCGTATTTTCAGTTGAATGGTAAGCCACGATATGCAGACTTAGCTCAGGGAGCAGATTGGAAGACTTCAGGTAGCGAATAAGTTGTTTATGCAGCCGCTCAAGTAGCCCGACAGCACTGTCAAGTTGGAAATCGGTCTGTACGACCTGATGTTCGGCATCCAAGCTGGGTTTCTTAAGTCTGGGAATGATGTAGGCGGACTTGAAAAAAATCGATACGATTCCAGCAGACATCGAAGCGGTTAAATAGCTCGGTGATAATAGTAGGTCGGATGATTCCTTGAGAAGAAATGTTAGAAAAACTGCTTGTCCGGCAGTAATCACCGATGCCACGTCGTCTTGGGATAGAACTGGAACAAACCTTGGCATTGTGACGTGCAGCGTGGGCGGGTCATGCGCCTCGGTAGCCTCGCAAAGAGCTTCCTTCTCACTGAGATAAGAAAGAGTCTGCCGGAGGCGCGCTGTGAGCTGGCGTTGGAGCGGCGAGTAGAGTGTTCAGAGACTTAGCGAGGATCGGCTCGTTCAGAGTCGACTTTACCGCTCCAGAAGACCTCACGTTTCCGGCGGCAGTTGCCTGTAGGCTCTCCGACATTCCGCCAACAGGTTACTGCCGTTCGCGTCATCCGGGTAAGTAAACTTAGATTTCCGCTCAGCAAGCCGTAACTTCCTCTTGGCCATCCGACACTCCTCGTCGAACCAGGGTCAGAGGAGCGGCGTCGACAGTTCACCGTCGTCTCCGGCACCAGCCTTTCCACAATGTCGGTAATTTCCTGGTCGTGAGTTGAGCCACGATGGTCGCCGAGGACCATAACTCTGGTTGGCAGTCTTGACATCATTAGCTCATTCCGAGCACGGAGGTGTCCAACATGCGCCAAGCACGCGTGTGACAGGAGCATAGACCGGGCGTGGTCTGGTGGCGGTACTGTCCATCGGACCAGATGATGGTCGGACAAACGTCAACAACACTGATCTGTGGCGGAACAACATTCATCCACATCAAGCACACCACCACCGGTGTGCGTCGCCTGAGTCTTCTGGAAACGGTTGTAGGTCGTGAAGAGCTCACCGAGTTGGCAGTGGCTGTCTCATCTTATCCCGCACGTTAAGATCTCCTGCGACAACACTGGTCCCGATAAGTCGCGAGGTCTCCTAGCAGCTCTGACATTTCGGAGAAGAAGAGTTGCGTGATCGCAGCTGAACCGGTCGGTATACCACGGCCAGTAACACGACTCCACAGAGGAAACGCGAGCGCACACCAATTCGAAAGTTTGAAACTGAGAAACCTTCAGCTTAGACAGCCGGATACCAGGAGCAAACGATGGCTACTCCGCCATGGTTGGTGGTTAGAAGGTCTCTGTCGCCCAGTTTGCCCTCTCGACTACTTGATATCCATCGCTAGTTACCGTACAGTTAGTTTTAATATGCCCGTCTCGCACAACGATGACTTTCAGCGAGTGCTCCCGACAAACTTCTTGAAGATCGTATAACTTGTTGCCACCGGATATTCAAAAAGTTAAGGTTACAACATTGCACGATTAAAGAGATGTTAAACGGCGGCGGGCGCCAGACTGAACATGAAGAGAGTTTCCTCCTTCTGAAATTGACAAAGTGAACGCTCCGTTTCCGACCTGCTCCAGCATCGGTCGAATACGCCCGGCCAGCCCTCGTGCCCACGATGACGACAAACTCGTTTCTGGGTCCCGTCAGTTCTGATAATCCCAATTTCAGTAAAAATGTCAACACTGCGGAGTGTAGGACAGCAGCCGATAGAGTAGGCCAACAGCTCCTTCCGTGTAACGAAACATTCCCGGCGCCATACTATCTTAGAAGACAGCGTATGCAACCGATATTGCGTATCCGCGCGCATAATGAGCCGAGTATAGTGTGCGCGGTAAGCAGTCAGCGTAGTGAGCGATAGCGTCGATTGAAAGTCACGACAAACGGATGTTAACTTCACTTTATCCACCAAAGATTAACTACTCCAAGTGACCCAGTATAAGTCAGCGTCCCCATGAATAGAAACGAGTTTTTTAAGGCGGGCAGTGGACGAATAGTTGAGCATGCCCTAAGTTTGAAGTTCCAAATCAAAAATCCAGTTGAAGGGTTATAAGAATGCGTTCAGATGGCCATCTTGGTTTAATATTGGTAATTTTAAAAATGTTAACGGTGTCGGTGTAAGCTAGGTCACTTTCTTATAAAAACGCCAATCTTCGCCGAATAATTATTAAACTTATACTATTTCGGGTGAACTGTCAAATAGTACACATTTTGGTACATCGCGAGGAACTGAAAAGAGAAAATAGTCCGACAAAAAACAAATAAGTCTCAGGATCTTATGGCATAACGGCGCCACCTAGCTTTAGTATCTATCCATTCACTAGATGACACCTACTTTTTTTTACCTAAATTGGCTCTTTGTAAAAAGGGAATGTACCGGTATATTCTTTGGAGAGGGAGAGGCACGAGAGATGCCATCGGTGTGATGAGGGTCATAGGTGAAAGAAACATTGAATGTTGAGATGTGTATTTATGTTTTGTTGATTACGAAAAGGCATTTCACCGAATGCAATGGCCTAAATTATTTAAAGCATTGAAAAGACTAGGAATTGATTGGAGGGCCAGAAGGCTGATTAGGAATTTATACATGGAACAAACAATACAAATACGGATTGGGGATGATAACTCTGAGACCGGAGAAACTGGAAGGGGATCACGACAAGACTGTCCACTATCACTGCTGCTATTCAACATCTACATTGAGGAACTAATAAGAGAGGCACTAGAGGAAGAAAGAGCGGGAATAAACATTGGAGAGAAACTGATACAAGCCATACGTTTTGCAGACGATCAATCGATGCTAACAGCCTAACAGGGAGTAAAATAGAACTACAAAGAATAATGGACAAACTATATACAACATCAAAAGACTATGGCATGAAAATAAACACTCTAAAAACAAAAATCATGGTAATAACAAAGAGCAAATATTCACCTAGATTCACCAAAATGGTTGAAGGAACAGAACTGGAACAAGTTATACAATTCTGCTACCTTTGGAGCCAAACAGCAGAAGATTCCAGATGCCAGGAGGAGATAAAGAGAAGAATAGCGATGGGAAAACAAACCTTTTTGGACAGAGGAGAACTGGTAAAAGGAGGGCTAAATAGAGAACTAAAGAAGAGACTGATAAAAACGTTGATAATGAGTGTCACTTTATATGCCACCCGAAGCAATCCAATCTTATGGAACGCCCTTCCAGACTTTGTCACCAACTCGAAAACCAACAAACAGTTCGTAAAGAATCTGAAGACACACTTGTTCAATTCGTCATTTGACTGCTAACCTTATGTTGTGAAGCACTCTTGATTTAGGCTTAAGCTTTGGTATAGGGCTATATAAATTGTCAGAAATAATAATAATAATGCCTCAGAAACCTGGAATCTCCAGAACGGGACCACGGGAGAATTGTTATTGTTATTGTTCATGACAATTTATATAGCGCTGTAGCAAAGCAAGGGCCAAAATCAAAGGCACTTTACAAAAAACATGGGAACGAGATGTTAAATAGGCGAGTCTTTAATTTGATCGCAAAGTCCTCTAATGAAGTGGCCGCCGACACTGTAGCCGGTAACGAATTTCAGAGGAGAGGGTTTCCTCGGGAAAACGAACATTCGCCGAAGTTGAGTGTCTTCGACGGAGGTGGGATGTACAGGTGAACCCGGCTGTTGGAGCGCAGTTGGAGCCGTCGGTCATTCGTAGTCATCCTCCGAATCAAGGTCGCTAAGTATTCTGGACAAGAGGGATCGTTTAGTGCCCGGAACGTCAGCCAGCAGTGCTTGAATGCAATGCGCTCCGGGATCCGTAACCAGTGTAGCTTGTCCCTAAGTAGCGAGGTCACGTGGTCATGCCACCGGACCCGAAATATCAGCCGGGCTGAAGCGTTGGTGATCGACTGGAGGCAAGCGAGCTGATGATCAGGAAGACCGAACAGGATCCCGTTACAGTATTCGACGCGTGAAAGAACGAGGGCTCGAACCAGTTGTATCGCGGCTGCCGTTGAGATATACTGACGAACCTCTGATCATTCGAAGTTGTCGGAAGCACGAACGGGTCACATTGGCAACTTGACCAGCAAACGTCAGCAATTCGTCGAAGAGCACTCCGAGCAAGCGCACCTCTGTCAATGGCTGGACGTTAGCCTCGTTCAGAGAAAGCTCCGAACGATCGATCAGATGCTTCCTCCTTAGAGTGCTGAACCAGATGAGCTCCATCTTGCTCGGGTTTAGGGCGAGCCGGTTAGCCGTGGCCCAACGCTCTATCCGAGTAATGCATTCACGGATGCACAACAGAAGATGCTCGGTCTCCGATGGAAGGCAGGAGGAATACACCTGCCCGTCATCGGTGTATGCATGCCAAGATAGACCCGATGATTCGACGATCCGTCCGACGTCTGTCACGTAGAGCATGAACAGGAGTGGGCCCAGGGCCGATCCCTGTGGCACACCGCTCGTGACGCTTCGTGAGGCAGACATCGAGCCGCCTCAGGCCACCGAATGTGTCCGGCCTGACAGGTAGCCCTGGAGCCACGTCAAGGCTCAGCCAGTGACCCCGAAGATTTCGAGGCGCTGAGAGTGTGTCGTGGTACACCGTGTCAAAAGCAGCGGAACAGTCTAATAGGCATAAGAGGAAAAGCTCTCCATTGGCCGTCGCATCGATAATGTCATTGAGTATCTTCATCAGGGCCGTCTCAGTGGAATGACCTTTTCGATATGCCGATTGATGCTTCGGCACAAGTCCATTCCTGACGAGATAGGTGACTAGTTGCCTATTCACCAGTCATTCCAGCAGTTTCGACAGAAACGGTAGGTTTGAGACCGGCCGAAAATTAGATATGTCTGACTGGTCCAGTCTTGGTTGCTTCAAGTGAGGGCGGACCATAGCATGCTTCCACAGTGATGGGAACTTTCGCTAACAAGTGACAACGATAGCAGTGACGTCAAAAACGGAGCCAGTGTGTCGATGGTCTCTTTAAGCAGCCACGTCGGGAGTGGATCCAACAGGCATTGTTTATTCGGCGATATTGTTTATTTGACGCACGCCGTGACCTCCGATATCGTAGGGGCCATGAACGCTGAGAAGGTGGTTCCGCTATGCCTTTGGAACTCGACCAGGCCGGCGTTGGCCGTCCTGCTCCGAACCCTGTTGACTTTCTCATCGATAAACCGGTGATACTCCTTGGCGGAGAAGCTCGGAGGCGCCCTGTGGGAGGTGCCCCTTTTACCAAGAATCCTGTTGAGGTGACTCCACATTTGCTTGATGTCAGAGTGAGGGAAATCCAGAATCTTCCGACAGTGCTGCCACCCCTTCTCCCGCACCAAGCGCCTGCTTGCCTTGAGTTCTAGTCTCCACGAAGACCGTGCATCCTCCTTGCCACTAGTGCCTCTCCTGGTACGATACACTCTCTCAAGACGACAGGCACGTCGACGGGCCTGCCGACACTCGGCATCATAAAATGGTCAATGGAGTGGAGGACGGACGGAAACCTCGGTCACCAGCGTGAGATCGTCTAGTATCGTGGTCACGACTGACTGATAGCAAAGTGCAAGCTCAGTGGCAGTTTTGCTTGGGTCGACTGGTTGACAGAGCGATGACAGTTGAATCCGCTCTATGAACTTCTCGAGACTAAAATATTTCCAGCTCCTACGACATAGCTTTGTATATGGCGGACGAGGACAAGGAACAGGTATCGTCCATAGGATGAGTTTGTGGTCCGATAGCCCGGACTCGACCACTGAGACGTCGGTCGGAGCTCCATCTCCCGCTGTTATTACCATGTCAAGTAAGCCACCCTGATCGTGAGTCGGTTCGCCGACGAACTGGCGCAGTTTGTGGGCCCCTATGACCTCTTCAAACTTCTGGTAGTGGTTGTCGGAGGGTCGTTCCAGGTGGATATTAATATCCCCGACGACCCAAATCGCGCTGTTAAAGGTCTCCAACGACTCCAGCAGGGCGGACAGTTCAGTATAGAACGTTTCAGTAACACTTTGTGAGCCGGGCCTGTAGATAGCTGCAATGATGAACGGTTCATTGCCACTCCTGGCCCAGCAGCAGAGGTGCTCAAAAGTCCTAGGCACAAACCCGGTGTTGATCTTTGTGATGTTGGTCCCCAGCTTGGAGATCACCGCCAGCCCTCCATGATTGATAAATTTACTGTTATCGAGCTCCGTCCTTAGTGGGATGGCCCGTGCCGCTTCGATGACGTTCAGGCCCATACCGCGTAACCGCTTGATAGCGACAATGTCCTGGTCCTCATGCCACGTCTCGGAGAGAACCAAAATACTCAGCCCGTGCTCGTTGAACAGATCCGGAAAGTTCTCGATCTTCCTGTTGACAGAACGAATATTCAATAAGCCCACTCTGAGGCGTCGTGGCGGGGAAGAGCAGTGGCGTTCTATTCGCCGTCGCACAAGTGTAGCTGACGGGCCGACTCCCGGTTCAGGTATGGGATGCTGGCGACGACTTATACTCTGGTTCTGGTAATATTAAATCGAGGAAAGTGCGTAAAACATTGTCACTGTGTCACATTGACAACATTGTCCAGAACGGGCTCATTTTCTGGACACATTTTTGAAACCAGGACATTTCTGTGTCCAAAGCAAATCTTTCGGGACACAGGGACATGTCACCTTAAACCGGTACTGTACCGGTCAAAACGGAATGTATGGTCACCTTGGTACAGTATAACGTGTTACTAGTCTCAAAAGCTAAGTGCCCACGTTGACGTTTCAAATTTCAACATTATTTGAAATTTATTTATTGGCCAATTTGTTTCAGGCCACCGGTGCTTGTACAAAATAAGTTACTGCTATCTGACTACCACTTCTGGTTTTAAATTTGAACCCCTTAACTAGGGATTAAATTTTCAGACGCCATCACCGTACTGGGGATTTAAGTTTTGGAAAAACGTTCTTCAGAAATGAATACTATAACTTTTAAGTTTGCTATATCTCAGGCTATATAAGAGCTAAGAAGATGAGGTATGCACCATTGTTTAGCTTTTTTATTTCTCTTTCTAACCGTCCGTGCAAAACAAAAAAATTGGGGTAGGGTCCACTTATGACCTAAAATAGCACCCCCCAAAATGTCTAAGCCCCGTAGCAAAAAATTTTTTGGTCAGCGGCAAAGTATAAGTACTGCAAAAGTGATGCTGACACCTTCATTATCAAAGTTGTGTCGATATTTGGTTTTTGCCTGGATTACATTGACCTGTGAGATCACTCACAAATATCACAAATATCAGTGCATTGGATGGGTCATGCTGGTGAAAGTAATCTCCTGGGAAGAAATTGAACCAAATTCAAACCTGGTTGTAAGAATTTAGGCCATAGAAACGTTGAATTGTTTAGTCAGGCTACGTGTGTTAGGAACTGTGTTACAGATCAGGCTAAGTGGAAAGCCGAAGAAAATAACGTGGGAGACAGATGGGTTGAGGTGTTTAAGCATTTCACACAGAACAATATTGACTGTTTAAATTCTTAAAATTGTCCACTTTGCATTAGTGCTAACTGGCACAATTGCTCCAGTGGAACGTGTATTCAGTCTTATGAATGGTTTGTGGACAGAAGGAAAAAGTCAACTAAAGGCCGAGACAGTGGTGCAATGCTTTTGGTGAAAGCTAACTTGGGTTTGAGCTGTGCCGGGTTTCATCAACAAATCGGAGACAATCATAAACTTCTTAATTGTGTGCATACCAGCGAGAAATACAAATGGCACAAACTGAAAGCCATCCTGCCAAGTACGTCACAGTTAGATTGATTAGTTGATTAATGTCCGTCATATTGGTTGACAATTATCATTTGCAGTACTGTACGAGCTGCTGTGAGCTGTATATGTTGTCTCACGGACACTGTTTGCCACAATTTGCGTTCACTTCGGCCTATACTACTTGTTCTACTTGCAATAAGCCTAGAATTCTATTTCATCAAATCGTTTTTTTGAGTAATTTGAGTCTCTTGGCAGACCTCGAATTACACCTGCATATCGAAGTCCGAAGACACGTGCATTTATGCTGCAGCTTAGTGGTATATTTGATTGTATGATTAATTAAAAATGCCCGATTTGGAGTATTCAACATACAATCGGTATCGGCAAAACAATCGGTTGTCTGACAATCAGAACATTCGGTAATCGGAACAATCGGAAAAATGTGCAATTGGTACAGCTCTAATTACAAGTGAAGCCAGGTGCGAGGAGGCAAAATCAGGTTTGGCAAAAGTCCGCGCAGCAAGTGCCTCCTTGACCAAAATATGGAAAAATCACGGAATATCACTTACAGTATCATGGACAGAAAAACAAACAAATGAAGAAGTCATGAAAAAAGCAAATACCAAACGAAAATTCTTTAACATCTGCCAAAGACGAAAATTGAGTTATTTTGGTCATATACAAAGAAACAACAAAGATAGCCTTGCAAACAATACAGCAAATCATGAAAAAAGAAAAGATCGGCCGAACAGAAGATGGGTGGGCGACATAGAAGAATGGACTGGAATGGCTATAACAACAGCAATAAAAGCATCTAAAGAAAGAACTACCTGGAAATGCCTGATTCATGACGTCACCTCATCTTCAAATAATGAAGGAAAGAGGGAATGAAGATGATGATGATGATCACTTACAGTGAAAATTTGACTGTGGAAAGTCTTGGTATGGCCAATTGCAACATATGGCTGTGTTTGAATTTAAGCAAAAAATGCAGAAACATGATTGCAAAATGCATAGGCTCGACTAATCACCAAGAGTACCATAGCTATAAAAACAGCTGCAAACTTACAATGTAATAAATAATCGACATAAAAATCAACTCTCAAATGTTCTAATACAGTATTCATTGTCAAGTGAAAATTGCTGAAGAGTCACAGTTTAATAGTGGTCCTGATAAGCTTCCTATAAACTAGTAGAAATAGATTCAATTTCAGTGGCCATGCAATTACTCTACAATTGCAATTTTTATTGTTTAAACAATGAAAGCCAACATTGTTCCATTATTTCACAACTAATGAATTGCAAAAGGCTAACACATTCACATTAGTATTAATTAGGTGAAATAAGCAATTGTCTGCTGAGGGAGAGAAAGAGAGAGAGTAAATAATTTTAAGCTTCACTTCATATGCCTCACAGTAAATCAAAATAAGGTCGCCATACAAGCAGAGTGGAATTATTGCGACGAGAAAAGGGACAACTGCGAAAGAGCAGAAAAGAAAAACAAGTGCTCAAATATAAACAGAGGAAAAAGCAGAGCAACAAGCAGCAACACTTGACAATGTAAGTTTGCGAGCAACGATAAGTCGAGCACAGGGAACCGCACAGCGACAAGCAGACAGACTTGACAATGTACGTTTGTGAGCAAGGAGAAGGCAAACAGAGGAAACAGCATTGCGATGGCAGCCACACTAGAGAAGGTCTATAAATGATGCTATCACGAGCGTCTACAACATCAAAGCTCTTTGAAGTAAGCAGCTCAAGACGCCGGTGAGTGTAGAGTTAGTAGAATCGTTGGCCTACTTCAAGGCTAGTCATGGGAAAGATGCTGCTACTGCTAATGACCGGTTATCCAGTCTTTTTTCAACAGTTAACTGGTCCTTCAAAACCAGCAGCTTTAACAACCTTATTCAAAAGCATACCATTTACATCTACTATGCAAACATTGATAAAATTTAACCAAGCCTCCCATAAGATAATGCCATTTTATCATCATCATCATCATCATCATCACCATCATAAACATAATTCCTCTCTTCCAACTCAACCTAGTGGTAATAGCTAGTCAAAAATTATTTCCAGGCTTTTTTGTCAAATGTTAGTTTTCTTCCTTCTATAATTCTCAGTTGTCTTTCTTTCAGATCTTCCTTTATGTTGACCATCCATTTTTTCTGGACCTTCCTTTTTTATCTTCCTTGTATATGTAGAGTGCTTTTTTGGGAAGTCTCGAGCCTTCCATCCTGTTTACATGTCCATACCATGTTAGCCTCCTTTTCCTGAGCTTGTCCATGATGGTATTCTTTAACCCAATCTGCTGCCATATATCTTCATTTCTAAGTTTTTGAAGTCTGCTAACTCCAAGAATTCTTCTTAGACAGCTCATTTCTGTAGTGAGTAGTCTTTTTATCTTCTCTTTTTGTGACCCAGGTTTCAGATCACTATAGTATTTGTGGAATGAAAACAGTGTTGTAGAATTGGACTGTGGTGTTTATTTTAATTTCTTTAGAGTTCCAGATGCATTTCAGTTTTCCCATTGTTTGTAATCCTTTTGCTATTTTCTGTTTGATGTCTTTTGATGTCTTCTTGGTGGCTTCCATTGCTTGTTATTTGTCCTCTTACATATGTAAAGCTTTTGACCTGTTTAATTTCTGTACTTTCTAGAGTTAATCACATCTTTTCTCCTGTTTTGCTGACCATCATGGTTTTAACTTTTGCTGCATTTATAATAATGCTGAATCTTTGGCTTGTGATATTGACTTTCACCATATGTAAAATGCCATTTTATATATGGTGAAATATGGGTGCTGAAGTTGATACATTGGCCTTACTGCCTAGGATCACAAAGACTACATCACAAATTTTCAATAAAACACTAATTTTGTTATAGGTTTAATCTAGCAGCCATAGTAAGCAGCAAAATGACCAAGTGTGTGATACATGCAAATGATACAAATAGCGGTAGTAGTGGCAGCAGCCAGTGGCATAGCGTGCACTTTTGCCGCCTCTGGCTCATGACTAATCTGCCGCCCCAAATCCATGCCGTTGATTCATAAATTTTAAAACTTGCAATTTGCATCCCCTTCAAAAATTTCCCTCCTTCACTAAAAATACCTTGACGAGCAAAAAAGGTCATCAATTGTAAAATTTATGCCCCTTCTAAAGCTTGCCACCTCACTGAAAATACCTTGACAAGCAGAAAAAAGGTCATCAATTCTAAAACTGCCTCCCCTTCTAAAGCTTGCAGCCTCACTGAAAATACCTTGATGAACAAAAAGAAGTCACTGATTCCAAAATTTGCTGCCCCCTCACATGTGCCACCCCTGGCTAAAGCCACAATAGCCATTGGAACGCTATGCCTCTGGCAGCAGCATCCTGGTTAAGCTTAATAATCATGCCAAAATATGGCAACAATTGACAATGTGTTCAACAATGACAAAAAGTGACGCCTGTAAATCTAAAATATCTAAGCAGTTGTCAGCTTTCCATCCACCAGAAATTTCAAAATATTCTCATACTCTGAGTGCATGCATCCCATTTTCCAGCAAGGTAGCCAACAACTTCACTGCATGTCAGATGGCAATGGAAATTCTGTAAATTAAATATATTGCACACTGTTAGCCAATAAGCAATGGACAAAATTATGTTAACCAGTTATGAAATTCTACCAGTAAATATCATTATCATCATCATGTTCTCTGTCCTGGGACAGGTTCAGGGTCCATTGTTTCCATTCCTCTCTGCATCTTGTTTCCATTCCTCTCTGCATCTTGCTTCTTCTTTGATTTCTGCATAGGTCTTATGACGCTGTGTATCTGTTTTTTATCATCCAGTCCAATAGCATCCTCCTTGGTCTTCCTTTTATTTATTTATTTATTTATTGACAATTTATATAGCGCAGTAGGGTGCTCCATAGGTCAATGGTTAAAAATTTTTTTCCTCAAAAATCAGCTCCCTGCCATTTTTCCCATTCATTGATGCATGTAAATAAAGTATGTAAGTTTTTGGGTGAATTTAAATTGTGTAAGCCTTGCCACCAGCATGCCAAAGATGTGACAATGTAATTAAACAAACGCAAAAACTTCAATATTAGAAAATTTCATGTCCTACCTTAATTTATCACAAGAAGACGAGTTTGCATGTCATGTAAAGAGAAGAATGTGACAAGCGTGAATTATTAACACTTGGGGCTTTCAAAAAACTATTCAGGAGTGCAGAAATATCGATGATGGCCAATAAGTTAAAATTTGTCAGTTGGTCAGAGAACGACATTGATGGCTGCATTTATCTCCGAGGATGGAGCTGATGTTAAAACTGTGACACTGTCAAAATCTAGTCATACCATGAAAAGTAGAGGGGAAATAGCAAGAGGGAGACAAAGAATAAAGTATACAGACAGCCTAAGAGAAGCAACAAGAGCTAAAGACAACTTCGAACTGATAAGGAAAGCCAGAAACAGAGAAGAGTGGAAAACTGGAAATCCATGGTCGCCAACATAGCAATACATGGCACGTCAAGAAAGAACAGAAGAAAAACACTATCAAAGTCAAGTACCAGAACAGCAGGTAAGGCAATTCGAACAGAAGCGGCTCTTCTTGTTAAAACATCGTTTACTGCACGAAGTGAACAATGGGATGGAAAAATTGTGCCAGGAGACAGTGAGAGACTAGCCGTCTCATAGCAGGACAGTCAGGACTGCCAGCTCCCAGAGAAGGGAAGGTCAACTGTTTGATGTTCCAGTCATATCTGATGGCACTGGAGCAACCCAGGCAACTGTTGCCCAGGATGTGATACACGGCTGGAGAGGTGAAAGCACAATAATTATTGTGGAGCCTGTGTAAAGCTGGGGACATTAATAGGTAGAAAATTATTCTACTTTGCTTGTCGACACAATGTAATGGAAAGAATGTTGTGAGAAGCTTGGCAGGAATTATTCGGTGAAACATCCAACCCATATAAACTTGAATATAAGGATTTTCAACAATCTTGGGGTGTACTTGCTCAACGATTTACATTCAAAACGCTTGACAATCGAGACAGAAACGTCAGCTAGAAGTACCGGTAGTTATTGCCTTTTTTCGTGAAGAGCTGTCTTTGCGGAGGATTCTGGCGATGCCTCAGAAGATGCTATGCCTCGTATTGACTATCGGGAAAGTGCCGAGCTGATGCTGATATTTCTGGGAAAAGAACCACCTCGTGGCGTGCACTGGCTAAAGTCTGGAGCATTTCATCATGCCCGGTGGATGGCAACCATCCTATGCAGTGCTAAGATGCATGCATTCGGCGAACAGCTGAATTACAACCAAGATAAAATGGACAAGTGGCGTCGCGTTTGCTTGTTTGATGCACTTTTTATGTGATAGATTAGTTGTCACGTTCAGCTGCAGATGCATCAGTAAATGATTTTCAGTTATTGAATGATCTTAAGTGGCATAACAGATATGATCCAGAGGTGGCACAGGCTGCTATAACAGCGCTTAACAGGCATTTGTCGTACCTCACTGAAGAGATCGCACTGTTTGTGCTTTTCTCAACGCTTTTGTCAGATTCAACAAGAAGCGAGTTATTCGTCAATTCCTGAGACATGAAGAAGACGATAATTCCCAATGTCTTGAAGTCATCCCAATTTTTCCACAATTGTCAACCTCTTCACTAACTTTGATTGGCACTAAATCTTGGCTTCTTTTCAGGCTTTTGCATTTAGACAGCAGTTGGATGCACTTGCGCCAAACAAATGGGTGACTGATGCAGCGCATAATGAAGCTGCCATGTTTGTTCACAAATTGCAAGGTCGTTAATGATATGGCTGAGAGGGCAGTCAGGCTGATCACAAACTTTGCTGGAACAATAATTGCAAAGGGCAAAACAAACAATACTTGTTGCAGACTGTAAAAATCACAGGCGTGAAACATCAAATTTCAAGAAGAGCACTTTGCGTGATGCTCTGAACTGATGTTAGCTTACTATGGTGCTGTCTGTTGTTCATAGTGGGTGTAAGCAATTTTATTCTACAAACTGTAGACACTCATTATCTATTTTAGACCTGTTATATAATATTCACAATTGGTTACAATTATGATTCGGATAATGGCAAAATTTTCTACATTTTCCAACTTTTAATTTGCCTGGTGGCTAGGCTTAACCACATTATAAACACAAAATTTTTTGTTATTCCGAAACTTTTTGACTTTTATTTTTTTGGAGCACCCTAATAGCGCAGTAGACAAGGCTAAGGCCTACAACAAGAGCGCTTAACACAGTTCATATCCAATATTAAATAAATGTGTCTTCAAATTTCTAATGAAAAGTCCAGCTGAGACTGCTCCAGTCACATTGTCTGGAAGAGAGTTCCACAGGCGGATTCCCAGCAATGATCTTTCCCCAAACTTAGGGGTCTTGGACGGGGGAGGGACCAACAACTGCACTCTCCGACTGGACCTGAGAACCGATCTCCTCTCGATCACAGTCGATCTTCGTACAAGTACAGGGCAGAGTGGATCGTGTAAAGCCCGAAACGTAACCCAACAGCGCTTGTAGATAATGCGCTGTGGAACACGGAGCCAGTGGAGTCGATCTCTAAGGAGAGGAGTGACGTGGTCACCCCAGCGACAGCCGAAAATCACTCGTGCAGCCTGGTTCAGCACTGATTGTATGCGGTTCAGTCTAGTATCCGGAAGTCCAAGAAGCACACCGTTACAGTAATCAATTCGTGTCAGTACCAGGGCCCGCACTAATTTGACAGCCGCTCTCAATGGCAGGTACCGTCGAATTGACCTCACTCTCCGCAGTTGGTAGTGGCAGGAGCGTATCAGATTGCTAACGTGCGACTCAAAGGACAGATTATGAAAATATAGCTCAGGCAATTCAAGCCAAGTTTCACAAGACTTTTGTCTTTCTTCCTGATATTCTTCCCTCAATTACTGTTCTGAGTAATGATTCTCCTCTTAGTACGTGTCCAATCCAGTTCCTCTGTCTTTTTTTGATGGTGCTGATTATCGATCTTTGTTCGTCCACCATCTGTAGTACTTCATTGCTTGTTTTCTTGTCCGTCCACTTGATGTTTTCCATTCTTCTCCATATCCACATTTCGAATGCTTCCAGCTTTTGTATGTCATTCTTCTGGAGAGTCCAGGTTTCTGAGGCATAAAAAGTGACACTCCATATCAACATTTTTATCAGTCTCTTCTTTAATTCTCTATTTAGCCCTCCTCTTACCAGTTCTCCTCTATCCAAAAAGGCTTGTTTTCCCATTGCAATTCTTCTCTTTATCTCCTCCTGGCATCTGGAATCTTCTGTTATTAGGCTCCTAAGGTAGCAGAATTGTGTAACCTGTTCCAGTTCTGTTCCATCAACCGTTATGGCGAATCTAGTAAATATAAATAAATAAATAAATAAAAATATAGCTCAAGCAATTCAAGCCAAGTTTCACAAGCCATGTGACTTGAGTTGGAGACCAGGGTTAATTTGGTGTGGGAATGGTTGAGAATGGCATCCCCTTTGCTACAACAGCAGCAGCACGAGTAGGAACACCCGTTCCCTTAGTTGTACAGTAAAGCTGTACACTCTTGCAACGGATTCATGTTCAAGGCTACTTGTGTCAGATATATCAGATATAATTTCATCAAACTGAATGGTCCTCCACTGCCTTTATGGAATCCATCTTCTGCAAGAAAGTGGTGGCTGAATCTTCAACATCGAACAGCAGATGACACTCGCAGCAAAACAGCCAATGGGGCGGGGAGGACACGTTCCCATTGTTACCATTTTACCAAATGACCACTGTTGGAGATCCCTGCCCAAGATCTTGCTATATCTCATTAAAGAACTTCACAGCAGCACCAAAGACCGGTCCACCTTGACAACCATCTCTTTGGAAAATCCCACACCACCTCTGGAGTCAGATAGACAGTCTGGATCCTGTCTTAATTTTTCTGCGCTATGGACTATATCTTGAACTGGGTCACTGCTATCAACACTGGCATGCAACTGGGTGATTACAAATTTACGGATATCGACTGCACTGATGATGATGCTCTTTTTGATGAAAGTCAAGAGAAACTCTGGACTTAGCTCTTGTGGATGGAAACCGTTTGGCCTTCATATTTTGTGGACTAAAATGAAAACCCAGCATCTCAGTTTTGATCACACCAAGGCATATATCTCCATTGGCTTCAAAACTGTGGGACAGATTGAATCACTCTGTTATCCTAGCTCAAAAATGGTCAGCATGGCTAACTTGCAAGACCAGTCACTCCATCACATAGGTATTGCCTCCTCTGCATGGATCAACAACAGAATTTGGAGGCAACAGAATCTAAGCCTTAAAACCAAATTCCT
Source organism: Metaphire vulgaris (assembly GCA_018105865.1). NCBI lineage: Eukaryota > Metazoa > Annelida > Clitellata > Crassiclitellata > Megascolecidae > Metaphire > Metaphire vulgaris. Next base: position 7,121,342 of record CM030854.1, read on the forward strand.
GATGCACACCTCACTGGCAATGCTGCCTCTAAACCGCACTACCATGTGCTGGCACACAGATTTCCAGGTCGTAGCACAGAGAATTTTATGTGAGCGCAGGAGAAGGAAATAGGGCAAAATGCATGTCATTGCTAATTAAAATAAAAAGTCAAGGAAAATGTAAGCAAACCTCGCAGACCTTGTGAGAACTTTACCATATTTTCACGCTTACTGCCCGCGGGCTATGCAATTTTTTCAAACAAAAATGCCAGGTGCAGACAATGCGGAGGTGCGGGCAATCTAAATCAAATTTTACAGAAATTGTGTAAACAGACCACAGCTCTTTCCACTGCATTTCATCATACCATTCCCACCCATTTGCTTTCCCCTACTCCCAATTACCCCTGACATACAGATTTGGGCCTTAGTTCTCAGAGAACGCCACAAAGGTAACAGGTAATCGTTCACTTTGGACGCTTACGCCAGATATTGCAGATCGCAAAATGGATTTTATTAAGGCTTATGGTGAAAATCTAAAACTAAATATTTATATTAGTATTATATCAAATTTATTATTCATTTAATTGATCTAGTAAAAGAAGTAAATTGACTAATAATTTATAAGAATCTATAATACTAATTACTAATAATTTATAACAATATTAAGTAAATAGACTGCCCTGCCGGCTGTAGCTGCATAAAATCAAAGAGCTTGAATTTGATGTTTAAAATGACATTTTACCAAGCCAACTATATTACAACAACTAGGTTATAGTAATAGGTGAACAATGATATGCCAAGTTAGTTATAGTGGTTTACGGACAAATCACCCCCAGCAATTCGCCCCCGGAAAACTCGCCCCAGTAACTCGCCCCCGACAAATTCGCCCCATGAATGAAAAGGTTTTGTGGAAAATTCGCTCCTAGCAATTGGCCCCCCGATTCGCCAGATCGCTAACAAATGAGGACAGCTGCGATTGCTGCCTGAGTTAAGCGTATCGTTGAGGATTCTCCAAATCGCACTCTGAAAGACTACTTAAGCGGGATTGCTTATAATTTTGTTCTTTAGCCATCATCCGTACATTTTGTTTTAAATGTTGACATTCGTTCATTATTTTTACATTTTCCATGCATTGACTATTTGTTTACCATATCTAGCTTTCGTTCTTTAGATTGCATTAATTTTACATTTTCCGTACATTGTCTTTAAATGTTGACCATATCTACATAGCAATAAGAAAGTACTACTATGCATTCCTATGTATAGTATACCCATTGTATTTTTTAAAAATTCGGTACGAATTTGTTGGGGGCGAGTTACTGGAGCGAATTTTCTGAGGGCGAGTTGTACCTAGAGTGAATTTGTCAGAGGCGAGCTACCGGGAGCGAGTTACTGGGGGCAAGTTGTCCGTATCCAGGTTACAGTGCAGTTATTGGGTAATCGGTATTCCATATAATAAAAGAAAAATATACCGAAATGAAACTCGGAAAAATGACATTTCACAGGAAGTCTAAATTGCATGTTGCAAGAACAACATAGAAAATTTACAAATTTAAAAGAAATTAATCTGATAAAAATGTCAAAGCTACGAGACTAGTCGTTGTGATCAGTGGCGTGGACTAGGACTCCGAGCGGTAGTCTGCATCACTGCTTACAACAACCATCAACAATTATATAACGCAAGTGTAGTAATAATAGTATAAACGACAGCAGCATAATAATTATATGTAAACAAATACACAAATAAAGCAGATAATGATAGCACAAGTAACAAACCACAAAACATTTCAAAAAATCAAATTTCTGAATTACTAATTATAATAAATTATGGAAGTTTATATTTGAAATCATCTAATTTTATTGGGTTTTTAGGTACAGAGGAAGATTATACTAAATCCTAGGCCCAAATAATTTAATAGCAAATAGCCGAGTGTTTGTTAGAGTAAAAGCTATAGAAAACACTGGTCAACAAATTTTATGCAAGTTTTTGTTTCCTCTACAAATTTTGGTGAAACTAATAGATTTTGACTTGCTGAACACAAATATGTAATTAGAATTTCTGTATCACGTAAGGTTTTTAAGAAATCGACAATTTAGCATTTAGTATTGTAACGTCTTATGCAACATAATCCTACAGAAGGATCTAGGCAATAATGACAAGACATGAGAAAATTAGAAATGTTTTGCTGTAGATTTTCGTTTGTAGTCACTGTCCTGTGCTTCACGTATCAGTGACCAATAGTAGTCTCCGAGCATAGACGGACTCCACTTTCCCTGGTAGCCTTTCTCGATGCTGGTAATGTCTTTGTGAAATCTTTCACCATGTTCATCACTGACGGCGCCGAGATTGTCCGGGAAGAAGTCCAAGTGAGAATGAAGGAAGTGTATCTTCAGTGACATGTTGCATTTCATTGCCTTGTAAGCTTGTAGCAGATTTCCAACTTGTTCAACATAGTTTGGCACCTTGTAGTTGCCCAGAAAGTTAGCAACAAACAACATCCCTGAAGGCTGTCCAGGCAACATGTTCGGCACCCTGCAGAAGGCCCTCAAAGTGACTGTCCTCGAGCATCTCTCGAATCTGTGGGCCAACAAAACCGTCTTCTTTTATTTTAGCATCACTGGTGCGTGGAAACCTCTGTCGTAAGTATGTAAAGGCTTCACTTTCTTTGTTCATTGCTTTGACAAAGTTTTTCATTAACCCAAGTTTGATGTGCAAAGGTGGGAGATAAATGTTCTTTGGATCAACGAGAGGATCATGTTTAACGTTCTTCTGTCCTGGAACCAAGTCCCTGCGAGGTGGCCAGACCTTTCTCACATAATGTGAATCTCTAGCTCGGCTGTCCCACTCGCAAAGAAAGCAGCAGTACTTGATGTAGCCTAGCTGCAGACCGAGTACAATTGCAACAACTTTCAGATCTCCACATATATTCCAGTTGTATCTCGAGTATTCTATGTGTTTCAATAGCAGCTGCATGTTCTCATATGTTTACTTCATGTAAGCAGCATGTCCAATGGGTACTGAAGGGTATGAATTGCCATTGTGCAGCAAAACAGCCTTTAAACTTAACAGCGAAGAGTCAACAAAAAGTCGCCATTCGGATGGATTGTGCTTACAGCCGAAAGCAGAATGCTTTCCATCAATGTCAATGCAAAAAGACTCGATTTTTTTGAAGAATCGAGTCAAGTCTCGTCGTGTGGAACTGGTTTCATTGCCGAGGCAAGGTTAGGATACTCAATAGACTTCCTATTCTTTGAAGAAAATCCTGTAACATTCGTCATGCAGAAATAACAATCCGTTACATGATTATTCTGCTCCCTCAACATCATTGGTATGGCGAATGGCATGGATGGACGCTTACCTGCAAGCCAAGCTCGCAGACTGGTAGCACAAGATGAACAACATATATGAGGTGCCCATACTTTGTCCTGGTCGCCAATTTTGCATCCAAAGTATAACTCATATCCTTTCTTTATGATTGCTGTCATACTCCGCTTCTGTGATTTCAACGTAAACTCTCCACAGATGTAGCAGAACGTGTCACTGCTATTGCGACATCGACGCGACATTTCAGAAACTTTAATTAAATTAGTTAATATATTCAATTCACAGCCTTTAACTAAACAGTTATATCTCATCAAATAGAAAGACTGCAGCTGCTTCCTAGTGCTGCTTGGTATTTATATAGGACTGTGTAACCATAGCAACAATACATGCTAGGCATGTAGTCTTGAAGACAGGTTTGGGCACATCTGGGCATGTCTGGACATGCCTAATTATACTAATTTTCAAAATTCATGTAGTTAAGTGAGCCAGCAGTGCATATTACATCTGTTATGGCGGTCACATAAGATTCTTGCCTAACCTGAATACCCATAACTCAGATACCTCTCGAAAACCACGATTTTAAAATTCTTATAATTTTAAAATTTAAAATCAGCTTTTTCTCAAAAAAAAACTTACGTGATAGAAAAATTTCAAAATTATTCCTGTAATCAGCATGACAAAATCTACCTGGAACACCAGAAATTGCACAGGAAACAAAAACCTTGTTGACCAGTGAAATTGATCACAATTTCTTATATAATGAGTATGTCATTTGTTGACACTAGAGAAAAATTCATAGGTTTAAAAATATATGGTAAAAGCTTATTAGATTATTTAAACATGAAAATGACTGTTGTTTGTGTATCTCAGATAAATTTTAAATGCTTAAGTTTTTCAATAGATTGGTACTATTAGAGTATTGAGAAAAATTGGAAGCTAGTCTAATAGCTTTATTTTGTAGTATTTGAATTTTATTAGTTATACACATATAGCTAAAACTCTAGATAATATAACAGTAAGTTAAGTAAGGACAAATCAAAAGTATAAATTTAAAATGGATTTTTTGTAAATAAATTTCATAATGCATCTGATAATATTTAAATGTTTTGCCACTTAATGAGCAATATGTTCAGTATGTTCCTTCCAGTCAAGATTATGATTAATAATTACTTCAATAAATTTAGTTGAGGTTTCTTGAGTAATTTCAATACCATTAATTTTAATTTTAGAAATATTATTAGGCAATAACTAGCGTTTGGAGTGAAATATAATAAATTAAATATATAGATATTTAGAAATAATTTGTTACATTGAAACCAGTCCTTAATTTTTTTTTAGTTCATTCTTTATTAGTAAAATGAATCTGTTATAATCTAATTATAATAAGTAACTGTGACTTTTAATTGTTACTTAATTTTAACAATCGACACAAAAGCACGTTTTCGAAGCAGTAACACTAAGTGCACCATCATTAGCCTACTTTCACAATTTAAAATTAAATTAAAAATGGAAAACCAACTTACTTATGCAGTTTCAGCATACCTATTTAATTTTGATTAATATGCAAACTTTGCAAAGACTTTACTGTTACTTTGCTATCTATATATCAGGGCCGCGGAAATTAATGATTAATCTACCGAATAATCGTTAAAATTTTTAATCGATTAAATTTTCTTTAATCCATTAATTTTTCAATTAGAATTTAATATTTTGACATTTTCTAGTTTTTTCATTGTTAATAGTTTGATTAATTTTTAATATTTTCTAGCTTCTTCTATACGTACTTACTTTTCTCCAGTATTGTTATTCTATCAGTAAAGGTTAATAGCATAGATTTTAATTTAAATCTATGGTTTAAACCGTAATCAAAAATGGCGAGTAATAAGAGCGACGTAGCTGTAAAGAATTTAAGTGGAAATTTGAAGAAACATTTCATTTTTAAACTAACTGCGGAAAAAAAATAGAAGATGGTGGTAAAGTTTACTGTGTTCACTGCGAAAAACAATTTGCTTACCAGGGTTCAAATACATCACTGACATACCACCATTGGGGGGAGCCAAATGCCAATGTGCTGGCATAGAATCTCCAACAAGTACATCAAATTTCGTGGTTTGAATCTAATATTACCCCAAAATGTGTACGTCATTATTATTGTTATTAAACGAGAGACTTCTGGTGGAAGATAAGGTTAAGGTTACCCTAACCCTAACCTTAGTAATTAATCGAGATTAATCGATTAAAAAAATTATCCGATTAATCGAACAAAAAAATTTTAATCGCTACCAGCCCTACTATATATACATCGCAATTTGTATTATTACTCAGTCAAGCGGTGGCGACCATTGGTACATCCAGTTTAAGATTTGCCTAGCTTTATTGATTTTTTATGTCATTTACAATAGTTTGATGCCTACTGAAAACATAAATATTGACAATGTTTTTACAATGAAAACAAATAAAAGAAGATGGAAAATAAATTAGAATAGTTGTAATGCTATTGCATGTCAGATGTTAAATTTTGCACACAAAAATGTATGTTGTCAAAGATAGATTATTGTAATAGCGAGTTACTTTGTCTCCTGAATAGTCAGTTGACTCTAGCTGCTTTGGTGGTCTTTGGAAGTTGTTGGAGTTATCAAATAACGTCATTATTGAAGGACCAGCACCATTGCCTCCGGGTCCAGAAATGCATCATCTAGTGGCGGTTTTACATGGGGAATGAGTTGGGATGCATCCCACACCGGACTTCCAGACCTTTTTTTCGCTTGTGAAACCTATTTTTGAGTAAAAGTCTAGCAAAACTACGGGGAAAAACTGCGGATGACCTTTTTGGCTTGTCAACCAATTTTTCGGTAAAAGTGTACTAAAATTAGGGGAAAAAATTTTTTGTCAGCCTTTTTTGGCAAAGTTTATTGATTTTATTCCCTTCTCTTTTCAACCCCCACCAACTTCCTATGAATTCATTTCATTCCCCCCACAAAGAAATCCTGGAGCCGTCACTGGTATTATCTACAAGCGTTGCTGGCTAACATTTAAAGCACTATATGACCCCTACAGCCCTGACTATCTAGCCAACCTGGTGCAAACATCCACAATGATTGAACGAAGATCACAGCTTGCAAACCGTTATGGGTGCTTCAACGCCTTAAGACTGATCAGAAGCATTCGCCAATCAGTGTCTACTGCAGTCCTCAAATCGCTGGTCTCCTCACTGGTTCTGACCAATCTCGATTATGGTAATGCAACTCTTGCAGGGATACACAACTACCTACTTAACCGCCATCAGTCAGTTCTGAACACTGCTGCTCGAATGATCTACCAGGCCAAACTCGGAGATCATGTAACACCACTACTCCGTGATTTACATTGGCTGTCTGTACCGGGACGTATTAATTATAAGCTTGTGACGCTGGTCTTCTGCTGCCTGAATGGTGCAGGTCCTGCGTATTTGACGACCAAACTGAAACGTGTCGCCGACCTGGAAGGTCGGAAACGCCTGAGATCTGCCTTGTCTGCCTCACTGGTTGTCCTGAGGACGTGCCTCCGCACCGCAGGAGACCGTGCATTTCATGTGGCTGCCGCTAGGGCCTTGAACGGCTTGCTTCCATCCGTTCAACTTTCCCCTTCGCTCAACATTTTCAAAAAGAGGTTAAAGACTTGGTTGTTCCACACTAGTTATGAACTTCAACTCTGTAAAGTGTTCACATAGTCCACCTCTGGACGAGGCACCACAATAATCTGAACGTTACTTACTTACTCACTTAGCTTCAGTCCAGTCATCAGGCTCAATCACTCGTTCCTCCTCCGTCTAAACTTCTAAGTTTGGATAAAGATCATTCATGCAAGAAAATCCGACCTATGGAATTCTTTGCCCGACAGGGTAACTAAAGCAGACTGCTGGACTTTCATAAGGAAATTAAAAACACACTTCTTCAACAATGCATATAAGTAGCATGTGTTAAAGGGCTCTCGTTGTTGGCTTTAGCTATGTCTTGCTGTGCTATAAAAGTTGTCTATAAATAACTAAATGCTGAAAGTTCCATGGATGATTTAAATCAGCAATAAAAATCAAACATAAAATCAGTCTAATAAAAAACAATCAGTAATGCTAGCAAACAGTGGTTGCATTTGACAAACAGGTCAATTCTAACTGCAGCATGCAGTACTGAAGATGTCTGCTGCAGAGCCGGCGCGCGGGGCCTACAAGGCCTGCGGCCGCAGGGGGCCCGCCGACCTCGGATATTGTAGAGTTTAATCTTTCTTATTCTTAAGTTATTCCAAGTAAGTTATTGCGAAGAAAAGTTTAATTTAGGATTGCTGTGGCACAATCACTGTGTGTCTACATTTGTGAGTACACATTAAAATACCGATTAATATCATAATAATTTCTCCAGCATTTACATGATGACTTGCTTACTTATTAGTGGAAATTTCCACAACCAAAAATAGGCTGCTTTGAAAGTTTGACACAAATGCATGCAGTGTACCACTAAGCATGAAAATAGCTCAAGAAAATAATATGCTTGTCAAGACTTTTCAAAGACGTTGAAAGGACCCCTCGTAAAAAGTTGCGGAGGGCCCCCAAAAGTCACGCGCCGGCTCTGGTCTGCTGTCTGTAAAAAATTGGAAAGTAACTGTATGTTGTGCAGATATTGATCAAAAACTCCACTTATATCCAAAAATCGAAAATAAAAAATCAGATTCTTTCCTTGTTAGTGAAAAATGTGATTTTCAACTACCCTGATAAAATGCAATTCATCTTCTATCATATCAATTATGCAATCCAATCTGCCCAATAGTAAGTTCACTTTCTTTCACTATTTTCACATTTTTTATTAAACTCACCAGTAAAAGAAGACAGTTTGAAGATATTGAGATATTGAATGGCTGCATTTTAGTCAAAGTCATGAAGGAATTGCACTCAACTAAGGTGTTTGGATTGCTGAAAAACAATTCAGACAGGATTAACCACAAATCAAATATGTTATAAAGTGAAGTCAAGAAAGGGAAAACTTGCAGAGCATTGCACAAGACAAATCCTTAATTTCATATTATAAAGAACTTAAACATGAAATTTTGCTATTAACTAAAGTTGTTAAAACCTCTGGTTTTAAAGGACCGGTTAACTCTTCAAAAAAGACCGATTAACAGGTTGTTAGTGGCAGCCTAGTGTCTTTCCCATGACTAGCCTTGATGCAGGCCTACAACTCTAGTAACTCTACACTCGCCGGCTTCTTGTGCTGCGAACATCAAAGTGCTTTGATGTTACCGGCGCTGGGGCCTGAGTTTTGCATTCCTTACATCAAAGTGCTCTGATGTTGCCAGCGCTTGAGTTAGCATCATTTATAGGCCAAATTGAAATTACGGTTAACTCCATACTCTTAGGACCAGTTAACCGGTTAACTGCTAACAACCTTACTATTAACCCGTTGCAAGAGGATTTAATTTTTTCAAGTCGTCCCCAATCTGGGTATTTAATTTGGGGAAAGGCGTTCATGTGAAAATGTGAACATACAAGTTTTAAACTTACTATATTTCAGGCTACATAGAAGCTATCAAGATGCGGTTTACACCGTTGTTTAGCATTTTATTGCTCTTTCAACCATCCGTGCCAAAGAAGGAAATTTTGGGGTAGGGTCCACCCTACAGCCCAAAATAGGACCCCTCCCAACATTTTGGTCAAATTTTGTTCCAAGCCCAATAGCAAAAATTTTTCCGCGGTAACCCCAAAACTGTGAGCGAGAACATTGTAAAGGAGTGTAATTGGAACAGAATAATGCAAAAATTTTGAAGATTGGACAAAATTTGGAGTATTTATGCTTTTTCAAACAATATTACTCATTGCTCAAGAAATGACAATTTTGAAAAACCGAACAACTCAGTATAACAGATTTTCAATCTGAAAAAAACAGCCGAAAACAACTCAGTATATTTCAGGCTATATAGAAGCTAGAAAGATGCGGTTTGCAAACAGACGTTGTTTAGCATTTTTATTGCTCTTTCAGAACCATGCGAATGGTGCTAAAAAAAGAAAATTTTGGGGGTAGGTCCACTCTACAGCCGAAAATCATTTGAACCACACCCTATATAAAAAATTTCATCAAGCGTACTTACCAATAGCAAAAAATTTTCAGCGGTGACCTCCCAACTATAGGAGCGAAAGTTTTAGGGCGGTGTAATTGGAACATAATAGTGCAAACATTTTGAAGATCGGGCCAAAATTTCGTGGGAGTTATGATTTTTCAAACCTCAGACTTGAGATTTTTCAAGGCATTTCAACGCAAAATCCCAGTATTTGGACGATCAATGACTAGTTCTTTTGCTTATATAGTCAGTAACAGCGAAGAAAGTGCTGCCATCTATCGAATGGATAGTAAACTAAATCGAAAAGTTACTCCAGGAGTCCCGGAGCGGTTTAAAACTGCAATGTCTGATGGTTATGTGGCGCACCGTTTTAAGACGGTGTTACCCTTTAGGATATGGTTTTTTGCCGCCGTTTATAGGCGGCGTTGCCCGGGAACGGGTTAACCCTCTTAATTGCTCGGCTTTTCTCATAACATCTGTTAAGAAATGGATACCACTCCCCATTTATCTCAGCCTAGCCTCTGAAAATTGTATATTGCTATATACTGTTGGATCCTGCATTTAAAGTTCTACAAAACAGTATCATAGTACCACGCATATACCACTTGCGCTCTACAGGTAACTACCTACCATGAACCACTCTGCGCATTATACTCATAGCCACACTATATAAATATTTTTTCAAGTTGCTGATTTCATAATTTATCACTGGTTAAAATCAAAGAGTCTTTAACGCATTCAGCACAATGTTCCCTCTAATTTTTTTGAGACCGTGAGCGCACCAGATTTTTCGTGAGTGGAAATAGTTTTGTCATGAGCTCTTGTATCAATATCAATCAATCAATGCTATATTATGTATACCAGTGGTGCACAAACTTTTTCGGCCGTGGGCCACAGTTATATTTCTGAAATCCTTCAGGCCAATCGGGGGCCAGACTCAACTGACGACTGCCATTTATGTCTTTGCTTGAAGTTTATTACAATTTAGTACAAAATCGTTTTTAAGTTGAGATACACTACTGTACAGTGTCTTATACAATATCAGTCCAGTAAGGCATGGTTATTATTATTATTATTATTATTATACAGGACGATTTATTCAACGCCGTACACATAGCTAAGGCTAAAGTCAAAGGCGTCTAACAACCAAAAGAAACTTTAAACAGGTGTGTCTCCATGTTCTTCAAAAACGCTCCTGGCGAAGTCTCCATGGTGACCACCCTTAGCAGAGTGTTCCACAGATTGGGTTGCCTCTCCGAAAGGATCTGTCCCCGAGGGCAGGAGTCCTGGCCGGAGGGGGACAAGCAGCGGATTGCGATTCCTCGACCGAAGCTGGGAACGGTATTGTACTGACGGAGCAGGTTGAATCAAGTCACAAAGATAGGTAGGACAGTTCGGATCATAAAGTGTCCGAAAAGTGAGCCAACACCGTTTCAACACAATCCGCTCCGGAATCTTCAGCCAATGGAGTTGATCTTTCAGTGGCTGTGAAACATGGGCATTCCATTTCAGACTGAATATTAGCCGCACAGCTGTGTTAATCACAGATTGGAGGGAGTTCAGTCTCGTCATAGGCAGACCCAATAAAACACTATTGCAATAGTCAATGCGCGACAGGACCAGTGCACGGACCAAACTGATGGTATCAGGTATAGGGAGATATCGGCAGATGGTTTTTAGCCTTCTCAGATGGAAGAATCCCAGCCTGGAGACATTGGCGATATGCCCCGAGAACGAGAGAGTCTCATCGATCAGTACTCCAAGAAGCCGCAACTCGGTTTTGGGGACTATTTCCACGCCGTCAGCCCAGACCGACTCACGTTGAATCAGGTGTTGGCCCCACGGGCTACTAAACCAGAGCAGTTCCGTTTTGGTCGGGTTTAGCGCTAGCCGGTTTTCATCGGCCCACCGCCGAACCAAGGAGATGCAGGTGGGGATGCGAAATATGGCCCCATCTATTTCAGATGGGAGACATGAAGTGAGCGCCTGCACATCATCAGCATAGGCAAAAGGGGTAGCCACACACCTTTCAATGACACGACAGATGTCGGCCACGTAAAGTATGAACAAGAGCGGCCCCAGGACTGACCCTTGAGGCACCCCACAACTCACCCTACGTGAATCAGACTTGGTTATGCCTTTATATAAGTTTCTAGACATAAAGTTTATAGTTATACGCTATGTTAAAGTTAAACATATTTAGCAGAATCTAAAGTATTCTTATACTAGTCTTATAAGACTTATCTGCAGCTAAGCAAACAGTAAAGCTCAGTGACCCAGTCCACTTGTCATGACCGCAGCAAAATTTAGAGATATGAGTCACTATAGATTTAATTTTTAACAACATCCTGGGCTCTAAAACCATAACGAACGGCACTGAGAGAATGCATGACATATTGATATTTTCACTTAGTTCTCGCGGGCCACATGGCGAGTCGTCGCGGGCCAGATGTGGCCCGCGGGCCGGATGTTGTGCACGACTGATGTATACCAATAATAAATGTAAGAAATTAAACAGTAGGCCTACTTATATCAATATATCTCAAATTCAATATATATTTGGCGAAAATGAAAGATGTTTAAAACTTAATTAAGAAGTAACAAAGCGATTTGATAAAACTTATATTTACTAGATTTGTTCACATCTGTCTTTAGTCAAATTATCGAGCAAAATGTCATAAATGTGTACTAATAATCCAGGTGTCCTTGATAAATTGACTCAAAAAAATTGACTCACGTATGAAATGCGTGACCCAAATCACCCAATAGCGATATTCATATAATAGCGCCTATTATGCAAATTTATAGCTGCAGCCTGCAGGCTGCGCATGCGCACAAATATCAGCAGATATAAACGACACTGATTGGGCAAAACAAACACGTTGGCGGCTAGGGATAAATAAACAACCACAACTAACACCGCTCATGCCTAAATAAATAAATCACTTCGGTCAAATGAACCTACCGAAATCATACTTTTGGGAAACGTACGTAATACACGTTGAGCTAAATAAATTGTGTGCAAACAAAGAAATGTTGTGCGCGCTACCACTTAAATTCGTGCGCACATGCGCCTTAGAGGGAACATTGATTCAGCAGCTTAAATGTATTATTGCGTCCCAAATATGGCTATCTGCTGGGCCCGGGATGCATATATGTATGTGTCCTAAGTTCTATGGGCTGTAACACAATGAGTGGCCCAGCCATAAAAATCAGGCTGGTGATGAATGGTGTTGAGTAAGCAATCGGGCTATACATACATAACAGCGACACTCAATGGCAGGGGGAAACTTTGTCCATTCTACCAATTGGAAGTAGAATTTGAAAGATTATTTAAAATTTAGATTATCCAGGATACTGAAGAAACCCTTTCAGTCTCTGTCTCTGTCTCTCTCCCTCTGTCTGTCTGTCTGTCTGTCTGTCTCTCTCTCTCTCTCTCTCTCTCTCTCTCTCTCTCTCTCTCCATCTCCCACCAACAGCCACATTCAAGTGAATGAAGATTGTGATTAACAAAGTTATTAAAAAGAGAATCCATAGTTAATAATAAAATAACTGATATTGATATATTATGAGTCGATGGTGGAGGGAAGCCATTCCAATTCAAAGCAATAGCCTTCACTCTCTGCCATGTTTTTGGTCCAAAACTCAAGGTCTCCTTGGTGTGCTCCAAGCATAAACCTCCATATTCTTGAAACAAGGTTTCGAGTCAGTTGGCTCTATCCTCTGGAATGCTCTTGACCCCAGTCTACATAATCTACCAACCGCTGATTCAATGGTCCTCTTTTTGAAATGACATAACTCGTCTTTTTATCAATATGCAGGAATCACAACAGGAATGTTTCTGAGTGATTCTTCGGAAGAGGTGCTCTACAAATATTCTGCTGTATTACATTACAATCATTCAGAATCAGAACTAACGGAAAGAATCTGAATGGTACGTGACTTTTCGGTGCCGCCAGTTTAGAATGTTTTGCAGACTTCCCATTGTTCCCTCCATTATACAGAATTCGAACCACGTTCTTCCACTGCATATCGTCTGCTCAACTCCACTGACCGCAAGAATGTTCATGTCCCAAGATCACGGACAGTTTTTACTCAGCATCAAGCATTCAGTGAGACTGGACCCTATCTCTAAATGCATTGACACCCACCATGGCCTCACTTCTAAATCAATCACTCTCTTCAAAGTGACTGCTAAAGTCTCTCTATTTTATTCTGCAACTTCAAAGCTGAGAGCGCCTCTGAGTAGAAATATAAGATGCATGATACAAATGCTACATTACATTTGCTTTCATAATCTCCTGCTATCTGCATAAAAATCAATAACCTGAATGGTCGTGCCAAAGCATCCTGGCGCCAAAATGGCTGGCACCAAAAAACGGCCATTGCCAAACCAGACATGCCAAAGTGTCCTGCCCCAAACTTAGAAGAGGGAATCACAAGAAGAGGAACTAAGCAAGAATGCTCTTTATATCACTATTCTTAAAAAGCTATCCATATTGTTACATTTTTAATTGTATCAAATGTATGGCATGAGAGATGTATGACAAAAGGCTATATTATGCTAAATAAGTGAGCTTTATTCTTGATTTTATCATTGTATCAAGAAACTCCAAGTCATTCACTGTTTAGAGAAGTCATTGACAAAGCTTGTAAGCTTTTGTGCTTTGACAGTCATTAACAATTTCATTTATTTTTTTATAATATTGTCTTAAAGCTAGACATGATTTCATAAATAGGCTTTGCTGAAAAAACATAACGTTGTTGCAAATTGCTGCAGAAGCAAATAAACATATCAAGAGTGCAAATAAAGCTACCATATTATCTTGCATATAAGACACATTTTTTCCCTTAAAAATCAGTACAAGGTGTGGTTGCGTATTATAAATAGAAATAAACTTTATGTACATACAATTTTATGTACATAACATACATAATTTTAATTTAGCTGTTTTTATGCATATAAGATGCACGTTATATGGGTTTTACCTACACGGTCGGTGGTGGAGAAAAACTTTGTTTGCACATCAATTTTCAAAAAGAATTTGCCAGACAATAATAGTGACTGTCCAGGTTACTCAATATACATACTGTCATTGATAGCTTAAAAAATGATGTAGGCTTATTGTTTCATGGCATGATGGCCGCCAACGGGGGGAAACTGTCTACTCTTCCAATCTTAAGTAGAATTTGAAAGACAATTGTGATTATCCAGGCTAATTAATAGAGATTCTCATAGGAAATTTTGGGTGCGTATTATACAAAGGTATTAAAATTTTTACATTATGATAACTCTAGAAACTAAGGGTCTGTATTATACATAGCTAAGAGGATAAGGTATACACCATTGTTCAGCTTTTTTATTCCTCTTTCTAACCATTCGTGCAGAACCAAAAAAACTTACATAGCTCTACAGGCTAAAATATAGAACCCCTTTCCAAACTTTTTTGAAGCTCCGTAGCTAAAAGTTTTCAGTGGTAACCCCACTTGGGTCGGCGGCAAAGTTGTATGGGGATGTCAGCGGAACAAAATAAATCAAAAATTTTGAAAATCAGTCAACATTTGGTAAAGATATATCAATTCTAAGCATACGCCCTTTTTCAGGACATAAGTCTTAGCGATGAATTTCAAGAAAGTTTTGTAGGTTGCAAATTTGCTATATCTTTCACCAAGTGAGAGCTAAGAAGATGAGGTATACACCATTGTTTAGCATTTTTATTCCTCTTTCTAACCATACATGCAAAACCCAAAAATTGGGAGTAGGGTCCACTCTATGGTCTAAAATAGAACCCCCTCCCGAAACTTTTTTGAAGCTCCATAGCGAAAATTTTTCAGTGGTAACTCCACTCGGGTGAGCGGCAAAGTTGTAGAGAGTTGTCAGTGGAACAAAATAAATCAAAAAGTTTGCAAATCGGTCAACATTTGGCAAAGAAATATCAATTCTAACATGAACACCTTTGTCGGTACATAACTCTTAGCGATGGATTTCGAGAAAGTTTTGCAGCTTGCAAATTTGCTATATCTCTTGCTATCTTAAAGCCAAGAAGATAAGGTATACACCATTGCTTAGCTTTTTTATTCCTCTTTTAAACCATCTGGGCAAAACAAAAAAATTGGGGGTAGGGTTCACTCTACAGCCTAAAATAGAACCTCCTTCAAAAAATGTTTTGGAAGCTCCATAGCTAAAACTTTTCAGTGGTAACCCCTCTTGGGTGGGCAGTAAAGTTGTAGGGAAATGTAAGTGGAAAAAAATTAAATCAAAAAGTTAGTAAGTTGGACCATATTTGGTAGAACTGCAAAACAAGTTTGAACAAGTAACAAGACAAACATAAAAAAAAAAATCAGACTTTTTGCCATGATCGTTATTCCTTTTCAATATTTGGTGGCCCTGAAAAGGGCCGTTTTGAAGATGCAGTCCGGTGGTACAGCTCAATAGTTCTAGTAGCTTTGCATGGTGTGATAGTTCTCAAAGCATGAAATGTGGCAAAGAGCTACATCACAATCTGGACAGTAGTACCTGGCTTCCTTCCTCACTTAGTTTCCAACCTGATCTGTGTGCGAAGCACAGAGTTTACCCCTCCTTGCAGGTGCCTTCTTGCTATCAGTAGGCGGAATGAATTTGCAAAAATGGCGCCCAGTCAACCGCAGCGGGTTGGATTCGTCAAGGGATGGTCGACCGCATTGCGAAAGGCAGTCAGCAGGTTTATGGTGAGGTTCCAGCAATCGTCTAATATTGTATTTTAGGTGAGTCATCTCAGTGGAATTTTCCTTCCTGTACAAGATGTACAAATTCAGGACAATCTGACTGAGAAGATGACTGAACTGCTTCTTGTACCAGATCTTGCTGCGCTTACATTCACAGGGGTAAGCAGAAAAACATCTGGTCTGCAAGGTCCACAGCTCCCATGTTGTTGTAACAGACAACAACAACAGGCTTCTGTACGTCGACACAGCGACATGTTTTTACCGTGGTCATAGCAGCATTGTGGAATGTCGACAGCATGCAGACCTCACGTTTGTCCATCCATTTCATGGCCAACAAATCTGTAGAAAAACATGCAACTCTTGAGTGTTTCTTCAGTTGAGTTGGCATGTTTTTCCTGTTGATCCTTGCCATACATATATTGGTAGACGGTTTAGTCCTTACATTGCGATGCGTTGGTGGGCGAGCGTTTGACGAAGCGTACGTTTAATTGTTCTGTCAACATCGCGATGCCTTGGTGGGCGAGAAGCATACGTTCAATTGTTCATTGCAGCGTCATAAGTGTACAACGTCGCAAGGTTGGAGGGGGAGCGTTTGACGAAGCGTACGTTTAATTGTTCTGTGAACGTCGCGATGCGTTGGTTGGCGATGTTCGAAGATGACATTGCTATTGGTAACCAAATGGTTTAGTCGAAGAAGCGTTTGACGAAGCGTACATTCAATTGTTCATTGCAACGTCATAATGTGTCGCGATGCGTTGGTGGGCATAGCTTGAGGAAGTTGCGCAATTTTAACGTACACAAAAGATACGTGTACAGCGTCACAAATGGTCACAGTTGCGCGATTTTAACGTACGTACGCCTAATTATTACGTGGCGCATAGCTTGGCTAGGTGGCGTATGTACAGTACATCATTGAAATGTTGTTCAGCATGAATTCAATGATTGGGTATTAGGTATTGGTATTGGATTAGTATTATCCTGCACTGCAAGCGAAGCGAGCATCTTTCTAGTTGTCCATGAAAATTGTTTATTCTTTACCAAGCAAATCATTTGCCTGAGTTAGAACAATTCTGGAGGATAGCAAATTGTCTCAAATTGTCTGGGGATTCAGCTAAATCCATACTAGACCCAGTATGGATTAGCACATTACAAATGTACCCGGTGTAACATTCACACAAGACATAGGATTTGATTCCAAACCTGGCCCTCTTCAGGGGAATGTATTGCTCGAAAGTCAGGCGACCTTTCCACAGCATCAGCAATTCGTCAATAGCTATATTTTTCTGCTCTGGAATATTAGACTGAAGAGAATTGGTGAATCACTGAACCATAGAAGGGTTTTATTTTGGCAAAAATTTGTTGCCTTTACTTGGAAATGTATCCGGCAGTGTCAAATTGTTTACAAAATGCAAGCATTTCATCAACAATTGTGTTCAAGAGATGCTGGCTGACGTACAGAGTGCTGCACGACCCGTACTGTCCGGAGTATCTCGCCTCTCTTGTAAAGAGACCGCAGTGCAGTGATAGGAGATTGTCACTCCGTTCGAGTCGTAGGGTTTCTTCAGGTTCCTCCTCCCTCCAAGACTACTAAGTTTGGAGAGAGATCCTTTACACGCGGCAACCCCATGTTGTGGAACTCTCTTCCCGACGATGTCACCACGGCTAATACTCCTGAGCACTTCATCATGAGCTTAAAAACGCATCTGTTTGGGTTGGGGTATAGTTGAGATGTTAAAGCGCTTTTGTTGTGGGCCTCAGCCTTGTTACAACGCTATAGAAATCGTCCAAGAATGAATGAATGAATGAATCCGAAACTGTAGAGTACTCACTCATAATTTTGTGAACATAGGGTGTTTCAAATAATGGCTTTTTGGTCCAGTACATTTCCAATTCAGGCTTGTAAACTATCAATTGGCAAAGGATCATGGACAAAAACACAAGCAGTTCATCCTTGTCAATATCAACCCATTTCCTCAGTCTTGATCTGGGTTTCAGAGGGCCCTGCTGCAGCTGCTGTGCATGCCTGTTTGTCTCCAGTACAATCATTTCTAACATGGCATTCGTTAGAAAGAGTCTAAAGTACTGTAAGACATCGTTTGTGTCAGATTTTACTGCCGTCCTACCAGGGGTACCAGTCAAATCAATGCTGGAAGGCACATGGTTTGGGCTATAACATCATGCAAAGTCTAAACTAGCATCATATGATACTGTAACACAGCTGTCATTGCTTTCTGAATCGCTCTCTTTACTCTCCGAATCTTTGACTTCACTTTCGCTAGCATAAACAGACGAGTCGTCATCGGATTCTTCCAGCAAAAGCTGAACATCTTCAGCCGAAGGTCTTTTTCTGGAAGCCATTTTCGACACCCTGCAGGACAAGGTCTGACTCCCTCGGTCCCAAAGAATATATATTCCCTCTAACATAGAGCGAAAAAGCTTTTAAAAAACAGGTGCCATCTAGGGCATGGATAGATACTAAAGCAATTTTTAGCAAAAGAAGTATCTGATATGATGCGCCCGATCGGCAAACGACTACGAAAGTGACTGAACAAATCCCATATGTCAAGCCCGAATAAGGAAAGATGGCGGTGGACATATCCCACACGTCACACCCGGCTAAGGGGTTAATAGCCTGTTATATATAATCTTTATTTTGTGACAAACACAGCATCCAAAAAAATGTTACAAAAACACAACCAATAATAACACAAACCAACTGAACAAAAATTCAATGCACTAAACTAAAAATAACTAAGAAACTAAGAAACTAAGCACAAACTTTACACAGTACAGCAGTTGATGACATCCATTTGACCACTTTTCAGGAAATTTTCCACCATTTCCACCGTACTATCTGGATCAACATTATCTACATGAAAAACGACCTTGCATTGGATAAACACCCCCGATTTCAGTGACGATGATGCTGACTCTCCACAGATACGAACACGTTGTTGAGGCTTCGATAAGTCCTGCTTATCTGTAGTCTTCTTTTTTGTCTTGGGCTTCCTTCTTGCAACCACCGTAAATGGAATCTCCTCATTAGCTGACTCCGATGTTGCCTGAGCATCGCCAATGAAGTTGTCACCAAGCTGCAGAGAACCCTGTGCCGTACAACCGACAGCATCACTCCATGTTCTCTGGATCGCCGAGTCTCCCTTTGCAGTGCTGACTCTGCTGAGCCTGAGTGGGTCTGACTGAGCGGAGGTCTAAGCCGAACTCCTCTTCTCCAAGTTGGATGCTGCATTCCCAAGCGGCGACATATGCAGCTCCGATATCCCCGACTCGAATAGCTTTTCAAATTTCTCAAACCGCTTCTCTAGCACCTCCATTTTATGCGCCATACTGTACACCTCAACATCTTCCAACCTGACAGGAGGGATACGATCAATGTTTTCAGCATAATACGCTGGTAACAGATCCAGTAATTTACGCTCGTCAAGCCACAGAAAAATTTCAAATAAATCATCTAAGTTTCATTTCAGCTTCCCATCACCGGTCCGTTTGACCAACTTTGGAAAGTCCGGTTATTTCGCCACATCGCAAGTCAAATTCCCATTATCGTTATTATATCATTATATATATTATATATATTATTTATATATTATATTACATCGTCATTAAGTTATTATGCAACTCAATAAATTAGCAGTAGAGCAACTACAGTTCAACAATAATTAGTCCAACTTGACTATCTTACTGATTTGAATTACGTCTACCAAGAGTGCAGTGTCGAACAGAAGGTTGAAAATCATCAACTAATTTCTCATGTATGCAACTGGGGTCCGAAGCATCAGCATCTAAAAATTCAATATCAACACAGAAATTTAATTTAAATTTAAAAATTAATTTTTCCATTATCTAAATTCAATACAATAGAAAATGCATATAGTGGCATTCTTATAGTGACTCTGCACATGGCATGTCATTTCAAAAATGAGAAAATATACCTCTCTTAATTTAATTGAACACTAGAATGCAAGGCTCACACAGCCAACCAATCAGAACGCTTGCACAGAGGCACAGAGGAGAATCTTAATATGATAGACTAGAACTCAGGCTCGCTCGCTCCAGTGCATGAGGCTCGAGCTTCGCCGAGGCATATTCCAGAATGATTCCAGAACGCTCACCCAGCCAACCAATGAGAACGCTCACACAGCCAACCAATCAGAACGCTTGCACAGAGGCACAGAGGCCAATTTCCTTTGACAAAAGATTGAAAAAATGTTGTTCCATAAAGACAGCGACAGCATAAAGATGGTTGTTTGGAATAAATATTCTGGCATTTGGACGTCGTCGCACAATTATTAGGAGTCGATAAATTGGCATCAGCATTAAGCTGCAAAGGCAAAATGTGGGTCTAGAGAAAGTAAGGGCAACCAACTCTAAATTGACGGCATAATCCACCTGCATCTCTGCCTGCCTAGTAACCGGAGATTGGCACCAGACCTATGCCCGTTTGAGTATGGGACTACCTTTACCTTTTAATATAATTACCGGTAGTGCAACCGCATGAGTATTATTATAGAACGCTGAATGTGCTAAATGATGTCAGCCATTTGATTGCAATGTTATCAGATATATGTAGAGTTTGTAGTCCACTGTCCTCTAGCTTGGTTATATGGCAAGAGTCAACTAGGTGCAACATTGCTTGAATGTCACCGCAGGGGCACAGGTTCGAGTCAGTTAATCCCCATTTCTGATGACAGTATTTGCAGCATCCCTGTCCAGCTCGAAAACGGTTTAACGGACACCACAGGAGACAAGGCAGCATGCCAAAGCCTGCCTGAGTGTAGGATAGCGGGATCTTTGACCAATTGGCAGTTGATCACCTGAGCCAACATTTAATCAAGTTTCCATTGTCTATTGATATCTGTCGGGACCTAGTTAATGACAGTGCAGAGGATGGTGTAATTTCAATTGGTGACGAAGAGGTTTGGACAGAACCTCTAAGAGCAACAGGTCTTCACGGTCTGCTATATTTGATAGAAATCTGTCCACTGCAGCTTCCCATTCTAAATATGGCTGTTGAATGTTTGACAACCATAGGGACACAGGGTTCCAGAGACAAGTCTCATGGCTGAGTACAACTGCATGTCCACCGCCTTTGTGTATGGAGAGTGATACCAGGCAGGACAGCAGCACTCCGCAGAAATAACAGAATGAAAGTGCAGACTGTCTCAGAATAGCGGTGTTTGCTCCCCAGGAGGAACCGGCTAATTTTGACAGGAGGTTTGTCCGGTTCTGACTTTGCAGGCCAACTTTGAAAGATGTGTTTTGAAGCATTAAATTTGATCGAGATTAGCACCAAGATATACAGGGAATGGATCGTGCTTCAGTTGTTCTCCATCCATGTGAATTGCTAGTTCATATTTTTGCTGCTCAAATGAAATACACTTGACACGGTTTTGTTGGCATTCGGTTTAAGCCGCCATTTCTTGCAGTAGTCCCAGATCTACTGTGTTTCGATAGTTAGCTGTTTTTCAAGTTCCTAAATGGCTGGGCTTGAACGGCAAGGCCAATGTAGTCGGTGTAGCTGTACTTCCAGCTAACAGTGTCAGGTATATCATTTAGGTAGCGATTGAATAATATAGGAGCTAAAACAGAGTCCCGTAGAAGGCCGTTTCTCTGACATCTCCATGACCTTATGTCATCTCTCATGTGAAACCCGAAATTGTTGGTCACGGAGAAGCAAATCCACAAGAATAACCATGGTTGGAAATTCATCAAGAGTTTGCAATGTAGACCAGCATGCCAGACCATATCAAAGGCTGCTGCCAAGTCCAAGAAGACAAAGCCTGTTTTTAGGAGCTTTTGATAGCCATTTTTGAAGTGTGTTGTAAGTGCGACAAGCTGGTCGCAGGTGCTGCGACCTTTTCTGTTTTCTGAAGGCAGCTTGATACGGGTTTAGTAAGTCGTTCACCGGTGTGGAGATGTGATTCAGTAGTAGTTTCTCAAATAACCTGTAACACACAATGAGTAGTGAGATTGGTCTGTAGCGAACTAATTTAAAAACTAGCGATCTGCCATGACAGGAACCGGAAGTGGAAATATTACAGTTATACTGTCGCAAGTTGCACAGGTTGACCAAGCTTTCATCATCCATAGATTGGCCATGGGTCAACCCAAAACTCAACTATTATGTTTTCAACATTACTCATGGGGATTAACAACTGTAATAATTTTCATCAAAATCTGAGATGGTGACATCCGATGGCTGTGCTGATTTGACGTCCTCCGGCCTAATGCTATAATAGGCCAATTATTATTATTATTATTACAACGTACTGATTAACCCATTCCCGGGTAATGCCGTTTATAAACGGTGCCCAAAAATCATAGCGAAACGGGTAACACCGTCTTAAAACGGTGCGCCACTTCACCGTCGAATCAGCCACGGAGATTGCCGTTTTAAGACGGTCTGAAATGAAGATTCACTTTATTTATTATTCATTCGCCAGATGACATCTCTCTTTTAGCAAGTGTGGCCTCTATAAGCGAAAAGAATACATTTTATGTGACCGGAGGTGTAGGATTTTTACCATCATTTTGTCCTTGGGAAGGTTGAAGGTGAAGATGGCAACAAGAAAGGGCGCTGAAATTCGTCGGATGCTCGAAGAATCCGACGATTCTGACGTTTATAACAGCGAGTCCGAGGTTGAAGACTCGGACGCTGAAGAAAGCGATCTGGAGATCGACGACGACGACGAGAACGGTGGAATAGTATCCTCTGATACAAGTGATTTTGCTTGGGGTGATGCTCCCCAACGTACTCCTACCAGAATTCCTTTTACAGGGACCCCTGGTAGGAGTGCAGTCATATCAGACACTAAAGATGTCTTACAGTACTTGAGACTATTTCTAACTACTTCAATGTTAGAGATGATTGTACTGGAGACGAACAGGCGTGCAGAGCAACTGCAGCAGGACCCAATGAAATCCAGAGCTAAAATTAGGCAATGGGTTGATGTAGATGTCGATGTTTTCTTGGCCATGATACTTTACCAAGGAATCATTCACAAGCCTACCTTGGAAATGTACTGGACAAAAAACCTCTTTTTCAAACACTTTATGTGAACAAAATTATGAGTGAGCTGAGGTACAAATTGTTGTCACAATGCTTGCATTTTGTCAACAATTTGACTCTGCCCAGTACATATCCAAGTAAAGGAGAGAAATCCTTTGCCAAAATAAGACCCTTCTATGATTTAGTGATTCAACAATTTTCTCCAGTCTATATTCCAGAGCAGGATATAGCAATTGATGAATCACTTATGCTTTGGAAGGGTCGCCTGGCTTTCAAGCAATATATTCCCCTCAAGAGGGCCAGGTTTGGAATAAAGTCCTATGCCCTGTGCGAATCTAGCTCAGGGTACATTTGGAATGCAATAATCCATATTGGGTCTAGTATGGATTTAGTTGACTACCCTGATAATTTGATCTCCTCTAAACTTGTTTTGACCCTGGCAAAGGATTTGCTTGGTAAAGGATATACCATTTTCATGGACAATTGGTACTCCTCACCTGCTCTGTACCGACAACTTTGGTCCAACAATACCGATGCTGTTGGTACGGTGAGGAAGAACAGGAAAAACATGCCACCTCAAATTCAGAAAAAACTCAAGAGGGGGAAACAGTGGCATGTTTTTCTAAAGACCTGATGGCCATGAAATGGATGGACAAGCGTGAGGTCTGCATGCTGCCGACTTTACACGACGATGCTATGACCACAGTCAAAACGCGTCATGGTGTCGACATCTGTTGTTGTTGTAAGTTACAACACAAACATGGGGGCTTTGACCCTGCAGACAAGATGTTGACCGCTTACCCCACTGAGCGTAAACAGATCAAGATCTGGTATAAGAAGCAGTTCAGTCATCTTTTCAGTCAGATTGTCCTCAACTCATACAACTTGTACAAGAAGGACAATCCTGGTGAGAAGATGAGCCATCTACAATTCAGGATAAGACTGGTCGAACGGTTGCTGGAAGCTCACCATTTGCCAGAACAATCACACTCCCAGCAACGCGGGCGACCATCCCTTGATGGTTCCAACCCGCTGCGGTTGACTGCACACCATTTCCCCAAGTTGATTCCATCGAACGAGGGGAAAAAACAACCCCAAGGTAGGTGTCAAGTCTGCTCATCACGCAAAAATGATAAAGGTAGCATTGAGGAAGGATACTCGGTATTACTGTCCAGATTGTGATATTCCTCCATGCGTCACACCATGCTTTCGCATATTTCATACCAAGCAGAATTACTAGTACCATAGGTATTGTATCACCTGACTGCGTCGCCCAAACGGTCCTTTTCAGGGCCACCAAATAAACGGCCCTTTTCAGGGCCACCAAATATTGAAAGGAATTACGACACAACTGCACTGTTTGATAGTCTAATTTTTATTTGTTTTTGTATGTACATATGTATGTATGTATGTATGTATGTTTGTTTGTATTTTTGTAAGTTTATGTCATGTTTATGACTATGACTATGTTATGTTATGTTTCAGATTTCAAGCTTCTCGCAAAAACTTTCAGTTCTCCGAGCAATGGGTGCTTTGTTTAGAAAAATTGTAACTCTCCCAAATTGGGTCCGATCTTCAAAATTGTTGAACTAATCTGTTCCAATGACACCCAGCAACAACTTTGCCGCTGACCCTAAAGGGGTCACTGTTGAAAAAAATTTTTTGGACCTTTGACCAAATTTTTGGGGAAGGGTCATATTTTGGGCTGTTGAGTGGGCCCAACCTCCCAAAACATTTTTTTGGCACGGATGGATGGAAAGAACAATAAAAATGCTAAACAATGGTACCAACCCCATCTTTTTAGCTTCTATATAGCCTGCAAAATGTAAGGTGTTTCAGATTTCAAGCTTCTCACAAAAACTTTCAGTTCTTTGAGCAATGGGTGCTTGGTTTAGAAAAATCGTAACTCCCCCAAATTGGGTCCGATCTTCAAAATTTTTGAACTAATCTGTTCCAATGACACCCAGCAGCAACTTTGCCACTGACCCTAGGGGTCACCGCTGAAAATTTTTTTGTATTGACCTTTGACCAAATTTTTGAGGAGGGGGTCATATTTTGGTCTGTTGAGTGGGCCCAACCCCCAAAAACATTTTTTTAGCATGGATGGATGGAAAGAACAATAAAAATGCTAAACAATGGTACCAACCCCATCTTTGTAGCTTCTATATAGCCTGAAATATAGTAAGTTTAAAAAGTACATGTTCACAGTTCATATGAATGCTTTTCCCCAAAATTAATTACCCCGATTGGTAACGTCTGGAAAAATTTAATTCCCCCTTTAACGGGTTAATGTGGTAACTCATCCTAAAAGAACTGCGTGAACACATACAAAAACACAAGAACTTACAAGTAGCTCCTGCAAAATAGCCAGGTTTTAAGCTTCTCTTTGAAGGTGTTGAGAGAAGGAGAGCTGCACAAATGGAGGCAGACAGTTCCATGCTCTCGACGCGGCCACAGGGAACGCACGGTCACCGACAGTTCGAAGGCGCATCCTTGGGACGACCAGTGAGGTGGAACGGGCAGATCTCAGGCGTTGCCAACCTTCCAAGTTAGCTACTCGTACAAGTTCAGTTGCCAGGTATGCAGGGCCGACACCGTTAAGGCATCGGTAGGCTAATAACGCGAGCTTGAAGTGGATTCTTTCTGGTGCTGATAGCCAGTGCAAATCATGAAGCAATGGAGTCACGTGTTCACCTGGTGGAATATGGCAGATCATACGAGCAGCAGCATTAAGAACGGACTGAAGACGGTTGAGAAGGTATTTCGTATTCCGGCAAGCGTAGCATTGCCATAATCTAATTTGGTCAACACCAGAGTGGAGACCAGTGTTCTGAGTGCAGTGGCTGACACTGAGCAACGAATATTTCTAATCAGCCTGAAGGCATTGAAGCATCCAGCCACAGACTTCGAAACATGTGTCTTCATTGATATGGTGCTATTCAGGAATATCCCGAGGTTCCGTACCAACGACACCGGCTGCACATAAATTCCATCAATACGCATGCAGGTACACGGTATCAAATGTTTCTGCCTTTCAGCAGCCAACCAAAGGACCTCGGTCTGAGCAGCATTGAGCTGTAACCGATGCGACTTCAGCCACTTGGACAACTCTGTCAAGCACAGCGTGATTCTCTGTTGGAGCAGTTCGGTTGTCGCAAGGGAACAGCTCCCGTATACCTGTGTATCGTCTGCATAGAGGTGAGCATGCAATCCAAACCGCTGAACGATGCTCACTATGTCAGCAATGTAGAGCACGAAAAGAATAGGTCCCAGGACGGACCCCTGTGGAACCCCGCGCAATACCTGGCTCAGCGGTGTTGCAGAGTTGACACAGCGTACGTGCTGCGTGCGATTCGATAGGTAGGAAGCGAACCACTGGAGCACTGAGCCGCCCACTCCGAACGAAACATCAATTGTTTACCAATTCTCTATTCAGTAACCTACGCAATCACAATAACTTGTCCAAATGCTTCACATTGGACGTTTAAACAAAGTGTCCTTCTGCTGTGAAAAATTTAGATAAGATGCCCAGAAATATAAGATGCATCAAGGGCTCTAATCATGTAAAAATTGTATAATATGTATCTTATATTTGTGAAAATATGGTATATATATATAATATTATACATATGGTATAAATTCAAGGTGTTCAAGGTGTTAAACAATGCAACAACCATATATTAAGGTTTTCACTGCAGCTGAAAAATATTACTTTTAAAACAACAGAAATCTCTTACCGTTATCTTGTTCTTTACTGATTTCATGTTTCCTGCAGAAAAAAATAAAACTAACCGTGTGACTGGCATTGGTGGGTTTATTGTTGATAAGCAATTTTATGGCAAGTGCAGGTGGACTTTATTATTATTACTATTATTATTATTATTATTATTATTATTAGCTGGACAATTTATAAAGAGCAATAAGCATGGTAAAATGGCCAAAGACAAGAGCACTTTATAATACTACGTATACCTGATGGTGAATAGGTGTCTTAAGATTGCTTAGAAAAAATCCACGAGAGTCAGAGTTTGTAACAT
This sequence comes from Metaphire vulgaris, assembly GCA_018105865.1. Lineage (NCBI taxonomy): Eukaryota > Metazoa > Annelida > Clitellata > Crassiclitellata > Megascolecidae > Metaphire > Metaphire vulgaris. The sequence continues at coordinate 7,148,499 of CM030854.1, forward strand.
AGTTTGGGCTTGCCATACTTCATACCCAAGCAAGAGCAAATTTTTACTTATTTATGAGCATTTAAGCAACAACATGGGTAGGAGAGGCACACTGAAAGAACGAGGTTCAAGCCCTGTTGAAGGCCCTAAGGTCGACTCAGCTTTCACTCATCAAATGGTGGTGGCAACTGAGCAGCGGATCAATCCACAGAGTAAACAGGTGCCTTCCATGTCACCTGGCTCAAGAGCCATGGAACAAAAATCAGTGCCAACCAATGAGTCTAGCAGGTGAAAAAAGGACTAAAAATAAATATTGAGAAAACCTACTGGATGGTGATCTACAAGAACTGTAAGAATACAAATGGAGAATAGATCCAACCAGTCAAAGAATTTACCATATACACCGTATTCTCACGACAAATCTCCGCTTACATTTATAGGCCTTTCCACATTTACAGGCACAGAAATCCAGTGGCAAGTAAATATTTTCATAGATAAGCCGCACACAAATATAGGCCGCATGCCCTGATGTTGCAGTATCATTATATATACACGTGCAGTTATTCCTAATGGAAAAAGAGAGAGACGGGAAGAAGACGGGAAGGGCAAGAGAGACGGAGAGAGAGAGGAGACACGGAGAGAGACAGAGTTAGACGGAGGTAAAAGGGGAGAGAGAGATGGAGAAAGAGAGACATGGAGAGAGAAAGAGAGAGACGGAGAGAGAGAGATGAAGAGAGGAGTAGAAAGAGACGGAGAGAGAAAGAGACGGAGGGAGAGATGGCAGAGAGAGATGAAGAGAGACGGAGAAAGAGAGAGATGCAGAGAGTTATTAAACATAAATAAATTTTATACCTTATCAGCATTCATAAGACAAAATAAGAAATTTAATTTAGATCACAAATTTTTATAGCCCAGGCTATGAGAAATACGTTAAATGAATTATCCAAATTATTTACTGCCTAATCTTGCTTAGTAGCTGGATTATTTAAACAGTCCGAGAGACCGGTTCACAGCCCTCCCTCAATGTCTCGAGCAACCATGGCCTGTAGCAGGGCCAGCGAAGTTGGTGGGGGAGAAGAGGGTCATCCAGTGAAAGCATTATCACACTGGGCTAACCGCTGTCTCTGCCGTCTCTGTCTGTCTGTCTGTCTCTCTCTCTCTCCACTCTCTCTGCCGTCTCTGTCTTTGCCACGTCTCTCTCTCTGACGCGTCTCTCTCTCTGCCGGATTTATAATTACCAGTAGAATTATTTATGTTAGAAGGTCTCCTGTTATTTGTAAAAATGTTTTTGTATAAGCCGCTTACTATTATAGGCCGCATCAAAGGGCTTCATCCTGCCCCTAAATAATTTTTTTGCATGGGTAGTTGAAAAGAGCAATAATAAAGCTAAACAATGGTGTATACCTCATCTTTTTAGCTTTCATATAGCCTGAGATTCGGCAAATTTACAAACTACAAAAATTCATTGCTAACGCTTTTGTTCCGAAAAAGAGTGTTCCGGCCACAACTCATTTATTTCTACCAATTGTTCTCCGATTTTCAAAATTTTTGATTTATTTTGTTCCACTGACATTCTCTTACAACACTGCCCTCACCCATGTGGGGTATCCACTCAAAAATTTTAGTTGGTGAGCTTTGAAAATTTTTTGGGGGTGCAGTGCTATTTTGGGCCATAGAGTGGACACTGCCCCCAAATAAATTTGTCTGCATGGGTAGTTGGAAAGAGCAAAAGAGCAATAATAAAGCTAAGCAAAGGTGTATACCTCATCTTTTTATCTTTCATATAGCCTGAGATTTGGCAAATTTCGCTAAGACTTTTGTTCCGAAAAATAGTGTTCCGGTTACAACTCGTATATTTCTACCAAATGTTGTCCGATTTTCAAACTTTTTAATTTATTTTGTTCCACTGACATTCTCCTACAACTTTGCCGCTCACCCATGTGGGGTTACCACTCAAAAATTTTAGCTGATGAGCTTTGAAAAAAATGTGGGGAGGGATGCTATTATAGGCCGCATAGTGTCCCGTGCCCCAAAAATTTTTTATTCACAGATAGTTAGAAAGAGCAATAAAAAGCTAAACAATGGTATATACCTCGTCTACTTAGCTCTCATATAACCTAAGATATGGTAAATTTCAGTATTGGGTTTTCAAGGACTTTTTCCAAAAATAAATGGCCGGCACGGTGACGGCATCACAAATTTTAATGGACAGTAAATGGGTTAAGAAAAAGCATCAAAATTTCATTAATGTTTTCGGTGGAGATTAACTGAAAATAACTGAAAAATAATTAACTGCAACTGAAACTGTAACTGAAAAATTACAATAAATTTAACTGTAACTATAACTGGAAAATAATTTCAATAACTTTAACTGTAACTGAAATATAATCAATAACTGATACAACACTGACGCTCCCGTGCGACCTCAGTTTAGTAAAGCCCATTGGCGCAGCTTAGCTTTAGCAGATACCCTCACTGCTATGATGCCAAACTTCCATCAGAACAAAAATATCCAGTTTCCGTTCAAAAATCGTGTTGTGAACAGCGGCCGCCTTGTTGGCCAGTGACAGCACATTTAGCCATCCAATGCAAAGTTGCCATATGAGTTTATGTGAACAGTTAGCTCACCTGTTTATGCTTTCAGAGGGTCTGTGCTGGTGTCGCGGCCTCCATACTTTTAGCCCGCAGAAAGCAAGAGATAGGATAGTTAGTTGCCCATCACTGTTAACTATCTATTTATTTATTTACCGGCAATTTCTATAGCGCAGTAAACAAAGCTAAGGCTTACACCAAGAGCACTTTAACACGAGTCATAACCTATATTAACCCATTTACCGAGATCAAATTTTTAGACACCGTCAGGTCCGTCACCATACTGGGAAATTATTTTTTGGAGAAACCTTCTAAAATGAAAACTGTAATATTTTTTTGAATTTGCTATATCTCCAGCTATAGAAGATATCTCCAGCTAAGAAGATGAGGTATGTGTCATTGTTTAGCCTTTTTTCTCCTCTTTCTAACCATTCATGCCAAACAAAGAAATTTTGGGGTAGGGTCCACTCCATGGCCTAAAATAGAACTCCCACCCACAAAAATTTTCAAAGATCCGTAGCAAAATTTTTCGGCGGTAACCCCACTCGAGTGAGCGGCAAAGTTAAAGGGGATGTCAGAGGAACAAAATAAATCAAAACGTTTTAAAATCGGTCAGCATTTGGCAAAGATACATCAAGTCTAACCTGTACCCCTTTGTCAAAACGAAAGTATTGGCTACAAATTTCGAAAAAATTCTGTATTTTTTGAATTTGTGATATCCCAGGCTATATAAGAGCTAAGAAGATGAGGTATATGCCATTGTTTAACTTTTTTACTCCTCTTTCTAACCACCCATGCAGAGCAAAGAAATTTGGAGGTAGGGTCCACTCTACAGCCTAAAATATCACCCTCCCCCAAAAAATTTCAAAGCTCCGTGAAAAAAATTCTCAGCGGTAACCCCACTCGGATGAACAGCAAAGTTGTAGGGGGATGTCAGAGGAACAAAATAAATCAAAATGTTTGAAAATCGGTCAACATTTGGTAAAGATAGATAACTTCTTATCTGAACAAGTCGTTTTTTGACAGCTATTTCTACTCAGTGCAGCAATTAGTATGACCGCCCTGGCCCAAAGAATATATATTCCCTATTACAAAGACCCGATTTAGCTAACAAAATAGGTGTCATCTAGCGAATAGATAGATACTAAAGCGATTTATAGCATAAGACGAGTCTCTCTCGTTGCGCACAATACAGGAACGGCTACGGAACTTACATGACGAGTTGTGTTCGTCGCGCCCAAATTAGTAAAGATAACGATTGACGTGTTGCGTTCGTCGCGCCCGGTAAAGGGGTTAAACAAATGTGTCTTTAGATTCCTTTTGAAGAGTCCTGCAGAGTCTGCATTAGTCGCATTGTCAGGCAAAAAATTCCATGGTAGGTAGTTAGTTAGTTAGTTAGTTAATAAGCCAATTTATATAGCGCTATAGTCACAGCAGGCCAAGATCAAGAGCGCTTTACACATTGAACTTAAATGAGATGCTAAACAAGTGCGTCTTTAGTCTGGTAGTGAACATTTCAAGACTAGTAGTAACGGATTCACATGCGTGAATGACCTCTCGCCAAACTTGGAGGTTTTGGCAGGAGGTGGAACAAGCAACTTAAACTGAAGACTGGACCGAAGAGATGACCTCCTTTTGTTCATTGTCAATCTTCCTACCATTGTGACTAGATAGTCAAGGCAGTGAGGATCATGTAAAGCTGAAAGGTTAGCCAGCAGCGCTTGTAGATAACTTGCTCCTGAACATGTAGCCAGTGGAGCATGTCCCTGAGCAGTGGTGTTACATGATCACCCCAGTGGCAGCTGAACACCACTCGAGCAGACAGGCTCAGCACAGACTGCAAGCGATTCAACTTGCTAGCTGGAAGATTGAGTAGCAATCTATTGGCAGTAATCCATCCTTGACAGTACTGAGGCTCGAACAAGCAGCATGACATCACTCACAGGTAGATACCGACAAAGCGACCTGATTCTGTTATGGAATTTATTCAGAATCCTGATTAATCCCAATCCTCATTCATTTAGACGTGACTGCCAGAAGACAGAGTGAGAGAGACAGGCAGAGAAGGACTGACAGACAAAGACCGTCTTAAATTGGAAGGATTTCCCTCCACCGTTTCTATTTGCATCAACTTGCAGTCTTGGATTTATTTATTGATGATGACATAGAGGCAAGTTCTTCGTGTTCCAAAAAATGTAGGTAAGACGCCCACGAATATGCCATTTATAATCTTTCTCTCTATAATACTATCAGAGCAGACAGCTGCTTATAGAGTAAGTGAAGAATTAGATCAAAATTTAGTGCAGATAGACATGTTGTTGTTGTTAAATTCAGAAACAGTAGTGATCAAACATCTATAGTGCTTTAACCCTTAGAACCTAGCTGACCTGAACAGAACAACCCTGTAACCCGGGCATCCCGAATGCCAGGAAGCACAGGTTACAGGGTTGACAAAAAAATTGACATTTTGTCAAACATTTTATACTACAATAGCATAGAAGCTGAGTTTCAGTTAGTTTCTGTGGTATCTTAGGCCAAAATTCGTTTTTTGTATGATAGTCTGACCAACAGCAGCTGTCCAATCAAATACACAGGTATTGATTATAATGAGAATAGCGAATGGCTGATTTTGATAACTTCGGATTTTTCTGTGCACGCTTTTATATTGTCCAGGACTGAAAGGATAATTTTTACGATAAGACACCATAAGTTGACTGACCTTTAGATAAGCTAATTCTCCAAATGCAGGAAACACACAATGACTCTTTAGATAAGCGATGCAACTGACCTTACAGCCTCTGACAAAGTCCAAAGTATTTGCCGCCGCCATTGTTGTGCACCAAATCTCCGCTGTCCAGGCGTGCAACGTTTGGACTGAACCATTTAAACGGTAGGAAAGAATATTGTGGGGACTCGGAATATAACTTTATGCGTTCATCCTGCAATTGAGGGAATCCGGGGATTTGAATTGTAATGAGTTCTAAGGGTTAACTTAACCTCTTAAGTGGGGTCGCCGTTTTAAAACGGCGCGCACCAATAATTTGTCAAATGGGAGCGCCGTTTATAAAATAAACATTACTCAACTTCAGCATCTGTTCCTCAAATGGATTTGCCATTTATAAACATTGCAATGTAATAATTTGATTTAGTTATTATCCATTAGCTAGATGGTAGCTCTTTTTAGCTGTTGCGCCCTCTATAAGCAAGAAATATAGATTTTATTCGACCGAGGGTCAGATTTTGGCTTTGTGAAGAAGAACATGGCAGCACGAAAGCACTCTCATGTTCTCTCCGATGAAGAAATTCACAGGAAGCTGGCCGAATCAGACTATGATTCGTTGGTCTATGACAGCAAATCCGAAGTGGAAGGCGATGAAGACGAAGAAAGCGATCTGCAGATCGATGACAGCAGTGGTATAGTATCCTCTGATGATAGTGACTTTGCTTGGGGTGATGCTCCAAGCCACACACCTACCAGAATTCCTTTTACAGGTGCCCTTGGTAGGTCTACATTAATATCTTATACGAAAGATGTCTTGCAGTATTTCAGACTCTTTCTAACTACTTCTAACAGGCATGCAGAGCAACTGCAGCAGGACCCAATGAAAGCCAGAGTTAGAATTAGGCAATGGGTTGATGTATACCTGGATGAACTGCTTGTCTTCTTGTCCATGATAATTTACCAAGGAATAATTCACAAGCCTACCTTGGAAATGTACTGGACAAAAAAACCTCTTTTTCAAACACCTTATGTGAACAAAATTATGAGTGAGCTGAGGTACAAATTGTTGTCAAAATGCTTGAGTTTTGTCGACAATTTGAGCCTGCCAGCTACATATCCAAGTAAAGGCTAGAAATCCTTTGCCAAAATAAGACCCTTCTATGATTTAGTGATTCAACAATTTTCTCCAGTCTATATTCCAGAGCAGGATATAGCAATTGATGAATCACTTATGCTTTGGAAGGGTCGCCTGGCTTTCAAGCAATATATTCCCCTCAAGAGGGCCAGGTTTGGAATAAAGTCCTATGCCCTGTGCGAATCTAGCTCAGGGTACATTTGGAATGCAATAATCCATATTGGGTCTAGTATGGATTTAGTTGACTACCCTGATAATTTGATCTCCTCTAAACTTGTTTTGACCCTGGCAAAGGATTTGCTTGGTAAAGGATATACCATTTTCATGGACAATTGGTACTCCTCACCTGTTCTGTACCGACAACTTTGGTCCAACAATACCGATGCTGTTGGTACGGTGAGGAAGAACAGGAAAAACATGCCACCTCAAATTCAGAAAAAACTCAAGAGGGGGAAACAGTGGCATGTTTTTCTAAAGACCTGATGGCCATGAAATGGATGGACAAGCGTGAGGTCTGCATGCTGTCGACTTTACACGACGATGCTATGACCACAGTCAAAACACGTCATGGTGTCGACATCTGTTGTTGTTGTAAGTTACAACACAAACATGGGGGCTTTGACCCTGCAGACAAGATGTTGACCGCTTACCCCACTGAGCGTAAACAGATCAAGATCTGGTATAAGAAGCAGTTTAGTCACCTTCTCAGTCAACTTGTTCTCAATTTGTATATCTTGTACAAAGAAGAACAATCCCGCTGAGAAGATGAGTCATCTACAATTCAGGATTAGACTGGTCGAACGGTTGCTGGAAGCTTACCATATGCCCGAACAATCCCACTCCCAGCAATGCAAGCGACCATCCTTTGATGATTCCAACCCGTTGCGGTTGATTACATGCAATTTCTGTGAATTGATTCCATCGACTGAGGCAAAAGCAACCCCAAGTTAGGTGTCAAGTCTGCTCCTCACACAAAAATGAGAAAGGAAAGGCAGTGAGGAAGGATACTAGATATTACTGTCCAGATTGTGATGTACCTCTCTGCATCACACCGTGCTTTTGCATATATCACACCAAGCTCAGTTACTAGTGTCATAGCTATTGTATCACTGGACTGCATCACCGAAACAGCCCTTTTCAGGGCCACCAAATAAACAGCCCTTTTCAGGGCCACCAAATACTGAAAAGGAACAATGACAACACAGCAATGTCTGATAGTCTAATTTTTGTTTATGTTGTCTTTATGTTTATGTTATGTTTATGTTAGGTTTATGTATGTATGTATGTTTAACCCCTTCACAGGCGTCGACGTACCCCATGCGTCAGCAGCAAACTTTCATTATTCGGGCACAACGGATGGGATACGTCAAGCCACTTTCGTAGCGGTTCCATGGTCGGGCGCGTCGCATCTGATACGTCTTATGCTATATATCGCTTTAGTATCTATCCATTCACTAGATGACACCTGTTTTTAGCTAATTCAGCTCTATAGTGTTAGGAAATAGATATTCTTTGGACCGAGAGGTCAAACCTTGGCCTGCGCTTGTAGGAAATCGCTTGAATAAAATGGCTTGTTATGTTAGACTTGATGTATCTTCACCAAATGTTGACCGATTTTCAAGCTTATTGGTTTATTTTGTTCAACTGACATTCCCCTACAACTTTGTCACTCACCCGATTGGGGTTACCACTGAAAAATTTTCGCAACGAAGCTTTTAAAAAAATGTTTTGGAGGGGTGCTATTTTATGCTGTAGAGTGGACCTACCCCCAAATTTCTTTGTTTTGCACGGATGGTTAGAAAGAGTAAAAGGCCAAAAATGGCATATACCTCATCTTCTTAGCTCTTATATTGCCTGAGATCGCAAATTCAAAAAATTAAAATTTTGATTTTGGAAGAACGTTTTTTCCAAAAAATAGCTCCCCAGTACGGTGACGGTGTCTAAAAATTTAATCCCCGTTGAAGGGGTTAAGTTATGTTTATGTTTGTATGTTCTGTTTGGTTTTTCAGATTCCAAATTTTCACTAAATTTTCATTTCTCCGAGCAATGAGTGCTCGGGTTTGAAATCTGATAACTACCCTAAATGGGGTCCAATCTTCAAAATTTTTGATCTATTCTGTTCCAATGACACCCCCTACAAAAATGTTTGCTACTGAGCTTTGAACAAAATTTTTGGGAAAGGTCATATTTTAAGATGTAAAGTGGACCCCACCCCAAATTTTTTGCATGGGTGGATAGAAAGAACAATAAAAATGCTAAACAACGGTGCAAACCTCATTTTTTTTAGCTTCCATATATCCTGAAATATAGCAAATTGTAAAAGTACATGTTCACAGTTCATAAGCACGCTTTTTCCTAAATTAATTACCCAGAATGGTGACGTCTGGTAAAATTTAATCCCCGTTAAAGGGTTAAGGATAGATTTGTTTACCAACAGTTAGTGAGATTCATCTTTGTTTTTTAAGTTTATTTTTGGACATTAAATATATATAATATGCAGTTGTTGGCAAAATCATTGGAATCCAAACTCATACCTCAATTTAAAATACCACAGCAAAAGCGATGTTACCGACAAGCAGTAATGTGTGGAACATTATGTAAGCTTTTGGGACTACACAGACTGGAGACATTACCCAAAAGAGGCTCAAGAAATATTCTTTTTAACTTTAAAAATAACGTATATCTTATTAAGTTCATTTATGCATATTCAAGAGAACTTAAGACACAAAATTTCACTTTATCGCAGTTGAAGTAGAGTAGGTGTAGACATTAGGGCCAGCAGAAAAGCTGAGGACAGAGAGTCAAACAATGGACTTATTACTATCTGCAGATGCATATCTTCCGCAGCTCCTGACGGCGGAATTGCTCACGTATGTGAATCCTCCCTGGATCCACATTTGGAAGATGCAGAATATCCATGGCCCCAAAATTATTTGAATCTGCACATCTCTGACTACTTATCACTATATCATAAAGATATATACAATACAACCATAACAATGTAACAATCTATAACAAATCATGGAGTAAAAGAAGTTACTACAAAACTTCACAAGGCTTGCATGAAATAAACCATTTTCTGAGAAGCCAGTTCATCACAAAATTCATGACTTTCTCCACACAAATATCAAGACAGTGGATAAACTAGATGAAAATTGTCATATAATTTTAAAAACATATGAATAATGAACATGCTAAAAATTTCAATATATCTAAATAAACCTAGAGCAAAAAATAATGTATGCCAAATGCAGTTAATATTATGATTAAAGCAGCCTATTGTTTTGGCATAATTGAACTTGGAACAGTAGTAACAAAATACTTGCATCCTTGTTTCACTTTCCCCATCTTCACATTCATCATCAGCCTCACTGCAATTCTGTGAACAAATAAGTTTTAATTAAAATAAAATCAATTGCCATAAAGGTAAGAAATACAGCTCTACCAACCAGCTCTATGGTCCACATTGGACATCAAAGAGCTTGCCCTTCTCTATGACTGGAAGATAACTGACATTGTGGAGAGACTGGAGCCAGTGACGACAGTGAGCTGTTGCCCTTCAGCTTGATGAGCAGTGCCGCAGACCAAAAAGAGAGTTGCGGTCTGCTGAAAGGAAAACTTGGATAGCTTACCTGGACCCTGTTGTTACTGCCACAGCAGCAACCTACTGGATGGAACAATGGAGAGCCTACAGGCAACTACTTCGCTGTAAGCGCGAAGCTTTCTGGAATGGCAAAGTCGACTCTGAGCATGCCAATCCTCAATGGCTCTGGCTGTCCTTGAACACTCTACTTGGCCGGGGTCGAATACAAGCTCATGGAACACCCACAGCTGATGTCTTTGCCGAATACCTTCATGATAAGGAGGCAGGGTTATGTGCAGCAAAAGATGATCATATTGTTCCTGTGCCTAGTGCACTATTCACACAGTGCTACTTCTGATCGTTCCAGCCTCTTTCCACCGACGAGGTGGTCTCACACATACGAGTACTGTCGGATAAGCAATGCGCCAATGACCCTCTGCCAACTGTTCTTCTCGCACCGTTCATCACTGCACTCTTCAATCACTCGATGTCCACCAGAATCGTGCCGACAGCATTCAAGTCAGCCTACATAACCCTGAGACTTAAGAAATCCAACACAGACTCTGCCAAAGTGAAGTTGTACAGACCGATCACTAACCTGACAGTATTATAAAAAGCTTCTTGAGTGGCTCGTTTCTCATCAACTCATCCGCTACCTCACAACATCCAATCTGCTTCTCAATCTCTCAAAAAAGCGCTTTTGACATAGGCATCGCTTTGGGCATAGCGCTATATAAATTGTCAAAAATAATAATAATCTACAGTATGCATACTGCACCTACCGCTCAACTGAAACCACAGTGCCGAAAGTCATATCTGGCATTCTCCGCACGCTCGACAGGGGGGATGTGGAAGTCATCGTGCTGCTGGATCTTACTGCCGCCTATGACATAGTGGACCAAGGCACACTGCTGCATAAGATGGAAGCTTCTTTCGGAATGGGCAGCTCAGTGCTCCAGTGGTACTCTTCCTACCTATCGAATCGCACACAACACGTACGCTGTGATCCCGGTATTGCGCAGGGTTCCATAGGGGTCCGTCCTCTTCACGCTCTACATCGCCGACATAGTGAGTATCGTTCAGCGGTTTGGACTGCATGCCCACCTCCATGCAGACGACACACAGGACTACGGAGCAGTTGTTGTCCTGCAACAACCCAACTGATACAGCAGAGAATCACGCTGTGCTTGACAGAGTTGTCCAAGTGGCTGATGTCACATCGGCTACAGCTCAATCTGCTCAATGCTGCTAAGACCGTGGTCCTTTGGTTGGCTGCTGAGAGGTAGAAACATTTTATACCATCAATCTCAATACGCATCAACGGAACTGATCTGCAGCCAGTGTTATCGGTGCGGAACCTCGGAATATTCCTGGATAGAACCATATCAAAGAAGACTTACGTGGCTTAGACTGTGGTTGGATGTTTCAATGCCCTCAGGCTGATTAGAAGTATTCGTTGCTCAGTGTCAGCCACTGCACTCAAAACACTGGTCTCCACACTGGTGTTGACCAAAGTAGATTATAGCAATGCTATCCTCGCTGGAATATAGAAAAAACTTCTCAACCGTCCTCAGTCCATTCTGAACGCTGCTGCTCATATCCTGAACAGTGTCGGCCCGCATACCTGGCAATTGAACTGGTACGAGTGGCTGACTTGGAAGGACGACAACACCTGAGATCTGACCGATTCACCTCACTGGTCGTCTCGAGGACACGCTTTTGACCTGCCTGAATGGTGCAGGTCCTGTGTATCTCACGACCAAACTGAAACATGTCGCCGACTTGGAAGGCCGGCAACTTCTGAGATCCGCCACGTCTGCCTCACTGGCTGTCTTGAGGACGCGCCTCCGCACCGTAGGAGACCACGCATTTCATGTGGTTGCCACTAGGGCCTGGAAGGGCCTACCTCCATTCGATCAACTTTCCCCTTCGCTCAACATTTTCAAAAAGAGACTAAAAACTTGGTTGTTCCGCACTAGTTATGACCTTTAACTACTGTAATGTGTTCACGCAATCCACCTGTGGACGAGTCACCATAATAATCTGAACGTTACTTACTTATTTAAATATAAATTATAACTACTAGGCCTTAATCCAAATATTGGATTTACTTTTGACTCCTCCCTAAATTTTCAGGCTCACATATCCCAACTATCAAAAACCTGTTATGCTCACATTCGCGATCTTCGTCGCCTCTGTCCCTATCTTAATATTAAAACTGCTTCCACTATTGCCACTTCAATAGTTCCTTCTAAGTTAGACTACTGCAACTCACTGTTTCACAATCTTCCAAAGGCTTCCATATGTAAACTCCAATCGATTCAAAATGCCTTAGCTCGTGCAGTAACTAAATCGCCTAAATTTTGCCACATTACACCATTACTCAAATCTCTCCACTGGCTCAAATAGCAGAACGCATTGAATATAAAATAATATCGATGACTTATAACTCACTTCATACATCAAAACCTGTCTACCTAAGAAATCTGATAATTCCACAACAACCTGGATCTACTAGAGTAACTAGATCTTCTTCTCATGTAACTCTCCTTCGACCTCTGAATCAAGCATCTCTCAAAATTTGCAATCGTGCTTTTCATACGCTACACCAGAGCTTTGGAACTCAATCCCAATATCCCTCTGCTGTCTACATCAAAGCCAAATAACAAACTCTGAGTCATAATTTTTCCCCTTCTTGCAACATCTCCTCATGTTTTTCTTTCTAAACTAAAATCATTTCTCTTCAAAAAATCATTTCCTACATAGCTGAAATGTCCCACCCACTCGCCCTTTTGATTAAATGACCTGGCATGAATAACCCCACCTTTTGCTATAGCTACGTCATTTTGAGATTAAGCGCATAGCAATAAGGAGCTACTTCAGTGCTTCTTTTGAAAGCGCTATAGAAGTTAATGAGATTTTACTTACTTAACCTGTTACAGGGGTTCGACGTCTTAAAACGTCGCCCGGAAATCATATGCGAACGGGGTCCGACGTTTTAAAACGTCGTGCAACTGTTTTGCTCTTCCACCACGGTGTTCGCCGTTTAAAAACGTTTTCTTGATTTGATTTGATTTCCTTTTTGGCACGGAAGTACAATAAAAATGCTAAACAATGATGCAAACCACATCTTTGTAGCTTCTATATAGCCTGCAGATTTCAAGATTCTCGCAAAAAATTTCACTTCTCCGAGCAACAGGTGCCTGGTGTAGAAACATCATAACTCCCCCAAATTGGGTCCCATCCTCAAAATTTTTGAACTAATCTGTTCCAAAGACACCCACCTACAACTTTGCCGCTGAACCTAGGGGGTCACCGCTGAAAAATTTTTTTTTATTGACCTTTGAACGTATTTTTTGGGAGGAGGTCATATTTTGGTCTGTAGGGTGGACCCAACCCCCGAAATTTCTTTTTTGGCACGGATGTATGGTAAGTACAATAAAAATGCTAAACAATGATGCAAACCACGTCTTTGTAGCTTCAATATAGCCTGCAAGGTAAGGTGTTTCAGATTTCAATATTCTCGCAAAAAAATTTCACTTCTCCGAGCAACGTGTGCCTGGTGTAGAAACACCATAACTCCCCCAAATTGGGTCCCATCTTCAAAATTTTTGAACTAATCTGTTCCAAAGACACCCACCTATAACTTTGCCACTGAACTTAGGGGGGTCACTGCTGAAAAAAAATTTTTATTGACCTTTGAACGTATTTTTTGGAAGGGGTCATATTTTGGTCTGTAGGGTGGGCCCAACCCCCGAAATTTCTTTTTTGGCACGGATGGATGGTAAGTACAATAAAAATGCTAAACAATGATGCAAACCACATATTTGTAGCTTCTATATAGCCTGAAATATAGTAAGTTTAAAAAGTACATGTTCACAGTTCAAACAAACACTTTCCCCCAAAATTAGTTACCAAAATTGGTAACGTCTTGTAAAAATTAATTCCCCCTTCAACGGGTTAAGCCTACATTGACTTTAAATGTTGACCTTATCCAGCTTTGGATCTCTAGATAGCATTAAGCACACATTGGTTTAAAATGTTGGCATTCGTACATTGGTTTTAAATTTTCTGTTGGGGGTGAGTTACTGAGGGCGAGTTGTCTGGGAGTGTGATGTACCTGGATACGAATTTGTCGGAGGCGAGTTACCAGGGGCGTCTTTAGTTCTCTCAGGAACAGTCCAGCAGAGTTGGCCTCGGTCACTGCAGTCAGTAAGGCATTCTAAAGCAATGGGTTCTCGCGTGAGAAGGACCTGTCTCCAAACTTCGGGGTCTGTGAACAGTGGGGGGGGACGAGCAGTAGGCCACAAAAAAACCCTGTGATTGAGATAGATTCCGAGGTTCCTCACCGAGGACTCTGGCTGCACATTGAGTTAATCTATACGGATGCAGGTTGATGGTAGTAGATGTTGCTGTCTTTCAGTATATATGATGAGCCTAACCTCATCCTGCATGCAAATGGTAACCAGCAGAGGGTGGGCAGCGCTAAAGTCTAATATTATACTATAAGTGAAATCTGTGTGGAAACAGTAGATGTGTCATGCAGAAGCATTTGAGATGAATTGAAGAATATTCAAACTGTGATTTGGGAGGCCAACATAGCTTCGTCAAAGGCCTGTAGACAAACATCTGTAGGTATAAATTCTGGCGGCTGCGAACCAGCAGTAGCATCCCTCACACTACGAACTTTAGATATCAAATAATCCACGAACTGATTTGCAGTAAATGATAAATCCGCATTCAGTTGTGAATTCGAAGAATATCATTGAATGTTTTCCAGAGTCTACGAGAGGAGCGAGCATTACGTGAAATTTGACGCTCCCAGTAGTTTCTTTCTTTGTCACGAAAAAACTTATGCATGTCCCTGATCATAAGTACAGTCTCACAACAATCATCTGGGTTCTTTGTTCATCTGAATTTCCACTCACACTTTCTAACATGGCATTGAAATGTTCTGCATCAAACCATGGTGACAGAGGTGACTGAGGTTACAGAATCAATATCACCTTCTGGAAATTCTGCATATCATGACAATGATGCAGACTGACTAGAACAAATGGAATCGGCAGATTCATTGTCTCATGCAAAGAATGAGTTGTTTTGATGCTCTATTATGACAGTGTGACCATGTATCATAAACCACTTGTTAATGGAAGAACAAGTTCTCATGTGTGGCTACTTCTCGGGAAATCTGGACTGGGCAAGGGAGCCACGGATTGGAAAAAGTCTGCATTATGGTTTAATACCACATTGTCACGTTGCGGTGACACGGCAGCAAATGTTTCCTATAGTCTGCTCATGATATGTCAGCAAAACTATAACAACTATCGTGGATACTCGCTATCAAGTCGACTTCACAGATAGGTCGACCCCGTTTTTGGGTCAAAAATTATGTAATTTGCTATGACCCGCATATAAGTCAAAAAGAAAATTTAGTTGCTTACAGATTTCTTGAATTGCCTAATAATAGCCAATCTACGCTGAAATTGAATCAACAGACGGCCGCTCCCCTTCCCCAAACATGTCCAAACTGTTTACAGGTCAAAAGTAGGCCTATTTGCGGTATACAGATGTCGGGGCGCTGTCAAACAAACAGCCACTCACCTCCCCCAACCTGAGGTGTCCAAGCTGTTTACAGGTCAAAAGCATTTGCTGTACACAGAGGCCAAGGTCAGCCACGCAGTCAGATAGCCGCTCCCCTCCTTCAACCTGACGTGTCCAAGCTGCTTACAGGCCAACGGTCATTGGCTTGAGGTATTTATTGTCCACAATGTCTGTTATACTCTGAACTAGGGCTGGTCCGAATAGGGGCTTTGAGATATTCGGACAAATACGAATAGTCGGTTTCACTATTCGACGAATAACGAATACGAATAGTGTATATGATACCCCTCCCACAGCAAGTTGCCATAATGCGGTCAACAATAGTGCTGTGTGCTATTATAATACTATTACTACATATAAAGAGTCCTCATTATAACTTATATATAAGTATAGCTTAGTAACTTCCATTGTGGACAAAGACAAATTAAACATGCAAAGTAGAAGTAAAGACTTCAAGGCCATCTGTTTGTACGCGTACGGTTTTTGTACGGCGTATGATTATGCATCACAGTTGTTGTAAACGACCTCGAGGAACCACCGCCGCAAGAAATGATGGTACTGAACAACATACATGTTGCTTTATTTTCGTCTTCACAAATCTTAAAAACTTCCAAATAGAGCTTCGCTTATCCATTGCTAACTGAAGCAACGATATTTGATTTTAATTTTTATTCAAAGAAGAAATTTAATTAAAATACGTTTTACTAGCGTTACCGTTTGGTTTAACTAATAGATTGACATGTTCTGCCCGGAAATGGACAGAATTATTCTTTTAGCACAAGTTCGCAATAATACATTTGTATAGCGCTATTTAGGCCAGGAAAATAGAACAAAATGTTATCTCCGGCACTTGAATTTACTAAGCTGAAGCATTAAACTATATGAAAATTTTTAATGTCATGTGACCACTATTCGTATTCGTTTTGACCAGCACTACTCGAACGAATACGAATAGACTATTCGTCATGCTATTCGGCGCCGAAGTGAATACGAAGCCAATATTCGGACCAGCCCTACTCTGAATGGAATCTGACTGGCCCAATCTATCACTGCTTAACGGTGCTCAGTTGAGAAAGGAGGAGCCAGACGCCCACCCCCTTTTGACAGACACATCTTTAAATAGACACAACATGACTTGACACTGTAATGCATTAGGAATTGTGTTTCTTTATAAAAATTCTTTGGAAAATTGCATTGACTCGCAGATAAGTCAACTTGGCATTTTAAAGTGAATTTTAAGGCATAAATTTCTTGACTTATCTGCGAGTATATACGGTATTGGCAATTAATCAGCCTGTTCAAATTTTAATTCGATATTTCCTTTATCTATTGAATATTAATTTGGAATTTAAGCATTATTGACAATTTGACACCGTCTGTGGGTTTTAGTCTTTTAGAGACAAAGAAATCTTGCTATTTTTAACCAAAGGTTTATAATATAACTCAGTACTGCCACTCTTACTTTTTGGAAAAAATTATACCATTGATGAAGAATATAGAAAAAAGGTAGAAAAATATCTTGAAATATTTCAAATTGTATGCCCTTGAAATGTTTCAAAAATTTCACAACCAACTACATGAAAAATTTCAAATTGAAATATTTCAACCAACATCATTAAGTACCCTGATGCTGATTGCTGCCAGAAAAATTGCAACTTTGTCATGAAAGCCAAGAAGTGATTTGCAAGCTGACAAACAAGCTGAATTTTGTCTTACAACTTCAAATTCAGATCATTCAAGTGTTGTGTCAAGTCAACCAGAAAGGTTAATCTGTTTGCCATGCTGGGTCATGGAAGTAACTTATGTGTTTTGTTCTTGCTTCTGAGGAATTCTATGACCTCATCAAACAATTCCAATAATCTTCTTCCTCGATTCAGCCAGTGTACTTTACTTGAATTACTTCATAATCAATTTCTCAAGAACACTTCAAAACTGATGGTGATTGAGCCCTCGTGATTTGATTAAATTAATGGTTTTCATCACTAATGTGATCAGTGCTGGAAAACCAAATTCTGTAATGCACAGGTTCTATTGTTGAATAATGCAATACAACTTCTCCAAATGCCTACTGTTTTCTCAATGCCTCATCAGCAGAGCTATACCAGCCCATTACTTCGTCCGGTCAAGGCTAGTGCTACATCAATTGTCATACCAGTTTTGTGAAATGCAATGAAACACAACACAGTCATACTGTCCAATCAAATAGAGCAGACCCAGTTGTTTGACCCTTCGTGGAACCCATGCCAATAAGCTCCCTTGTAATATCAAACGATAACAACACACCACGAACAAAAACTAGTAGCTGTGCTAATAAACTGATGTCAGTCAACTCATCTCCTGCAAAAGAGAAGTACTTGGTAGACAAAAGTGGCTGTTTTATTAGCAAGCTGCCTTGTCATATCTGCTGAGAGGCATGAAATTCTTTGTTGAAATGTCATACAATTCAAAATCACTGCCTGTAACTTGTGAACAGCATCTGGACATAACGTTTTCTCACAGACTGCACCAAAATTTGCCAACTGCATTAATAAAATGATGGCGATTCAGCGAACACTGCAGAGATTCAGTCCGAGCTGCTCGTTGATCACCAACAACGCTGTGGAAATCTTTCTGCTTTGACTTATAATGACACTTTATGTCAGCTATCTTTGCCACTGCTAATGTCGAATGACACAACAGACAAATCATACTCTTCTGTTGTTGAACATAACAGTATTGCTTAGTTCAGTGTTTCCCAAACTGTGGGTTGCAACCCAAAAGTGGATCGCAGGGTTCAGTCAGTGTGAAATTAGATTTAAAAGTGTCATTTTCTAACCAACATCATAGTGTTACTAGCCTTGCAAAGTTGCATGTATGTTTTTTAAAGAAATTTATATACCTGCATTCCTGTAATCTATTCAAAGCCTGTATTAAAATGATTTGCATTTTATCTACTTTTAGTTGACACAACGTTTGCAGAGAGCCGCACATTAAAAAGCTGCTGAAGTGGGTCACGATCCCAAAAAGTTAGAAAGTTAGGGAAACACTGGTGAGCTTAGTCCACTAATCATTAAAATAAATTGCTGGCTTTCATCATTGACTGCCTTTCACCATTAGACCCCATTTCTGCCACAAAATAAAATCAAAACAAAAAAGAAAATTTGGAGCAAAAAACAATGTGCTCAAGGTTAACCACTTTTACACAAATTTCCCCACCCAAGTTATGCAATGCTGCAAGGCATATTTCACAGACTTTAATGCTGTACATCACAGGCACTCAGAGACTCGTCATAGGCCAAATTTGGCCCACAGGCCAGAGCTTGTGCACCATTGTGCTAAAGAGTCCTATGAAATTCTTATCATACCACTTTTTAGAATCATGCAAATGATGGCAAAAACAGACGTACACAAACTATAGTTGCTCAGAAAATCAACAATAAACCCAGTAACAGTAAGTCAGTCAGTCAGTCAACAAAGTATCTAGTAATTTATTATGCATACCACGTGCATCAGAACTGGATGATGCTTCCTAAACCAAATAGATTTGAACACATCCAGTTTTCTGCCTTTATAACGCACCTACAAATTAGTTTTTAAAATGTTGCAAAAATTCACAAAAATTCCTCTGAAACTCTAGAAAAAAACACTTCTGCTGAAAGAACAATTATAAGTGAATATATTTATTTTTCAGCAAAAAAATTAAATTTGCTGTTGAAATGTAAATACTCAGAAAAGCATACTTTGCTGTTGAAATGTAAATACTCAGAAAAGCATGCTTAAAATTGCAAATGAAAAGCATACTTAAAATGATAAAATCATAACAAGACACCATACATCAGTAGGAGGTAAAAGGTAGTTTAATATTCCAAGAGCTTAACCCTGACATCATGATAAAATAGTCTAGCATGATAACATAGAGTCATTCAATGTAAATTATTATTATTATTACTATAAGTTAAGATTTAGGTGGTAACTTCTCCAATAGCAGACTGCGTGAACACATTACATTGTTAGTTATTAACTTGAGACAAGTAGCAGGTCTGCAAAACAATGTCTTCAGGTGCTTCTTGAACGTGTCAAGCAATGATGAGTTTTGTATAGTACAATGCATACTATTGCAGGTCTTCGCAGCAGTAACTGGGAAGGTATGATCACCTAAATTGGATTACCTCCTGAGACAATTGTAGGGCCGAGTCTGAGATTCAACATGTCAGATATATTCTTGCATGAAGATGTATTCTATAGTTAGAATCAATGCTTCTATCAATCAGTTGCCACATCCCTAAATTTTTCATTAAACCATGGCCCTGTGCTTCTCAATAAAAAACGACTCTGCCCCTGCTTGCTTGCCCCTCTGTCACTATCCCCTCTCCCTATAATGTAACAACTTGTGCCAGTAATAAAACCAAGTAAAAATGTAACTAAAAGCTGACTGGTTATCTTCTAATATTCCATTCTAGTGTAAGTCACTCCAATAGCATAGATCTACCTGTCCCATATAAATTTAACACAAATGCTGAAAATTGACTGCATGAAATGTAAATGGCTGTAAGCAATACTTCAAACATTGTCCTTCCAATCTATTGATAGCTCTGTGACACAGGTGGCCAAAACCGTTGCGGGTTGCTTCAACGCCTTAAGACTGATCAGAAGCATTCGCCAATCAGTGTCTACTGCAGTCCTCAAATTGCTGGTCTCCTCACTGGTTCTGACCAATCTCGATTTATGGTAACGCAACTCTTGTAGGAATACACAACTAGCTACTTAACCGCCTTCAGTCGGTTCTGAAAACTGCTGCACAAATGATCTAACAGGCCAAACTCGGGTACCATATAACACCACTGCTCCGTGACTTACATTGGCTGTCTGTGCCGAAACAAATTAATTTCAAGCTTGTGACGTTGGTCTTCTGCTGCCTGAATGGTGCAGGTCCTGCGTATCTGATGACCGAATTGGAAGGTCGGAAACGCCTGAGATCCGCCTTGTCTGCCTCACTGTTGTTCCAAAAACGCGCCTCCGCACCGCAGGAGACCGCGCATTTCATGTGGCTGCCGCTAGGGCCTGGAACGCTCTACCACCATCAGTTCAACTTTCCCCTTCACTCAACATTTTCAAAAAGAGGCAAAAGGCTGGGTTGTTCCACACTAGTTCTGAACTTCAACTCTGTAATGTGTTCACGCAGTCCACCTCTGGACGAGGTACTACAAAAATCTGAATGTTACTTACTCAAAGTCCTATGAAGAAACCCCATTGCAAAACATCACTTGGTTGCAGGTCATTTGCAGTATTGGGGCCAAAAGTCATGGAACGATCTACCGATGTCTGTTAAATCACCCTGTTTTCTGTCATCCGGCTATGTTCATATTCGTGACCTTCGCCGCCTACGCCCTTGCCTAGATACCAAAACTGCCTCCACAATTGCCACCTCAATAGTCCACTCCAAATTAGAATATTGTAACTCCCTCTACTATAACCTTCCCAAAGCCTTCATCAACAAATTGCAATCAATACAAAATGCACTTGCTTGCGCTGTTACTAAGTCACCTAAATTCTCCCATATTTCACCCACATTAAAATCATTACATTGGCTTAAAATAAATGAACGTATCCAAATCATCATCATCATCAGAAGCGCGTTGCCAGCGGGGGCCGTTACGTCACCCCTTGACCATGACCCCGCCGGATGGCACGACTCCAGAGATTAGATGGAATCTCACTGGTCTGGGAACGGATGTGGTCAATCCATCTTTTCCTGGGACAACCAGGACAGCACTTCCATCATCGGTCAGGTGGACGACCGATGGATAGGTCGACGTGGCAGCGGAGGGCTTGATGAACAGGAACTGTCGCTTCGAGGCGGGCTGCATGTCCAAAAATGGCATGGCGGCGCCTACTTATCAGTTCATTGAGTGATGGTAATCCAGTCCGCGAGGATATCTCCGCGTTGGTAATGAAGTCATACCAGCGTACTCCAAGGATCTGACGTTGGCACCTCATATGGTAGGCTTCCAACTTCCTTACTTCCGAGGCGAGTAAGGTCCAGGTCTCGGCCGCGTAGAGTAGGACAGACAGAACAAGTGTCTGGTACAGACGGAGCTTGATGGCCAGAGAGAGACGTCTGTCCTGCCAGATATTATGCAGGGAGAACATGGCAGTAGAGGCTAGGGTGATGCGTCTGGTCAGATCTTGATGACAGTGGTGTGCATTGGAGGACTGCACGCTACCAAGGTATGTGAAACTGTCTACTGACTCAACACACTCCCCATCAACCACAATAGAGGGGGGCTGTGATCCACATCCTAGGTTCTGTAACTTGGTTTTAGTCCAGGAAACCTTCATACCAAGTGGAGCAGAAGCATGGCTGAAACTAGAGAGGTATTCAGAGGCAGTGGTAGCAGAAGGTAGAAACAGAATTGTATCGTCTGCGTAGACCAGGTCTGTGAAGCGGTGTGACCCGATGCTAATGCCATGGTTCACAGACATGTGATCTAAGATCCAGTCGATGGCAATGCAGAAGAGGATTGGTGCGAGTATACAACCCTGTCTCACACCAGATGTAGTTGAGAATCGAGCAGAGAGATTTTGACCCACCCGGATACTAGCTCCCGTATTCTGGTGCAAATCTTCTATCAGATGGAGCAAAATATCTGGAATTCCTTTGGCGCGCAATGCTTTCCATAAAGCGGTCCGATCCACCGAATCGAATGCAGCCTCAATGTCCAGGTAGGCTACATTCAGAGGGGGGTCAAACTCTCGGTGTAACTCGGAAAGAAGTCTTAACGCTAGGATGGCATCTATGGTGGATCCGCCGGGGGTGAATCCAGATTGTTGTGGTCTACGTGTCTTAAGAAGTAATGGCTGTATCCGGCCGAGTAGGATGTGGTAAAATACCTTCCCCGTATCGAATATAAGATAATAACACTTAAATATAGCTCACTTCAGTCAACAAAACCAGAGCCGTACAAAGGGCGGTGCCTATGGCGCCTAGGCACAGGGCGCAAGCTTAGAAGAGGCACAAATTTCAGGATCATTCATGAGAAATTTATGATTTTCTTTGGTCTATATACCGTAGCACAGGACGAGTGAGTTCATCAATAAATATGAGCTACTATGTTTTCTTGCCAAAATTAGTAGCACAGTATTCACTCGATGGTAGTGTTCATGCATTCAGTAATGGTAATGCTGCTTCCAGAGTAAGTAAGTAAGTAATGTTCAGATTATTGTAGTGCCTCGTCCAGAGGTGGACTACGTGAACACATTACAGAGTTAAAGTTCATAATTAGTGCGGAACAACCAAGTCTTTAGCCTCTTTTTGAAAATGTTGAGCGAAGGGGAAAGTTGAATGGATGGTAGTAGGCCGTTCCAGGCCCTAGCAGCAGCTACATGAAATGCACAGTCTCCTGCAGTGTGGAGGCGCGTCCTCGGGACAACCAGTGAGGCAGACAAGGCGGATCTCAGGTGTTTCCAATCTTCCAGGTCAATGACATGTTTCAGAGGTGGTGGAAGACAAGAAAAAGTACCCCAGCCCATCTACCAGAAAGCAGCAGCATGACGTTAAGGTAAGAGGTGCCTCGGGACAACCAGTGAGGCAGACAAGGCGGATCTCAGGCGTTTCCAACCTTCCAGGTCGGTGACATGTTTCAGAGGTGTGGAAGACAAGAAAAAGAACCCTGGCCCGTCTACCATAAAGCAGCAGCATGACGTTAAGGTAAAAGGTGCCTAACTAAATCAACCAGTTGCCTATCTGGGGGAAGTTTGGGGGTTGAACCCCTTGGTTGGCCGACCAAAATCTTTTACTTATTATTATTCTGTGAGCGGAGAGGCGACAAAATCGCATTTAAGGTAGCAAAAAGGAAAATTAAAACAAGCAAAAAATATCAATATAGTTGTATAGACTGTCAGCGCTCATATAACTATATAACTAACTTAACCAAGCGAAATAATACAAATAATAAGTGACGACTTTTTCTGCTTGTCAGGAATTAGGAATTTCTGATATTAGTTAATGGTCATTCGTAACCCCCCTCTTCGGAAAATCCTGGCTATGCCACTGATCTGAACTATCCAACATGCATTTTCAAGTGTGATTTATAAAAAAAGAAATGTCTTAAAAATACTTTTCCATACACAAAATTAAAAAGAAGGTCCCTCAGGTCTGTAAGATGTTTATTCACAAGGTGAAGGCACACTGTTTTGAACATTTGCATTTAGCAACACTTTTATTTCAGAGCAATAGTATGGAGGCAGTAGACAAGGCCTACTATAATTGCAAACATAACTAAAATGTTACTAAATAACGTGAGGCCAAACTAACGTCAGTGACTCAGTGGCAGTGAAGCAATGATAATTGGAGGTTTCTTGTAATGTAATTTCTTGTAATTGGAGGTTTCTTTAGTTGTCAAAGCACCCTTGTTTTGTGCCATTCGCTCACCTACTGCGCTATAGCAAATTGTCTGACAATAATAATAATAATAATGTAAGATTAAAAATTGAAAATTGAAAATTTCAAACAATTTAAAGTTGTCACTTCTTAAAAAGTACCCCGGCCCGCCATAGGTCATGCCAGGGTACTTTTAATTGAGGTACTCCGATTTAGTAACATGGGGCCTATGGTCCAACATGGAGAATGAAGTCACTACTCTACCAGGGCGAGAACGCAAGTTTACCAGAAACCAGCTATTCGCTATCAGGGATGATTGTACCATGACTCTCATGGCTCCGATTCGCTGGCAGATCAACGGTGCATTTCTTGGACTGCATCACTGGTCGAAGCGCGTCGAGGGCGCAGGAGTGTGATGGCTATGTCCCTTTGATGCAAGCGTCAAAGGGACATAGCCATCACAGTCCCCTGTTGCCGCTCAAGCCATCGACCCTTTGCTGCAGCACTTCCACATCGTCCTGCACTTATCGCTCAGCGGCTTAAGTGGCATGTCTGCCCTGCAGTGCGATGCTTGATGGGCGGACTACTCAACATCCGCTCAGCGAATAACAAAATCAAAAATATCCCGGATTTATTTGATGAACATGAGCTTGATTTTTTAGCGCTGACATAATCTTGGCATGAGGACGGCGACAGTGTCCCTATCAAGAGGCTACGTAATATGGGTTACAAAGTCGTGGAAGCTGCACAACATCCCAAGATCGACGAGGTGTGACACTGTCGGACATATCAATCACGGCGGGATAGCCTTACTGTCGAAGTCCAGTATACATATGTTGAAGATTGACAATAAGATGGTAACGACTACATTCGACACCTCTGCTGTCGTGTCGGTGGAGGTTTCTCCCCGTTTCTCCTTGCCGTTATTTATCTGCCAGACTCGACAGCGACCACAGACCAATTCTACAGTGAATTCACACAACTGCTTGAGTCGCTGACTACCTATCAGTGTTTGAATACCGTGGCCGGGGACGTAAACATTCATCTGGAGAGAACTCTTGACCCGATTGCCAGAAGTTCTGCCACCTTACTGGTCCTTCAACTTACAGCAACTGGTAGCAGAACTGACCCACGAGCGCGGTGGAATCCTCGACATCGTCCTTACCTCAGATCTCGATTGTCTAGATAAGGCCGAGGTGTCGAAGGTCGGGTTGTCCAACCACAGGCTAGTCCTTTGGATGATCTCGACTGCCTGTCCTCCCCCAACCTACACTACGACAAGGAGGTGAAAGTGGGATGGCTTCCGAATCAACGACTTCATCACCAGGCTCAAAGGGACTCAGCTCTGTCAGTCGGTCGACCCAGCCAGGTCTGTCACTGACCTAGCTGACAGCTACTCCACTGAGATTACATCCATTCTAGATGACTTGGCCCCAACTGTGGATCTCTCACTCCGGGTCCGACTCTCACGCCCGTTTTACGATTCGGAATGCAGGAGTGTGAGGTGTGAGGCAAGGCGATGCGAGAGATTGTTTTGGAAGTTCAAGGACACAGATGAGGAAGTGCAGTCATTTACTAGATGGCGCTCTGCACTCAAGGCCAGCCGGGGCCTCGTTCAGAGGAAGGGCAGACATTACTGGCTGAGGCCCTTGCCTCCTGCAAGAAAAACTCCGCAACGACCTGGAGACACCTAGGAAAGGTGCTAGGCAAGGACACTAGTCAACGTGGGCAACCGTCCAGCTTCTCTGTGAAGGAATATCATCAGTTTTTAGATCGGAAGGTTGCAGAAATAAGGCATAGGACAGCAGGAGTCGAACCTCCTGAGTTCAGTGGCCATGGTGGCGCCGCGCTGGAGGCTTTCTCCACCCCAACGATCAAGGAAGTAGTAGCCATTGGGAAGAATGCACCCTGCAAGCAGTGTAAAGCTGACCCTTTCCCGATGTGGCTACTGAAGCTGTCCATCGACACCGTGGCTCCGTTTCTTACGACTCTGATGGCCACCTCCCTCAGAACAGGGGAATTCCCAGGAGTGTTGAAGGAGACGGTTGTCCACCCACACCTCAAACGGCCTGGCCTGGATAAAGCGGAACCGGGCAACTTCCGACTGGTCTTAAATTTACCGTTCCTATCAAAACTGGAGGAGAGAATGGTCAATATATAATAACATTGTCAGTAACCGTCTGGTCAATAAAATAACATTGTCAATAACCGTCTGGTCACCTACATGAATCAGAATGGACTTATGCCTAAGAATCAATCCGCCTACTGTCGGGGGCACTCTACAGAAACGGCCATTCTGCGGATCATCAATGACTTGATCAAATCAGTGGCCAGCGGTCGGATGGCTCTCATCTGCCTCCTTGACCTTTTGGTCGCCTTTGATACCATCGACCACAGGATCCTTGTTGAACAACTTCAGCATTCCTATGGGCTTAAGGGGGTGGCCCTTGCATGGATACGCAACTTCCAGGCTGACAGATCTCAGATTGTCAGTTGGATGGGGTCGACGTCGGCTCCTGGCTGGGTCTATTGCGGTGTTTCACAAGGCTCGGTCCTCGGACCGCTACTATTTGTCTTGTACACTGCTGACATCAGCAGGATCACTGAAACATTCGGATTTTCAATTCATGCCTTTGCTGACGATGTGCAGGCTTATTCATCCTGCCAACCACAGGCCTGCATTGTGGCTGAATGGACCTGGACTGATCAGAACTGACTCACTGAATCCAGCCAAGACAGCGTTCCTGTGGCTGACCACTCCGCGCAGGCAGCACCTCATCAACGGTGCCAAGTTCTATGTCGATGGAGTGGTCATCGCCCCAGTAGACAACTGCGTCTACATGGGGTTCTACTTGATGAGACACTTACGTTCGGCAGACATTTCGACAATACCATCCGTTCCTGTCACTACCACCTGCGCCGGATAAGAGAGGTCCGTCGCTACTTGCCTACTTCAGGAGCGATAGACTTGGTTTGTGTACTAGTCGTCTCTCAGGTGGATTATTGTAACAGTGTGCTGCATGGACTACCAGTCGGTCAACTTAATCGACTGCAGTCGGTTCTGAATGTCTCGGCCCGCCTGGTGTTCGGTGCCAGATGGAGCAGCCACGTAAAGTCATTCCTAAGGGATCGCCTGCACTGGTTGCGGATCCCCGAGCATGTGGAGTTCAAGTGCCACTGGCTCACGTTCCGTGTGCTGAATGACCCCCACTGCCCAGCCTATCTGTCAGAACTAATCTGCTGATCGATGACAGTACCATGTCGCTCCCTTCTCCGTGCCGGCGCCAGCAATCATCTCGTCTTCCCCCATCCGCTCAAGACAGCAGGGCTAGGGGACCAGTCCTTTCGGCGTGGCAACCCGGCATCGTGGAATCTGCTCCCAAAGGCTGTGACAACCACGACCTCTCCAGATCAGTTCCTACAACATCTCAATTATTAATATTATTATCATCTTTGATAATTTATATAGCGCTATGCCCAAGGCAATGCCTAAGTCGAGAGCGCTTCACACCTAACAATCATTTGATGTTCTAAACAAATGCGTCTTGAGGTTCATTGCAAACTGGGCGCTAGTGTTCGAGTTAGTAACGTAGTCAGGGAGACCATTCCACAGGATTGGATTCCCCCGCGTAACTGATCTTTCACCAAACTTAGGCATCCTTGACGGAGGTGGGACAATCAGTAGAACACGATGGCTCGACCAAAGCTGCCGACTGTCTGCAGGCATGAGGTGACGTCGTACGAGAGACATCAGATCAGATAGTCAGGGCAGATCAGATAGTCAGGGCAAGTAGGGTCATTCAGTACCCTGTGTGCGATCCAACAGCGCTGATAGACTATGTGCTCAGAAATACGGAGCCAGTGCAATCTGTTCTTGAGCAACGGGATGACACGGTTGCTCCATCTGGCACCATAGATCAATCGGACAGAGACATTCTGTACTGCCGGAAGGCGACGTAGCCGACATGCCAGAAGACTGAGCAGGATACTATTACAGTAATCCAACCGCAACAGAATAAGGACGCGCATGAGGAGAATCACGACCTTCATCGGCAGATAGCAACAAGCCTGTCTAATCCTCCTCAGGTGATGATAGCAGGTTCGCGTTGCTTACGTGGCTCGTCAGCGAGAGCATCTCGTCAAGAAGAACGCCTATAAGTCTTATCTGAGAGGATGGCACCACATCCACTCCCGAGATAGAGAGTGGGGAGTAGCTAAGTAGGTGCCTCCTTCTCGGTAAACAGACCCAGAGTAGCTCTGACTTTCCCGGGTTCAGCGCCAGTCTATTTGTCGCCATCCACTGGTTGATCACAGTTGTACAGGTGGTAATCCGTGAGCACAGGTGCTCCGTGTCCGAGGGCGGGCATGAGGAAAGAATTTGCACGTCATCTGCATACGCATAGGCAGTCAGTCCAAAAGATCGGATGATCCTGCCAATGTCTGCCACATACAGAACGAACAACAGCGGGCCTAAGACAGACCCCTGCGGCATGCCGCTATTAACGTTCCGTCGATCCGAGAGACAGTTATTCCAAAAGACGGTCTGCGACCTGTCATGAAGGTAGTCGTGTATCCAGGAGAGGGCCTTGTCCAACACCCCAAAGGTAAGCTGAAGGTGTCTGGTTAGAATATCGTGGTCGACGGTATCAAAGTTAAGGCAGTTGTCAGCATCAACATAAAATTCACTGGTATACACTTCAAACATGTCTCAATATGGTCACAACTTAGTCCTCATCTTGGCTTTTAATAGCAAAGTGTGTGCCATTCTAGAATAACCGACATTGCCGAGACTTTGCTGACTTCACCAAGTGACGCCAATGGCATCACGCCATTTTGTAAATTCCAATTCAGTCAAAGCATATTATATATAATAATGATCTAGTCTAATGAACTAGTCCTAAGATCAACGTCGAACACACGGAGGTCAGCACTTTGCTCCGGCCATTGTATGCTACTGCTCGTCCCGCCTCCGTCACAGACCCCGAAGTTCGGAGACAGGTCCTTCTCACATGGGAACCCATTGCTCTGGAACGCCTTGCCGACCGTAGTGACTGAGGTCAACTCAGCTGGGCTGTTTCTCAGAGAACTAAAGACGCACCTTTTTAGTTTAGGATATGGTTGACTGTATGCAGCGCCCTTGTCGTAGGCCTTAGTCTAGTGCTCGGCGCTATAGAAATTGTCTTGAAATAAATAAATAAATAAAATGATCTGATTACGGTCTGTTTAGGTTGGAGTATAGTTGTTGAGATGTCAAAGCGCTTTTGTTGTAGGCCTCAACCTTGTTACAGCGCTATAGAAATTGTCCATGAATGAATGAATGAATGAATGATTTATTTTTTAAATAAGAAAGTAAGTCCAGTTAAATTTAATTAGTGGTGTGACTAGTTGGCAGTTGCTTACTTCTAACTCTTCCACAGCCATTGTGGTCGTTTTCGACCGCACATCAGAAACACGCCCATATCTAAATATAGACCCTTATATTTAGTATCTGGAGTTAGAAGAGAAGCCTAATTAACACTATTCATACAAGACAAAAGAAGTGGATAGGCCATGTTCTGAGAGAAGAATCAAACCTACTAAGAGAAGTACTAGAAGGAAAGATGAATGGGAAAGCACAGAAAGGGCGACCAAGGACATCGATGCTGGAGTGGATGTTCGACATTACGGAAAAAACAAGTATTCCGCCCTGAAGATAAAAGCTCAAGATAGAGAGGAGCTGTGACGATGTAGTATGGAACCTGTCCTTGGACAGAGCACCTGAAGAAGCAGAGAAGTTATTCCAATGAAAGCCAACATGCTTTCGCTTCTAAAACTCACAAAAACACGGTTTGTTTCATGAGTTTGACTGAAAAAATATATCAATTTGCTGGCGAGATTTGTGGTCCATCTGACATCTAACTTTTAAATACCCTTCCATACATAGTGGCAGAAGTTTTATTCAACCAAAGAAGTTTTGGAAGCGATTGAAAATGGCAAGTTTGATAACATGAATATTTTGAGGCCCAATTACAAAGAAAGTGAAAAAATTCTGCTGTGCAGAACAAAAAAATCAAGTCTTTGAACTTTTGTGACATGTGACAAACACATGTATGTCATAATTGCTTTGACACCTTTCACACAAGATCCTTTCTAAACTAAAATACCGCATTTTATATAATTTTTAATGTCTATTACATATGTGTACAACTTCACATGTTTCAGATAGCTTGCTAATAAAGTCTTGTCGCTGACAAAACTTTTTAGAAACTTTTGTGACAAGTGCCAAAAATACATATGTTGTAATTGCTTTGAGACCTTACACACAAAATCCTCCATAAACTAAAATATGCCACATATACATCTATGTATAAATTTCTAAATGTTTATTACATATGTGTATATGTTTCAGATAGATTACTTATACTGTCTTGTTGCTGACAAAATTTTTGATGAACTTCAAAGTCCAATTTCAATTTTTTAATTTTTTAATTGTTATATCTTCTCATGAAATATGAAGAATGTCATTGCAAATGTTACATTTTTCTTTTCATATTCTTGTAGATAATCAAAAATCCTTTCAATTAATATATACATTGTCAATATTGCTGTGATATTTGATTTAAAACAAATAATTTTGTGAAACTGTTGAGGGGTAATTTCTGTGAAAACAACATGGAGGCCAAAAAGTTAAAGTACAGAAAAGTATTTTGACTGTAAATTGTATTTCAAATACACAAAATACTACTGAAATGTATTTAAAATACAAAATACTTTATCTGTGACTATAAAAAATACGTCAAATGTATTTAAAATACTTATTTCAAATACTTATATTTCAAATACTATATAACACTGCAATAGATAGATAGTGAAATAACAAAAATTGTTTCAACTTTCTCAATATATGTCCCAGGTATTTCGGGAACAAAATGTCACTCTCAAAAATCAGCATCAGAAGCAAACATAGATGTTTAATTTTTGCTCATTCACATAACTTACCTACAAACACCTTGTCATGCTAGACATGATGAAATATTATAATCATGTCAAGCAGAATATTAAAGTAAAAGAGTTAGAGTCTACTGAAAAAGAAATAGCAGAAATTGTTTTGTCTGATATTTAGGCCATAATGGCAAAAGGCCTCCATCCAATCATTTATTATGCCAGAATTCAACTCTGTAAGGGAAGGAGACAGACAAGAAATACATGCTTAAAGCTACAGTTATACAAGGATCACAGCAATGAGAAGCTGCTTGACATTGCACCTTGCATGTCAGTAAAGCACTTATTATGCAGACAAGGGTTTAGACACAAGTGAAATATTGGGAATAGGATGCATCAAAACTGCAATAAATGATGGAACTACTGGTGATATCATCAGGCTTATGGAGAGAATACACAAAAATCTTTGCAGTGGCTGCCGTGAGAGATACATGCATATTAAGTGCCATTACATCATCTCAGTGTTCAAACAACCGGGTAAAAGAGTTCTCAGGCAAACCTCATAATGTCAGCCCTGCCAACTGAAAACTTCTGCCTATGTGTAAAATTGTGAGTTTCTTCCTATGTGCAAGCCTGAAGCCATTCTCAGTGAACTACCTCAGCTGTCAGCAGTGGCTGTTACTCTAACGTTCTTGTCAGAAGATAGCCTGTCAGATGATAGCCAGGAAAATGTAGGAACTAATTCAATTTCCAGATTACTGCAAATTGAATTCATTGGCTATATATCTTAACAAATAGGGTACTCCATCATCAAATTTACAGAAGCTAGAAGCTTTATCATGCAAGTTTATGCTCCTGCATGATTTGCCATTAAAACTATAACGTCTTTGGCTCACCATCGACTGTCTTGATCATTGCCTGTGAAGGTGAGGTAAATAATTTAACTCATCATTTGAAGACATACCTATTTTGGCCATCCAGAAAATCTGTTACTGGTAATGGCCTTGAAGACCAAATGGCCTTGAAAGATCATATAAAACAACAAAGCGCTCCTGACCCTAGCCTCATATGACAAAAGCGCTATATAAGTTAGCCTATAACTAACTAACTAACTAACTAGAACTCTGTCAAATCCAAAAGGCTTGCCAGCAACAGACAAGCAGTATTAGAAAGTTTGTCATTCTGTCAATTAATTTTGACACAAGATTTTATATCGGGCTGATAAAATGGATGCAAAATGTGTTCAAAATATTATTATGCCATTAGACTATCAGTCAGGTCAGGTCTTCATCCTCCAGCTGTGTCCAGCTATTGACTTCTCCATTACATCTCTCCAAAGTTAGTTTTTCCAGTGAGATTCAGCCTTGCCATGTGCAGATCCTCTTCCAATCCGTCGACCCATCGTCTTTTCGGTCTTCCTTTAGATCTTCTCCCCTCTGCCTTGTAGTTGAAAATTCGTTTTGGGTTTCTTATTTCATCCATTCTGAGTATGTGTCCAGTCCATTTCATTCTTCTCTTTCTGATGACTTCCGTGATGCTCGGTTGCAGTGGTCTCTCTCTAACTTCTTCATTTGTTATATATTCTTTGTATCCCATCCTTAGTATCCTTATGAGCCATATATTTTCTGTTGCTATTATTTTTTTTCTCCAGTTCTTTTTTATGGTCCAAGATTTACATCCATAAATTAGTATTGGTATTACACAAGTGTTGAGAATTCTTAAGTTTTGTTTTCATCCCAATGTCATGTCTTTTGAAAATTTTTGTATGTAGCCTGTTGAATTTTGATCCTGCCATTGCTATTCTTCATTTAATCTCCAAGTTTGAGCCTCCTTTTGCTTCCAATTCACTTCCCAAGTAAACTAAATTCTTCACTATTTCAATTTCTTTTCGGTGATTATTATTATTAATAGTTAGACAATTTCTATAGTGCAATAAGCATGGCAAAAATGGCCAAAGACAAGAGCGCTTTACAATACTAAGTATACCCGATGGTGAATAGGTAAGTCTTAAGATTACGTACAAAAATTCCAAGAGAGTCAGAGTTTGTGACAAAGTCCGGTAGTGAGTTCCACAGTTCTGGGTTGCCCCGTGTAACCGACCTGTCCCCAAACTTAGCCGTTTTAGAAGACGGGAGAGGCACTAGCAGTTTGACTCAACTGCTGAGCAGCCGACGTTCCAGTGTCGTGGTCCGCTGTAGAAGGGAGGCGATGTAGTGTGGACAAGTAGGATCGTGTAGCGCTCAGTAAGTTAGCAGGCATCGCTTGTAGACAATCCACTCCCGTATTGGTAGCCAATGGAATTTATCACGAAGCCGCGGCATGACGTGCGTTTTCCATCGAGCTCCAAAGATCAATCGCGCCAAGATGTTGACCACGGATTGCAGTTTGTCGAGCAGGTTCGTGGGAAGGCCCAACAGCACACTGTTACAATAGTCAATCCAGCTCAGGACTAACGCCCGGACTAGCAGTATCGTAGCCGACACCGTGAGATATCGGCGCATCGCTTTGATCACCCGCAACTGGTGGTAGCATGAGCGGGTGATGTTGGCGATGTCATCACCGAACAACAGAGTCTCATCAAGAGTCACCCAGAGCAGCCTTACGTCTCTGACTGGCTCAATATCGAAGTTCCCGAGAGTAAACGCAGCGAGATTGATCAGGCGGGTCCGACCCAGTGTCAAGAGCCAAAGAAACTCCATCTTGGCAGGGTTAAGGGCGAGCCGGTTTGTGGCCATCCACAATTCGACCGCCTGCAGGCACTCGATGACCTGCCTCCGTAGTTCGTCGGATTCAGATGACTTACATGTCGAATAGACCTAGACGTCGTCAGTATAGCCATGCGTGTGCAAGCCAAATGATCTGATCAGTTTGTGCACGTCTGCCACGTACAGAACGAACAGTAGAGGGCCCAGTACCGAGCCCTGCGGCACTCCGCAAAGCACTGGCCGAATCTCCAAGAAGGAGCCATTATCTGTTGTGTGATACTATTGGCCATTCTCCAACTTTTTTTGTAATTGGCATAATTTTTGTTTTTATTAGTGTTTATTTTTAGTCAGAATTTTCCACTCTCCATTATTAACCTTTTAAAGGGGGAATTAAATTTTTAAAGTCATCCTGCGTCGGGGGAATTAATTTTTGGAAAAGGCGTTCGTATGAAAACGTGAACATATACGTTATAAACTTACTATATTTCAGGCTATATAGAAGCTAGAAAGATGCGGTTTTCACCGTTGTTGAGCATTTTTATTGCTCTTTCTATCCATCCATGCCAAAAGAAAAAAGTTGGGGGTAGGGACCAATCTACACCCCAAAATCGGACCCCTCCCCAACATTTTGTTCAAATTTTGATCAAAGGTCAATAGCAAAACGTCTTCAGCGGTAAATCCCCAAATGTGAGCGATAGAGTTTTAGAGGAGTGTAATTGGAACAGAATGGTGCAAAAATTTTGAAGATCGGACCATATTTGGGGTAGTTATGGAGTTTCATACCCAAGTACCAATTGCTTGCTGAAATGACAATTACGCGAACGGATTTTCAATGTGAAAAACCGAACAACTCGGTATATTTCAGGCTATATAGAAGCTAGAAAGATGCGGTTTGCACCATTGTTGAGCATTTTTATTGGGCTTTCGAACCATCCGTGCAAAAAAAAATTTTGGGGGTAGGGTCCACTCTACACCCCAAAATCGGACCATCTCCGACAAAAAATTTTCAAAGCTCAATAAAAAAATTTTTTCAGCGGTGACCCCCCAACTATGAGCGGGAAAGTTGTTGGGAGGTGTAATTGGAACAGAATAGTGCAAAAATTTTGAAGATCGGACCATATTCGGCGTAGTTATGGCCATTCTAGCCTCCGGCTGAAGACTTTTCCTATACATTTTCCAGCCTTGGTCAGTCTACAGTCAATATCCCTTGCATATATAGTCAGTATTATCGAAAACGGTGCTGCCGCCTATCGAATGGATGTGAGCTAACTCGGTCCACGCGTTGGATTTTTGAAAATCGTGCAGGTCCGCAGTACGCAGTCGCTTATATAGCGCGCCGTTTATAGACGGCTAACCCCGTTTGGTCAAAGTTTTCCGCCGACGTCTTAAAACGGCTAACCCGAGCAAAAGGTTAAGGCCAATGTTAACTCTACAATCTTTGAGAGGCATTCCACTATTAAACATGTATCATCAACATATTCCGCATCATCTATGTTTCCTGGCTTCAGAGATGTTCCCAACCCATTCGTGCCTTCAATCTGTCTCATGATTTAATCTAATATAATGTTGAAGAGTATTGGTGATAGAATACATCCTTGTCTAAATCCTGTTTTTAGTTTGAACCACTCTGTGTCTTCTCTGTCAATTCTGATACATGCTAAAACTGTGCTGTATTAATTTTCAATTAGCCTTATTATTTTGGCATGAATGCCATATTTCCCCAAGAGTTTCCATGCCCCTTCTCTCCAGATTGAGTCATAAGCTTGGGCAAAATCGATGAAGCACATAACCAAATCTTCCTTAAATTCTAGTTTTTTCTCAACGAGTTGTCGAAGTTGTTGTCGAAGGATGAAAATTTGGTCAGAGCATCCTCTTCCTTTCCTGAATCCACACTAGATTTCCCCGAGTTTCATCCACTGTGTCATTTATTCTGTTTAACATGACTCTGGTGAAAACTTTCCCTGGTACACTTAAGAGGCTGATTCCTCTGGCGTTGTTGCATTCCTTTGTCTCCTTTATTGTGTATTGGTATTATAATTGCTTATCTCCAGTCTAATGGTGTTTTCTCGGTTTTCCATACTGCTGTTATTACCCGATGTAGTCATCTGATTGTATATATACGCCAGTGTTTTGTGGCATTTCTGCTGTGATATTGCAGAGTCCTGGGGCTTTGTTTTTTCTCATCTGTTTCACTGCCCTTTCTATCTCTTCCTTGATGTCGTCTTCTTCCCCTAACTCATCCTCTAATTTACACCTATCCTCTGATGATTTCATTAAATGTTTCTTTTGTGTTGTTAAGGTCTTCTCGGTTTAGGCTATACTGCTACGTAATAATAATACAGGCACTTCGTAAAGAAACTGAAGCACTTATGCACATATTGCACATATTTTTAAAATTATGCACGTAGTTTGCTCTTTACTGATTCCAAGACTACAAAGTCTCTACTATTTATAAAATAAAAATATCTATGTAGAAGTAAATATCTATGTAGATAACATATGCAGCATCATAACTTTTCAAAAATTGAAACAGACAAGATTTAACTATGTACAAAAATAACATTACTTATAATATGTAAAATTAAATGAACAACTTACTGATGCCCATCCACATCCTGATTTTTTCATGGGATTTACAATTTTCTTACAGCGTATTGCCCATGCACTGGGTGAGCTAAAAACATGTCCAGCCTCTTGCCATCTTATTTTTCCATCAGGTAACAAATCAGCAATAAATTTTTTACCCTGAAACATAAATTATACAAACTTAATGTCACATACTAATTGATTCAATTAATAGTTAAGCATGACTGTGTAGTGCACCTCTGTGTGTGTGGCTCAGATCAGGCATGAGTTAATTGAAAGATCAAGAAATATGTGGCTAGAAGTAAGAGGCAGCTGCGGTCACACCTATAAAGGCAGTCGTCTTCATTGTCATACTCCTACATCACACCGACGCTGAGCGATGTTGTGAACCAGCTGTATCCACAAGTCCTCTCTTGTGCTTTTCAGTAGGCATCTGGAATAGTTGCTTCAGTCTAGTCTGTGAATTTTTTCATTCCCGTTATTCTTGGTCTGCCTTTCTTTCTTTTGCCTTCTACCATCCATAGCTTGATTGACTTCTCCAGTGCATCGTCTTGTGACTCATTATTATTATTATTATTATTATTATTATTATTATTATTATTATTATTATTTTTATTATTATTATCTACGACAATTTATATAGCAAAGTAACATAACTGGAGCTAAAGTCAAGAGAGCTTTACAAAGGAGTCACTTATAAGTTATGTTAAATAAGCGTGTCTTTAGGAGCTTCTCAAAACAGCCAAAGGACTTCACATTAATCACATCGCTCGGCAGCTAGTTCCACAGGGCTGGATTTCCCCGCATGACTGATCTATCACCGAACATGGCAGTCTTTGAAGGGGAGGGATGATCAACAATGTCCGACTACTGGATCGAAGTTCCGCACATCTGTCATTCGTCGTTGTCCTGCATACTGGTGTTGATATGTAATCAGGACAGGTGGTGTCATTCAGGGCCCGATATGTAATCAGGCATCGCTTGTAGGTGATATTTCCTCAAACCCCAAGCCAGTGAAGCTTGTCTCTAAGCAACGGTGTCACTTGATCATTCCAGCGGGTTCCAAAGATCAGGCGAGAGGATGCATTGAGCACCGACTGGAGGCGGTTTAGCTGGCTCTCGGGAAGGCCGAGGAGGTCTCCATTGCATTGGTCGACCCTGGATAAAACAAGCGCCCGAATCAGTTGTATAGCAGCACCTGTTGGTATATATCGCCTGATACTTCTGATTCTGTGCAACAGATAATAGCAGACATGTGTCACATTGCTTATATGACCCGTGAACGATGGTGTCTCATCAAAAATAACGCCAAGCAGTTGTACAGTGGTAGCCGGAGCAATGACAGCGTCCTCTATTTCAACCGGTGTCCTGTTTATTTGGGATTTCCGTCTCGGGAAGCCTAGCTAGAGGAACTCAGTCTTCTCTGAGTTAAGTGACAGGTGGTTAGATGCCATCCATGATTTGACCACAGCTATGTGTTCTATGATCCTGGTCTGCAGTCTGTCTGAGTCTGCCGGTAGACAGGAGGAATAAATTTGGCTATCATCAGCATAACTGTGCGAGTCTAGTCCAAATGTCCGGCTGACATCAGCAACATACAATATGAACAAAAGAGGGCCCAAAACAGACCCCTGGGGAACACCACTCAGGACATTACTGTATGATGACGTTCGGCCGTTACAGTGCATCAACTGCATTCTACCCATTACGTAGTCACAGAGCCAGTATAAAACCTGTCCCTTAAGGCCGTAAGATATTTCAAGACGTCGAATGAGGGTGGCATGATCAACAGTATCGAAGGCCGTGGAAAGGTCGAGGAGGCAAAGAAAAGCTACACAACCATTGGCAATAGCATCTACGATGTCGTTGCAGA
The DNA here is from genome assembly GCA_018105865.1 of Metaphire vulgaris. NCBI lineage: Eukaryota > Metazoa > Annelida > Clitellata > Crassiclitellata > Megascolecidae > Metaphire > Metaphire vulgaris. Next base: position 7,186,558 of record CM030854.1, read on the forward strand.
TTCTTAGCATGAAGTGCCCCTTTCGGTATGCTGACTAGTTCTTTTGCATAAGATCATTCTTCACCAGATGAGTGACCAGCTACTTGTTGACGAATTTCTCCAGTAGCTTGGAGAGAAAGGGTACGTTGGAGACAGGACTATAGTTAACCATATCGTTTTGTTTGAGTCCTGGCCATTTGAGGTGTGGTATAACGATAGCTCGTTTCCAAAGATATTGTATATTGTAGCTTCCTCTTCTTTACCGCCGCTAGTAGACTTCTTTTCGTTTTGGTCTGTTCCAATAGAGGCATTTAGCGTCAAATCAACACACTTTTTAATCAAATCAGATGTCATGTCTCAGATTTTGATGAAAATTGACACAATTGTTCATCCCCATGAGTAATGCTGAAAACCATAATATTAGAGTTTTGGGTCAACCCATGTCCAAACTGTAGGTTATGAATGTTTGGTCGACCCGTGCCAACTCGAGAGTCAAATTGTAATATCTCCACTTCTGTCATAGCTAAAGACATGATCTTTGCACCAAACTTTAGCTTTTTGAAAGCTCTATCTGGATCAATCGGTACAACGCCAAGAGTCCCCGGGTGGCCAAAATGGGGAAGTCCTGGGCACATAAACATTTTGGGATTGCATATTCAACAATATTTATGAGTTTATTTGTGGACCAACTGTACCAGAAGAATTAATGGAGAAAAGGGATGGTGGATGTTTTCAACAGTGATTAAAAGAATATGGAAGATGCAAAAGCATCACTTAAAAGATCTACAAAACCACAATTAAAACATTCTATCAGACATTGCATGTCCAGTCAGTGTGTCAATGGGGCATTGCGGCCAGCTCGATATACCGAGAAATCTTGACCAGTCTCGCGAAAACAGGGTCATGGAAGGACACAAGACGGGAACAGGGGCGGATCAACATTATGTAAAGTTACTTTAAGATGTTTCAAAATGTACAAATATAAAAATTGGGAATGAGGGCATATAAACGATAAATTTTTTGGAAATATAATTAAATAAAAATTATTGAAACAATTTTCATAAAGCAATGATGATGATGATGATCTGGATCAATCAAAAGGTACGCCAAGAGTCTGAAATCCAAAAGAACAGAAGCAATCATAGCACATAATTTGACATTTTGATGACCATTGATTCTTACAATATTTATGAGTTTATTTGATGATAAGTCTTACATTGTGAGGACTTTAAAGAAAATGCAAAAGTGTGCACTTTATAGTTTGAACACAGTGATTAAAAGAATTTGTTGTCTAGCAATGCAAAACCACAATTAAAACATTCTATCAGACATTGCATTACATAAGTCAGAAGATTTTATTCAACCAAGAAAGTTTTTAAGCGATTGAAAATGTTCTTCATCTGGTGGATATTTCTGAACTTGATGAATAAAACTAAAAAAATCTGCTTTATGTTTAAGTAAAGTTACTTTAAGATGTGTTCAAAATGTACAAATATAAAAATTGGGAATGACATATATAAACCCTAAATTTTTTACATAGGATAGAAATTAAATAAAAATTATTGAAACAATTTTCATTCGCTAGGCAGTGTAATAGGTTTCTCTGCCTTGTGTTAACTCTTTTTCCCTCCACTTTTCCGGTTCGAAAATGCTCCAGTCCTTCAAACAAAGCACTCATTTCCAAATATAGACCCTTATTCTTATGATCTTGGGTTACTTCAATGATAGCGAACATACTTTCACTTCTAAAACGTGCAAAAAATGGTTGTTTCGAGAGTTTGAATGCAAAATTAAATCAATTTGTTGTCTAGCTATGCGGTCCTTCTGGCATTTAAATTTTAAATATCCTTTCCTACATAGAGGCAGAAGATTTTATTCAACCAAGAAAGTTTTGGAAGCGATTGAAAATGTTGAGCTAGATGACATGGATATTTCTGAACCTGATAATAGTAAAAACTAAAAAAATCTGCTAGACAGTATAAAAAATCAAGTCTGCAAACTTCTATGACATCTGTCAAAAATATGTATGTTGTTATTGTTATGAGACCTTTCACACAAAATCCTCTAAAAAATAAAATATGGTACTTATGCATCTATATATATTTTTTAAATGTTTATTACATATTATTACATGTTTCATATAGCTTACTTATACTGCCCTGTTGCTGACAACATTTTTGATGAACTTCAAAGTCAAATTTTATTTTTAAAGTTTTTTTAATTTTAATATCTTCTCATGAAATATTAAGATCTATCTATCTATCTATCTAAACCTTGACAATGCTATTTGTATGCGTAGGTAGCCCATCCAGTATTGATCTCCATGTCCCCTGTCTCATGCAGCTCTCTGCGCCTCGTGAATACTTAGACCTATTGTTCTGCAGTCCTCTTTTATTGAATCTATCCATCATTTCTTTGGTCTTTTTCTCCTTCTTTTGCCGTGTACTTTCCCGAACATCGTGATCTTTGGATATCTGTAGTCCTCCATTCGTGTTATGTGGCCGAAGTAATATAGACGCTGTTGTTGTATCCTGCTTATGATGTCTTTTTGCCATTTCAGTTGGTCTTTGATGAAGTCATTACGTAGTTTTTCTCGCCTAGTTACTCCTAGGATTTTCCTTAAGCAGGCCATCTCAAATACATGCAATCTTTGTTCAGATGCCCGTTTGATGGTCCAGGTTTCAGAGTTGTACAGGAGGCTGCTTAATACTAGTTCTGATTCTGTGCAACAGATAATATCAGACATGTGTCACGTTGCTTATATGATCCGTGAACGATGGTGTCTCATCAAAAATAACGCCGAGCAGTTGTACAGTGGTAGCCGGAGCAATGTCAGCGTCCTCTAGCTTCGTAGACTCTTAGTTTCGTATGCTTTTTGATGTCTTTGACTGTCCAAATCTTCGCCAGAGCCTGGAAGAACAGCCTTGCTATACAAATGCGCCTTGAGATGTCTGCTTCTGTTCCATTTGTTGAGCTGATGTTTCCGCCTAGATATACAAAGTTTTCAGTTTCCTTCAGAGGTTGGTTATTGATTTGGATGTGGAATGGTTTGTGTTCACTGCCGAAGGATTGGATTTCTGTCTTTTCAGTGTTTATTGCCATGCCCATTTTGGTGCTGTATTTTACAACATTGTTGGAAATATGAAGAATGTCATTGCAAATATTACCTTTTTCTTTTCATATTCTTGTAGATAATCAAAACCCCTTTCCTTTGATATATACGTTGTCAATATTATTATCATATATGATCTAAAACATTTTGTGAAACTGCTGAGGGGTAAATTCTGTGCAAACAACTTGTCTGCCAAAGAGTTAATGTTATGCACAAATCCGGCCCACAGCAACCACAACAATTTTTATGTGGTTGGCTAAATGAAATGAGCTTGACACCCTTGCACTAAGTGACTGCAGTGGCAGATTTACTACAATACAAATGGTACACTCTATGGCCTAAAATAGAACCCCCTCCACAACATTTTTTCAAAGCTCTGGCACTAGATGCGTCAAATTGCCTCCATTTTTCTCAGTCCTGTATTAATGCGTGCAGCTCCACGTTCCCCCAATCCACAATATCATCCAACCACTCTCATTCCAGTCAGCGTCTTCGATTTTCTCCATCCATTGCTCCCAGCATGATCTTCTTCACCAGTCTATTGTCTTCCATCCTGCAGATGTGCCTGAAGAAGTTCAATTTTCCTCATATCAGTGATTGCACAATATTTGTTTTGTTCTTAATTCTTTCCCATATCATTGTGTTCTTTATTTTCTGCTGCCATCTGATGTTCAATATTCTTCTATAGCATTTCATTTCAAAGGCCAGTAGTCGTTCTTGGTCTGTTTTCTTTATGGTCCAGATTTCTGATGTGTAGAGTAGTATACTGAAGATGTATGTTATTAGTATCTCCAGTTTGGTTTTGACTTTCATGATCTTGCTTTTCCATATTGTTTCAAAGCTTGCCATTGCTCCCGTTGCTTTTGATATTCTTTTTTTATCTCCTGGCTGCAGTTGCTATCCCATGTCAGCAGACTCCCAAGGTATTCAAATTCGGTTACGTATTAGCTTTTGTCTCTGTTGACTGTCACATTTTCAGTGAACTCTTGTTTTCCAAATACCATTTATATATTAAAATGCTGTAAATGAAGGCAGAAGAAAACCACCTCTAAATAATTATTATAACTGTTGTCTTTCTCTCTGCCAGAAACATTTACAATAAATATGCCCCCTACTCCTGTAATACCAAACATGACATACTCTGTGCTGGACTGAACAGCAAACCTTGAGCCTTAGCCACACATATTCGACGCATACTCAACATTGTTATTACCATTAATGTCAGTAAAAGCCAGAATGACAATTAACAGTTTAACTGTAACAGAATTATATACTTACCAAATTGTGAAAGATCAAATTTTAAGAGTTTAGACTAACACCTCTAGTGCACAAAAGAAAATTTTTAAATGCTATTAGAAATGAGGATTAAACATTGAATTCATTTGCTTCTAGATTAAGGCAGATTAGTGACTGATTGTTTGAAGCCGATAATCATGCGACTGATAATTATAATCAGTTGGAGGCATAATCGGTGTACCTCTAGCTAGACTACAGCATATCATTGCCATTCTGCCTTTCAAATTCTTTAATATAATATAAATAATATGAATTCTAATAGGAATTTCATTAACATACGTTTAATAATACTTGTGCAAAAAATGAAGCTTGACCAAAATCAATATTTAGCTCTATTTGCTTCAAGATGCCAGCCAAATGAGAAAGAAGAGCAAAATCAATGATTCACTTGAAGAATTATGGCAAATAATCTTGTCTGAAACGTGTATTTTTGCATGCTAGATTGGTCAAATTGACTGCTTTACATCTATTTATTCATTATAAAAAGGAAGTCACCATTGGAGTGCTTTCAAATTATGAGAGTTAGCTTTAGTGGACACACTTCTCAACGACACACACCAAATATTTCCTTCTGTCCATGTAAAACTGCTTCAGAGGCAGCATGTCAAAAATAACGTGCCATCGAATACTTAGAGGTAACTTACACCAGTGCAACAACCACAAACCATAATCAATAGATTTTCTCAATCCAGCAAGGCCCAACTGCAGGCAATAACAGACTGTGTACAATTCAATTTTCAAAGAGATCTGGCTAAAATTATGTTTACCAGATAATCAATGGACATGACATCTTCCCCTGGCTGAATGATTCCATCTGCAAGGAGCATTGCCAATGTTACACTGCGTCCTGTCACATGATGACCTCTCTGGGCAGCAGATGATGAATCTTCAGATTCTTTCACATTACGGTCTATATCAAATTCAAGAGGAAAACTATCCCCAAACTCTACATCGTCATCGTCATCATCATCGTCATCGTCATCATCGTCATCATCTTCTTCCGCCTCATTTTCATCTTCAATGTCTTCATACTTTGACAAAAAATGATTCATTGATTCATTTTCAGGTTCTTTTGAAATTCCTAAACAAAAACAAAATGCCATTTGTAGTGCTCTATTAAATAAATTAAATGTCACACTGCATGTCTTGTAACAAACCCATGATCGCTAACATAGAAATACACAGCACCTAAAGAAATCTGCATGTACGAATTGTTCTGTCAGTTGATCAACAACAAACTGCCAATGAGCATGAATGTATTAAGGCAACAACAAACTTCACCCGAAGTACCATATTTTCATGCATACAACGTGTCCATGTGTATAATGCGCATGTATAATGGGAAGAGAACAGAACAAATATGTAAAAAAGTTTTTGCACAGTGCACTTGCACTCAAGTGTATAACCCTGCATAGATTGCCTCATAACATCAATTGTTTCACTATCAATACAATTTTCTAATCAGTGGCCTAGTTAATCACAAACCTCTTTCACTTGAATAACAGCCAGCAGAAGAGAGAGAGAGAGAGAGAGAGAGAGAGAGAGAGAGAGAGAGAGGGGGAGAGAGTGATTCAACCATCGGCCCTCATAATGCTATAAAGGGCCTACATCAATTGTTTAACTATCAACTATGAAATCTCTATTCAGTAACCTAGTTAATCATAATACTCTTGCTGAGAGAGAGAGAGAGAGAGAGAGAGAGAGAGAGAGAGAGAGAGAGAGAGAGAGAGAGAGAGAGATTCAAACTGAAAGGTCTAGACCCCACCATAGACCATCATAAAACCATAACAGGCCTCCTGAACATCAATTGCTTAACAGTCAATAACAACATCTCTATTCAGTAACCTGAAAAATCACAATAATCTTCAAAATTCTCTGTTTTCAAATGGAAGGGTAAGCATGATTTCCCACCGCCTTCGATCATTGATGTGCGGTTACTGTTCAGTTCACCGTAAATTTCTTTCACTTTAGACATCTTGCTGTTATGTTACAGCTCAATTGGAAATTCAGGATGTTTCATCTCAGGACGATTCATCTCAGGACGATTCATAGCGGACGATTCATCTCAAGGACTATTCATCTCAAGACGTTTCATCAGGAGGACTATCCATCTCAGGACGTTTCATCTCAGGACAATTCATCTCGGATAATCCTTACCCTAACCCTAACCCTTACACTTACACTAGCTATAACCCTAACCTTTATAACTTTATCCTAACCCTTACCCTAACCCTAACCCTTACACTAACCCTAAAGCCCCTGCTTCACTTAGGGATTTAGTCGGCGAACTTTGTCGCTGAGTTTGTCGGCAAACAAATCCACCGACGTTTAGTCTTGTCTGGAAGCAAAAAATAAGCCACGCCTACAAACGCTCATGTAGCTCACATTTTAAAGATGACTGATGAGGAATTTGTCGCTTTATTATGTGGTTTAATGTTGACGGTTATTGCATCCGCACATGCATTATCGGGAAGTTTCCTAATTATTACTGACATAAAGTTACATGTCCATGTGAATACTTGTCCAACCACTATTTCTTAATGTTTCATGTAATTTTATATTTTTTCTTCATGAAGAATATTTATGTCAAATTCACATTTCGACATTTTTCTTGTAATCTTGAAAACTCGCCGATTTTGCACGTAAATTCTCTGACAATGTGTTTCGTTGTTATTGTCAGTTGGCGCGCTGATCTTTGGACTAAAACCTGATTGGCTGAAAAGTCAAAATGTTCGCCGACAAATCCCGGCAGATTGTATATTCACATTCTCCGGGACATTGTCAGCGGACGTTTACTCCCCGCCCCGACCGTCCCACTGACAAAGTCAGCCAGTGAAGCAGCTGCCATTTGCAACCGGCTTCTCATTCAGGCGGATTCGGCCGCCGATAAGTTCGCCGACAAAGTCCGCCGACAAAGTTTGCCGGTGAAGCACCCCCTTAACCTAACCCTAACCCTTATACCTTTATCCGAGATGAATCATCCTGAGATGAAACGTCCTGAGATGAATAGTCCTCCTGATGAATCGTCCGCGATGAATCGCCCTGAGATGAATCGTCCTGAGATGAAATGTCCGGATACCCTCAATTGTGATCAAGAATATAGTGAGTACTGTATTAAGTACAGTTAATTAAATTGAAAACTCAAATAAAAATACTGTTAAACATAAAGCAACTGTCACAGATTTATCTCAGTGTGAGATGTCACTGGCATACTAAATTAGTTTGGAATCATGCGACAGATATACCACACTTGAAGCGCCCTGGACTAGACCAATCAGATGTCTCTAACTACAGACTGGTGTCGAACTTGCCCTTCTTATCAAAGCTCATAGAGGGTTGTTAACAAACATTTAATAAGTTTTCTCAGCCTTCACGGATTGATGCCCAAGGATCAATCGGCCTATTGCTATGGACATTCGACCGAAACTGCGATTTTGAAAATCTTCAATTACCTGATTGACGTGATTGTGAATGGACGAATTGCTCTCCTCGGCCTCATCGACCTTTCATCTGCCTTTGACTCAGTGGATCACGGGATTCTTATCCAGAGACTAACAACATCCTATGGCCTGCGAGAAGCGTTGCACTGGATCGAGAGCTACCTCACTGGTAGAATACAAGAGGTCTCGTGCAATGGCAAGCGGTCTGCGAGACGGAGTGTCCTCTACGGCGTTCCACAAGGGTCAGTTCTGGGCCCACTGCTCTTTATTCTGTTCATAGCTGACATGAGAGCAATTAATAATGACGAAAGGATTGACGTCACATAGCTATTCAGATGATGGGCAAATATATTCTTCGTGTCTGCCGGAGGAGCAGGAGCGGTTCGAAAGATGCATGGCGGCCATCATGAGATTGGCGGGGGAGAATCGTCTGACCCTAAATCCAGCCAAGACGGAACTCCTATGGCTCTGCACGCCCAGGAAACAGAATCTCGTGAGTCGTCAGTCGTTTAAGGTGGGGGAGTGGACATTGTCCCCTCCACGTCTTTACAGCTTCTGGGAATTGAACTGGATATGACTCTGACGTTTGAACCGCACATAACAGAGCTGATTTGTCATTGCCATTACCAGTTACGAAGGATTGGGTCTGTCCGGAGGTATTTTCCAGTCACCGGAGCAATACAACTTGTTCGAGCCTTAGTGCTGTCGAGGCTCGATTACTGTAATAGCGTCTTACTGGGAATTACAGCAGCAAGAATGAATCGATTGCAATCGGTCCTGAACTATGCAGCACGGGGTAGAAATGCCCAGAAATTTATAAAGTAATATAAACATATATGTATACACATATATGTGACCGTCGGCCCCTCAAAGTGCCTACGACTCCTGGGAGTACTACTTGATGAGACGTTGTCGTTCGAGGAACATATCGGTAATGTTGTCCGCGGCTGCTACTACCACCTACGGAGGATTAGGTCAGTGCGCCGGCATCTTCCGACCAGCGGGGCAGTGCACCTTGTGCACGCCCTTGTTCTGCCCAGGCTGGACTATTGCAACAGCGTGTTGCTGGGCCTCCTCGATGGAAAGTTGAATCGTCTGCAATCCGTGCTCAATACAGCTGCTCGGTCGTCTTCAGCAGCCCCTGGGAGCCCATGTGACCCCCTACTGCGTGATCAGCTGCACTGGCCGAGCCCGGGAGCGCATTATCCATAAGCGCTGCTGGCTCACCTTCCGAGCGTTAAATGACCGCACTGTCCACAGTACCTGGCTGAGCTGGTCCTAAGATCAACGTCGAACGCACGGAGGTCGGCACTTCGCTCCAATCATCGTGTCCTACTCCTCATTCCGCCTCCGTCACAGACTCCGAAGTTCGGAGACAGGTCCTTCTCTCGTGGGAACCCATTGCTTTGGAATGCCTTGCCGACTGCAGTAACTGAGGCCAACTCTGCTGGACTGTTCCTGAGAGAACTAAAGATGCACCTTTTTAGTTTAGGATATGGTTGACTATGTGTGTGCAGCGCCCTTGTCGTAGGCCTTAACCCAGAATCAGTATGGGTTAGGGTTAGGGTTTCGGTAGGGTTTAGGGTTAGTGTTTAGGGTTAGGGTTAGAGTTAAAGTTAATCCTAACCATAACCCTGACCCTAACCCTAACCCTTTCAACGGAATTTCTATCAGTGTTTACAGACTACTTTCAGTTACGCCGCTCGTCTTTACCCCTACCTTCATTTTGTGTTCGACTGGTGTTATGCGAAATAGCTTCAGGCATGCTGCTACACCGAGAGACAATTCGATTAGACACAACAAAACACGATATATTTAAAAATGCACTCTGTACTAACTTTTTCCGCATTCTTCCATCGCATCTAAAAAAATTATGAGACTGCCCAGAAGAAATTAGCAGCAGTTACAGATATAACTAAAACTATGTTCTCACATGCCCGCGGCAATAGTACGTCCAAGGCTCCAAGCTGATTCATAAGCAATAATTAATTCAGAGAGTAAGTAAGTAAGTTAGTATAATCACGTTGAGTAAGTAAGTAAGTAAGTAAAATCTCGTAAACTTATACAACGCCCGGGGCAGTACAGCACGTAACAGCAGTAGCTGCTTATTCTTTTACAAGCGGTTCAGGAAAAAAAGTGTCATTTGGTTCCAGCCAATCACGGCAACCCGAGGTATTTTTATTTCTACACTGGGGAAACTCCGTAGTATTATCTTATACAGTTATACTGTGTTTTATAATGACGGTTATAACTGAAGAAAAGTTTGTGTGTAAATTATATACACGGTCATCACGAAAATCGGGACCCCCTAGATTAATGAATATAACTCAACGAAAAGTCAACTAATATTCAACAAAGTTATAGTACGTGTACTTTAGATAGTTCTGATGATATTCCACTCATAGTTTGTGTTCAAACGGTCCGCCATTTGCCGCAATACACGCACGAAGACGCCTACGCAATTGCTTGAATGACGCATCAATGATGCCTTGATCAATATCGTCCCACACTTGCATGATGCGTTGTCACAGGTCCTCAATATCACGGACTTTCGTTCGGTGAACGCGTTCCTGCACAACACTCCAAATTTTATAATTCACCGGATTCAAATCCGGGCTGTTGGGTGGCCAGAGAGTAGGCGGAATGAAGTCCGGCGTTTCGTTACCTAACAGTTCAACTGTCTCTCGAGCTCTGTGTGCCGGTGCGCCGTCCTGTTGGAAAGTGTAATAATCTGAGAAAGTTCGGGTGTCCGGCAGCAGTCCCTGCATCAGTAGAACGTCTCTGTAATACTTTCCCTTAACTTTCACCCCCGGCTCGAAGAAGTGAATAGCTGTACGACCGAGTGCTGAAACACCAACTGATACCATTAAGGACTTAGTGAAAGTCGGACGAGCACGCAGAAGACAAGCGCCAGTGATGTCCTTCTTTCTTGTACCAGCTGCAGCGTAGAGGCGACATATTTTTTGAGGATCGAGACTGCCTCCTAGGCCTACTATAATTAAAATTTCAGCATGATTGGTCGAACGGTTGTTAAGTTATACTCATTAATCTAGGGGGTCCCGATTTTCGTGATCACGGTGTACACTGGTCAACAAATTTTATGCAAGTTTTTGTTTCCTCTACAAATTTTTGTGGAACTAATAGATTTTGACTTGCTGAACACAAATATGTAATTAGAATTTCTGTATCACGTAAGGTTTTTAAGAAATCGACAATTTAGCATTTAGTATTGTAACGTCTTCTGCAACATAATCCTACAGAAGGATCTAGGCAATAATGACAAGACATGAGAAAATTAGAAATGTTTTGCTATGGAGTTTCGTTTGTAGTCACTGTCCTGTGCTTCACGTATCAGTGACCAACAGTAGTCTCCGAGCATAGACGGACTGCACTTTCCCTGGTAGCCTTTCTCGATGCTGGTAATGTCTTTGTGAAATCTTTCATCACGTTCATCACTGACGGCGCCGAGATTGTCCGGGAAGAAGTCCAAGTGAGAATGAAGGAAGTGTATCTTCAGTGACATGTTGCATTTCATTGCCTTGTAAGCTTGTAGCAGATTTCCAACTTGTTCAACATAGTTTGGCGCCTTGTAGTTGCCCAGAAAGTTTGCAACAACATCCCTGAAGGCTGTCCAGGCAACATGTTCGGCACCCTGCAGAAGGCCCTCAAAGTGACTGTCCTTGAGCATCTCTCGAATCTGTGGGCCAACAAAACAGTCTTCTTTTATTTTAGCATCACTGGTGCGTGGAAACCTCTGTCGTAAGTATGTAAAGGCTTCACTTTCTTTGTTCATTGCTTTGACAAAGTTTTTCATTAACCCAAGTTTGATGTGCAAAGGTGGGAGACAAATGTCCTTCGGATCAACGAAAGGATCATGTTTAACGTTCGTCTGTCCTGGAACCAAGTCCCTGCGAGGTGGCCAGACCTTTCTCACATAATGTGAATCTCTAGTTCGGCTGTCCCACTCGCAAAGAAAGCAGCAGTACTTGGTGTAGCCTAGCTGCAGACCGAGTACAATTGCAACAACTTTCAGATCTCCACATATATTCCAGTTGTATCTCGAGTATTCTATGTGTTTCAATAGCAGCTGCATGTTCTCATATGTTTCCTTCATGTAAGCAGCATGTGCAATGGGTACTGAAGGGTATGAATTGCCATTGTGCAGCAAAACAGCCTTTAAACTTAACAGCGAAGAGTCAACAAAAAGTCGCCATTCGGATGGATTGTGCTTACAGCCGAAAGCAGAATGCTTTCCATCAATGTCAATGCAAAAAGTAAGACTCGATTTTTTTGAAGAATCGAGTCAAGTCTTCATGCCGTTTACGAAATAATTATTTTTTACCTGGAGAGAGCAGATTCCATCCTTGCAACCTAGATCCAATCAATCCTGCTTGATTTTTTGACAATTCTAAGTCTCTGACCAGATCATTGAGCTCTGCCTGAGAAATCAAACGAGGATTGCTGGATGTCGATGGCTCAAACTCTGGGTCTTCCGTAGCTGAATCATCAACTATCTGCAGCATTTCATCTGTCTCTGCATGCTCGTCCTCGTCCTCCAGTGTCCAAAACTCGGGGGGTTGGAAAAGGAAGACTCTCGTCGTGTGGAACTGGTTTCATTGCCGAGGCAAGGTTAGGATACTCAATAGACTTCCTATTCTTTTAATAAAATCCTGTAACATTCGTCATGCAGAAATAGCTATCCGTTACATGATTATTCTGCTCCCTCCATATCATTGGTATGGCGAATGGCATGGATGGACGCTTACCTGCAAGCCAAGCTCGCAGACTGGTAGCACAAGATGAACAACAGATATGAGGTGCCCATACTTTGTCCCGGTCGCCAATTTTGCATCCAAAGTATAACTCATATCCTTTCTTTATGAATCAGCATACTTCATACTTCGCTTCTGTGATTTCAACGTAAACTCTCCACAGATGTAGCAGAACGTGTCACTGCTATTGCGACATCGACGCGACATTTCAGAAACTTTAATTAAATTAGTTAATATATTCAATTCACAGCCTTTAACTAAACATCAAATAGAAAGACTGCAGCTGCTTCCTAGTGCTGCTTGGTATTTATATAGGACTGCATAACCATAGCAACAATACATGCTAGAAATGTAGTCTTGAAGACAGGTTTGGGCGCGTCTGGGCATGTCTGGACATGCCTAATTATACTAATTTTCAAAATCCATGTAGTTAAGTGAGCCAGCAGTGCTTATTACATCTGTTATGGCGGTCACATAAGATTCTTGCCTAACCTGACTACCCATAACTCAGATAACTCTCGAAAACCACGATTTTAAAATTCTTATAATTTTAAATTTTAAAATCAGCTTTTTCTCAAAAAAAAACTTACGTGATAGGAAAATTTCAAAATTATTCCTGTAATCAGCATGACAAAATCTACCTGGAACACCAGAAATTGCACAGGAAACAAAAACCTTGTTGACCAGTGTTATGTACTAAGGCATTTGTCAACAATAAAGGTATGCGTAAAGGTTAAATAATTTTTATTAGACATTCATGAAATAATCAACAGGTTAAGAACGGAGATATAATGCTGTAACTTAGACCAAATCATTCTACCGCCATCTATCTCACCACTTCCAGTCCACCTTACTTCACAGAGACCAATTATGTCATATTTGATTTTGTCCAGTTCTTGTTTCAGTAATACATAGTTCCCAGTTTGGTATAAGGTCCTGACGTTCCATTCACCTATGGTAATGCCTGGTTTGCTTGGACGTCCCGCTGTTCTGAGCTTCTGTCTCCTTCCTCTCTTTTGAGACTCAGTAGTCAATTTGTCACTGCAGTCCCTAGTCCCCAAGACTACAGCGCGGTCCTTGTTCACCCGGGCGACGACCGAGCCGGTATCCTTTGTCTTCCTCTTTTTCACCATTGTTTTGTATCGCGCTTTTACAACAGTGTAGCGACCTCCTGTCAACCCTTCTCCTTTATCCGGGCTTGGGAGACCCAGCATGGTGTTTCAGGTTGGCCGTAGTGTGTTCTATCCGATTCACACCCGCCCTTTAAGCATACCTGCATGCTCTGCCTGCTTCCGCCTTCGATGCCTGCCTTCTTTCTACTAGAGGATGCCATCGTTGCCGTTGAGGACTTCACCCAAACCCTGGGCTGGGGGTGCTTTCTGTCGTCGGCATTTCCTCCGACTGTCAGGTGCACCAAACCTTGCCCGTATGGGCTCTGCTTATACCGGCAGATACTCGGTCGTCGGGTGGACAAAAGCATGAATATGGGGTTGGTATGATGCTAGGAAAGAGGGCAACTGAAGCTCTAATTGGGTACAACCCTATAAGTGAAAGATTAATGCAAGCTAGATTCAGAGGATACCCAAGGAACATAACTGTTATTGTCGCATATGCACCAACCAATGACAGTGATGAACAGTTGTTGGGAAATTTCTATGGGAAGCTAGAGGAAGAAATGGCAAACATATCAAAAGAAGATATCAAATTCATTATAGGAGACTGGAATGCAAAAATTGGAAATGATAACATTGGATTTGAGGATGTAATGGGGAAATTTGGAATTGGAAAGAGAAATGAAAGAGGGGACAGACTCTTGGACTTTGCAAAACAAAACAAATTATATGTGGCAAACACACCAAATTTCAGGGCACCAGTAACCGCAAATGGACATGGAGGTCACCCGATGGACAAACAAAAAATATGATTGACTTTATCTTTGTTGAACAAAAATTCCGTAGCATGATAACTCAGTGCCGAAGCTTTCCCAGTGCAGACATTGCATCTGATCATCAACTTGTTTTATGTAACTTTAAGATGCTGCTGAAGAGGAAACAACCAAACATCAGAACAAAAACCAAGATCTATGACAGGTTCAAGATACAAATGGAAAACGAATTGGTGAGAAAGCGTATTGAGGAGAACCCGGAAATTGAGGATGATTTAAACTTGGAGGAGAGAACACATAAGCTTACACAGCTGTTGGCAACGGCAGCAGAAGGTATGGAAGAAACAAAAAGGACAAAGAAGCCATGGATAAGTAGTGAAACATTAAAACTGTGGGAAGAAAGAAAAATACTAAGAAAGAGGCCTGGAGCAGAAAATACGGACGAATATAAAATAATGTGTAAGGCTGTAAAGAAGAGTGCAAGATCAGACAAAAGAAAATGGATAGAGGAGCAATGTGATACAATAGATAAAACAATTGGAAGCAACAGAACAAGAGAAGCATTCAAGCTAATTAAGAAACTTACAGGAGATTTCAAACCATTGCCAAGAAACATAAAAGACAAAGCAGGGAAATTGCTTACAGAAGAAGATCAAATATCCAAAAGATGGGTTGAATACATCAGAGAACTCTACACAGACACCAACGAGTATGGAAGCAACATCTTGGACGACTTGAAGGCAAAGAGATGGCAGACCATCAGAATGTGATAATAAAGATGGAATCTTGAAGGCTGAAGTAGAAAGATCAATAAAAAGACTAAGAAATAACAAAAGTTGTGGCACTGATGGAATTCCAGCAGAACTGATAAAAGCAGGTGGACCCCGTATAGTTGAAGAAGTGTGGAAAATCTGCAGCACAGTTTGGGAAACCGGAAAATGGCCAAGAGAATGGTGCAAATCCATCTTAATAGCATTACCGAAAAAAGGAGACTTAACAAAATGTGAAAATTATAGAACAATAGCCCTCATCCCCCACCTGTGCAAAATAATGTTAAATATCATACAGGAGAGGTTAAGAGGTGCAATCGATGAGAATTTGAGCGAAGAACAGGAGGTTTCAGGAAAGATCGTAGTACAATCCAACAGATACTAACCATTAGATTGATAGCTGAAGAAACGTTAGGCAAATCAAAGAGTCTGTATCATTGCTTCATCGATTTTAAAAAGGCATTTGATTCGATATGGCATGAAGGTCTGTGGGGATCACTGACATGTTTAGGAACACCAGAAAAACTTATTAGAACCATACGAAGTTTATATGATATGTCAGAAATGGCGGTAAAAACAAAACAAGGACTGAGTGAATGGGTGAAAGCAACTATTGGCAGTCGACAAGGAGACCCTGATTTCACCTTTGTTATTCATTGCCATCTTAGAAATCATTATGGAAAAAATGGAGGCCAAAACACAAGGAGGTGTAATGATTCAGGGACAGCAAATCAAAGACCTACGATTTGCTGATGACATTGATCTAATGGCTGAGAGTGAGGAGAAGACCTGCAGAAGCAACTCACAGAGGTATACCAAACCAGCAAAGAATATGGATTACTTATTAACAGAAGCAAAACAAAAGTGATGGTGATGGGAAACAACAAAGGAGTTCAAATACATGTTGGTGGTGAAAAGTTGGAATGTGTTGACCAGTTTATTTACTTAGGAAGTCTAATAACCGAAGATAATGACTGCAGCAAGGAGATAAGAAGACGGATTGGAATTGCAAGCAGTACTTTTGCCAATTTGAACATGATCTGGAAAAGTAAAAACATTTGCACAGACATTAAATTGCGAATTATGGACACATGCGTGATATCTACCCTACCGTATGCATGTGAGACATGGACCATGAAGAAACAAGACAGATTAAAACTGAACGCATTTGAAATTAAATGTTATAGGAAAATGCTGAAAATAAGTTATAAAGATATGATCAAAAATGATACTATTCGCAAAGACCTGGGACGAACAAAGACTGTTGTGGAGAAGATCAAAGAAAGAAAATTATCGATATTTGGACACATCTGCAGAATGAGGGATGACAGAATAATAAAGACAGTGATGATGGGCAGGTCAAATGGTATGAGAAAAAGAGGAAGACCAAAGAGAAGATGGATCGATGACATTCTTGAATGGACTGGACTTGACACCACCCAAAATGCGATATACATGGCCAAAGAAAGGAAAGGGCCATAGGCGAGCACTTTTACACGTTGGCTCCGACGGTCCTTATGGACTATGGAGTGTGATGATGATGATGATGATGATGATGATGATGATGATGATGATGATGATGATGATGATGATGATGATGATGATGATGATGATGAACTTAGAAGACAGCGGGAAAAGGAAGTACCTTCTTTCATTAAAACTCGATTCTAACCACTCTTTTTAGAGGTGGGTCGATTAATCGAAATCGTAATCGTAATCGCGATTTTTGGAAAAACCGAAATCGTAATCGAGACGATTATTAAATAAATCGAAATAATCGATAATCGTCGAAAAAATAATCGAAATCGCGATTATTTTTCGATTATTCCCGTAAGTTATATTATACAATATTTCCGATTCAAAGAAAGATCAATTTACCATTGATTATCAGATTTTCATTGAAAATGGATTCAACTGCGTATAAAGACAGGCACCATCTTTCTGGATTTGACAGCAGCTTTCGATGCGGTGTGGCATGCGGGTTTAATGTACAAACTCTCGCTCAATTTGTCACCCTGGTTCTGTCAACTTGTGGAATTACTCATCTCTGACAGACGGTTCTTAGTTCACTTGGTATATGTCAAGCTCCTGGAGACGTCAGCGAAACGGTCTAACACAGTGTTCAGTTCTAGCACCTATGTTATTCAATTTGTAGGCTTATAGGCCTACACACGACTTACCGGATACCATAGGTAGGAAGTTTGGATACGCTGACGATATCGGTCTTGCCACCCAGGCTCGATCCTTTAAGGAGATTGATGACCAGGGTTATTTCTAGGATTGTGAATTGGGGTGGGGTGTCAGGAAAATCTGGGGTGTGTTTATTTCTAGGATTGTAGGATTGTGAATTTGGGGGGTGTCAGGAAAATCTGGGGGTGTCAGAAATTTGGAAGTCTTTACCGAAAAAGGCTGACAAGCAAAAAACCTTATAGAGACTCACAAAAAGTCTGACAAGCAAAAAAAGTCATCCGAGGATAAAAGTTGTGGGGTGTATTTCTCCATTTGGGGGCAGGCCCTACAGAGGCTGAAGGAGGCCCAGGCCAGTTGGAATTTCTGAGGCCTCTGCTAGCCTTCCCAACAATTAAAATTTTGACAAGCGAAAAGGTAATCACCAATTTTGAGGACCGCAGAATACCTTCCTAGCATTCCCAAAATCCCAAAATTGTCGACAAGCAAAAAGGTCATCGCCAATTTTGAGGATCGCAGAATACCTTCCTAGCTTTCCCAAAATCCCAAAATTGTCGACAAAAAAGGTCATCACCAAATTGTGAGGCCCCTTCTAGTAGTAGCTATATCTAGCTTTCTAGCTCTCTCAGAATTCTAGACAAGGAAACAAAGGAGGCCCCAAATGATGGAGGCCCGGGCCGAATGGCCCTCCTGGCCCCCCTCTGAATGGGCCTGTTTGAGGGTGTTCAGGGCTAATCAATATGCATTCTGTATGCATACCATTGTCACATTACCAAATTTTAGGGGGTGTCGACCTCAAATTGGGGTGTTGGGGGGTGCTAGAGGTGTAGAAATATCCCTGTTGAAGACCAACTGAACATCGATACACAGAGGATTGCCGAATACTGTAAAATATGGCGGGAAAGCAGTTTCTAAAGGTACTGTGAAATAATCGAAATCGAAATCGCGATTATATAAAAAACCGTAATCGTAATCGTAATCGTAATCGTGAATAAGATCTTTGGCCTTAGTCTCAACTAAGGTCTTTGACCTTAGTCTCAGCTGTCAGAGTGTTTACTGTATACTAGGGTGGAGTGAAAAGGACGAAATTTTAAAAATTTTCGAATTTAAAATTCTAATAGTAGGGGAAAGTTGTGCAAGGTATCAGTGATTTGTTCAGTGAAAATTTTGAATTTTTAAATGAACGTTAAGAGCCTCCCCAGAGACGATGAAGTTTGGGCATTTTGTGCAATTATTGCATTTTGGCTTATAGGCCTTATTCATTTACGTACAACTGTTTTATTTTAATAATACAAGCAATACAATTATCCAACACTGCTTTTGTAAAGAGGTAAACAGAATTACAAACATTTTCTATTGCAACTTGCATACTTATAGACCCTGTAGTGCTGCGGCAAGCTTCGTTATGTCTCACAATATGCAAAGCACAGTACATGCCGGTATAATGAATTAAAATGAATCCCCCGACAGATGAATCCCCAGTCATTTTCCTACGTGTAATAAAGACTCCCCACCTCTTTATTCTACGAAGAGTATGAACTCCCTCTGAATTATATTAACTCCCCTATAGTGATATGCAGTAAAATACGAATTAATGTGAATCACCTCATTACTACACGTGGAATAATGAACTCCACCTCAGTATTACAAGTAAATAAAGAATCCCTATGTAGATTTTCTACTACTCTAAATTTTTTGCCCCAAATGTCGAAAGTTGACTATCAACATCATATAAATTGGGGATTCGAGTATTCCTGTAAACACTTCTACACGCGATGTCTGCATGAATAATGTTAGAAATCCCATGTTTGGGACAAATCATACAAATAACATCTGTAAGGTAGAAGGTAGCTCACTGTTCTAGATTGTCTGTCTGTCTGACTGTCCGTCCCCCTTGTTGTCTGTCTGTCTGTCTGTCTGTCTGTCTGTCGTTCGATTTGCCCGTGATGAGGAAAGAAGACGAAGGCAAGTAGATCAAAGTATATATTTTATATGTCATATAATATGAGGATTTGTTAACGAAGACAATACAGTATTTATGCAAGTGTAGGTATATGCAGTGAAATGTATAAAAGCACATAATGTCATGACATATCACATATTATATAAGGATTTATTAACGTAGACAGTATTTATGCTATTGTAGGAGTATGCAGTAAAATTTATAAAAAACATATAATGTCATGAGATATCACATGTAATATAAGGATCTGATAAGGCTTTAGTTCGTTATCAACAACAACGAAATGTTTCGAGGCACGACGAAAATTCGCCTTTTCGCCTTTTGTCACAACACTGTCTGGATATTTGTGCATAGTTAAGAACACGTGTATTTCTTGGAAGTCACAATGTTTATACTGCCGTGTGACATATTCGCTTGCTTCGACGCTTGCCATACTGATTAAAAACGACGCGTATTCACTTCGAAATTATCGTTTAAATTTTATTTAACTTCTTCTCGCAAACACTTATTTCCGAACTAGGTCTAATCAAAGTTGGAAGCATGTTTAAATACACGTATGAACCTATCACATAATATTGTTACTGGATGAGGGAATTAGTTAAAATGCGATTACCGCACCTTTGTCAGTCATTCAGTTAGCCTTGATTATTAATGGACAACTGATAGCACAATTCAATATTCACATCGTGATTTCGCTCAATTTTGCGTTTTCCGTTATTGATATTGGACATCAAAATTAACTCAAAATGAATTGTTACTAATCCTGTAAAGTCTTCATAGGCAGAGTCGGGCCGATTATATTTGCATTACGCGCTCTTCTTCTTGTCCAGGTACGTATTCTAGTGAATAGCGTTGTGGCTTGTGTAGTGCTAGGATCGCTTGAATGTTTTGTTTGAACTACTTTGATCTACTTGCCTTCGCCTTCTTTCCTCATTACGGGCAAATCGATAGGCAGAAAGACAAACAACAAGGCGGACGGTCAGACATTGTAGAACAGTGAGCTACTTTTTACCTTACAGATTCCATTTATATGAATTGTCTCAAAAACGGGATTCCTAACATTATTCAGAAATTGCGTGTTATATGAATTTGACAGTCAACTTCCTACATTTGAGGCTAAAAATTTAGGGGGGGGGGGTAGTAAATCTACAAAGGGATTCTTTGTTATACGTGTAATATCCAGGTGGAGTTCATTTTTCATAGGGGAGTTAATATAATTCAGAGGGAGTTCATATTCTTCGTAGAATAAAGAGGTGGGGAGTCTTTATTACACGTAGGAAAATGACTGGGGATTCATCTTTCGGGGGAGTCATTTTAATTCGTTACACCGGCTCAATTACACAATATGCGCTTTACTGTGAAACCACAGGTTTCTGTCTAATTCTGCCTGAAGTCTGATTTGTGCTAGAATATGGCATGATCCTGAGAGAGAGAGAGAGAGAGAGAGAGAGAGAGAGAGAGAGAGAGAGAGAGAGAGAGAGAGAGAGAGAGAGAGAGAGAGAGAGAGAGAGAGGCATGCTTTGACTTTATGTGTCCTTCTCTTGCAATTGGACCACATACTGCAGCACTGGCCTCAGTTACTATAGCTTCACACATCTTTCAGTTGCCTGCGAATGGCACTGAAATTTCTGAAAGTTCAACTGCTGATCTGCGCTCTTTATCAAGGAAGAAATGCCTTGGCCTGAGAGGTTAGAAAGTAGAGGAGGAGCTGATAGTTGTTTCTTGTGCCTGTTAATTAAGTCAATATAGGCCTAACTGGCAGCATCAACATTGAACACTGGAATTTTGAATTTTGGAATTCGAGTTTGAATTTTGGAATTTGAAGTACGTCTAGCTTTCAGTATTCTTCATAGCACTACCTTCTCTGATGTGTTGCTGTGCATCTGCAACCGGCAACATTGCCAGCAGTAGATTCTCTTCATGTCCAAAGTAGCCGTTTCTCTGGATTGCCGGATCAACTACTAATTTAAGTTATACAGGAAGGTATCGTGATAATGAAATTGTCTTCCAAAGTTGGTGCCCTCCGTCCTTGCAGGATGGTTTCATTTCGATATGAAACCAGACTGGAGTATATACTTTTGTATCATAAGTTGCTAGTTTTTAAAATTTTCAGTTGGGTTTTCCGTACCTCGGTTAGCTGTTGCAAGCCATCTTGAATGTGCGAGTTTCCTTGGGTCGCGTGATGCCAAACTCTGCGAACAGTCACCAAGTGTTATAGGCTTATAGCCTTCCAAACGTCCGGCAGATAAGCCTTATCTGAACTTAAGTCTTCGCATGTTACAATGGGTATCTCTCCTTCAATTAAATCGAAACCTACAATGGAAAAGTTCTGACAAGTTTGTAGCTGCTGACCAAGTGGACCAGAAACCCATTAGGTCCTGTACCGGTAGTTGACCCACTGCAAAGGTCACCCTACTTCTTCTAACAACCTCATAACATCTCCTGATTTCCCAGTATTAGTTACAGTACCATCGCAACCAGTAGCAACCAGTTTCTGTGAGTCAGCTCCTTTCTCTTTTAACATGTACACAATACACGTTTTGATTCAAATCGCAGATTCTTTCTCGATGAAACGTGACCAACCTGACTCCTAAACAATTGCCACACACTCCTCAATTACAGTTTTCATATGATATATCCCATCTTTCTTCTTATAGGCACTAGTGTTTTATCCTTACTTCCATCAAAAGAAACACATTCGATAACATTGCTGCCCTCCTCTTCATTCAGTTCCATTCTTTTCCTTTTCCTTCAATTCTCATTTTGCTTCTGTCTAAATGAGGGTTTTAACGTCTTCATAAACGAGTACAATGTCTTGAAAACATGCCGAAGTTAGGGCAGCTACCTGCCTTATCTGATACAGAATACATGTCATGCAGCTATTAAAGATATATTAGGCAGAGAAGTTCGCACTTGTGAAGAGGTCTTCTTTTTTTCTTTTTACCTTAATCTCAGTTTCTCGCCGTGAAATCCCTGGCGGATCATAGTTGTCAACTTGTCATCATTAGGAGTATCACTATCTGAAGTATAGGCCTATGTATCTTCATTAGGCCTACTGATGACTTCAACAGGAACATCTGCTTGCCCACTTGTGGATGGTTCTGATGCAGAGACCTTGGAGAGTTCTGAGTGTCTTCTTGCCAACCTCTTTAGAATATTCCCACATTCCGTGATGACAATTCTTACCACGGCCATTCGTCTAGCACCTCGCTGATCCAACAGAAATTCACGATCCTTTTCAGGCACCTTGTTTTTTATCACACAGGCACACTAGCTGGTAAGGCGTAATTAACTTCAGCACCCTTGTGTGATACAGTGGGAATAGAGGATATATCCCAACCCAGCAACATACCCAATTGCCAATTAGCAATATTACTGAAATTTGAGGACGCTTGGGGAGGCTCTAAACATTAATCCAGTTAAGTGATTGTTGGCACAGTTTCTCTCTATACCATAACACAACTTTTCCAAACTATTACATTTACATCACTGAGAAAAAGTTTTTTCACTCCACCCTACTGTATACGTTGGCACCCAAAAGACAGTAATCTATTCAGATCATAGTCCGCTATTGTTCATCCATAAGATGGGCAGGCACAATGCTAAATTGTTGAGGTAGTCATTAGAGCTACAACAATATTCTTTAGCAATAAGACACAGACCTGTAAAAATAATTTACCAGACATTCTTAGTAGACCTTCTGAATAGTTGTAAGGTTGAGGACTGGTAAGAGTAGGTAATTAATGTGATGTTGTGTTAGTATAATTTATAGGGTATAAGTGACAGTAATGTTAAGTTAGTTGTAGTGAGTAGTTAGTATAGATACAAGGAGTGTTCAATGTTGTTGGGTGACTGTGTAGTTGATGCTTGTGGTTTCCTGACGACATTGCATGGAATTTGTTATAAGAAAAATTTGAAATGAAAGTTTCTGTGATGCCACATCACGTAGGCTCGAGTGCTAGGGGTGTGATGGTGGTATGGATGTTGGTGTGTGTGCTTTATAAAAGTAACAGTGGTTGATCTAATTAGCACAATATTGAAATTAGGTGATATTGTTGTAATTTTTGTGTATTGAGTTGTTAACGGGGCAGACGACCATATGGCGATTGCCTGTCCGTGGGCATATCAGATGTCCTGAAATGAGGTCGCGCAGAGAGTGACTACCAATCATCGAAGACAAGGGTTCGATGTGGAACAAGTTACGCATCCGAGAACAGCCTTCTTGAGAGAAGGAGAGGCCGTTGAAGGAGTCCGTTGAAGAGTCCGATCGTCGAGCGATCGTTTTTAGTTGAAATTAAATGTTTTATCGGAAAGTTCGATGTAAACTTTCGATAGAAAGTCTTATTAAGTCGTTGTGACAAAAGCGTAGAGTCGCTGTCGGGAGACAGGACATTTCTTATTGTTTAATTTGAAGTTTAAAAGTGTCAATTGAGATTTGTGATGTGTTGTCCTTAGTTACTGACTGGTCGTCAGCCTAGAATAGTAATAAGTTTTGAAATACTAGAAGATACGATTGAACTGTCTCATTGAATGGCAGCTATTGTTGATTAATATTGTATTGTTCTGCTTAATATTAAAATGTATATTTTTGGAAGAATTGTTAGCTGTGACCAGTCCACCCGTGAGTAGAATACTCAGAGTATTACATAAGTTCTCCTAGAGACCTAGACAATTAAAACGAGTCATTAAGAGCTGTCGGGGTGGACTAGAGGTGGGTCGATTAATCGAAATCGTAATTGAAATCGCGATTTTTGGAAAAACCGAAATCGAAATCGACACGATTATTAAATAAATCGAAATAATCGATAATCGTCGAAAAAATAATCGAAATCGCGATTAATTTTCGATTATTCCCGTAAGTTATATTATGCAATATTTCCGATTCCAAGAAAGATCAATTTACCGTTGATTATCAGATTTTCATTGAAAATTGATTCAACTGCGTATAAAGACAGGTACCATCTTTCTGGGTTTGACAGCAGCTTTCGATGCGGTGTGGCATGCGTGTTTAATGTACAAACTCTCGCTCAATTTGCCACCTTGGTTCTGTCAACTTGTGGAATTACTCATCTCTGACAGACGGTTCTTAGTTCACTTGGGAGAAGATGTCAGCTCCTGGAGACGTCAGCGAAACGGTCTAACACAGTGTTCAGTTCTAGCACCTATGTTATTCAATTTGTAGGCTTATAGGCCTACACACGACTTACCGGATACCATAGGTAGGAAGTTTGGATACGCTGACGATATCGGTCTTGCCACCCAGGCTCGATCCTTTAAGGAGATTGAAGACCAGGGTTATTTCTAGGATTGTGAATTGGGGTAGGGTGTCGGGAAAATCTGGGGTGTGTTTAATTATAGGATTGTGGATTTGGGGGTGTCGGAAAATCTGGGGTGTCGAAATTTGGAAGTCTCTACCGAAAAAGGCTGACAAGCAAAAAACCTTATATAGAGACTCACAAAAAGTCTGACAAGCAAAAAGTCATCCGAGGATAACAGTTGTGGGGTGTATTTCTCCATTTGGGGACAGGCCCCCGCAGAGGCTGAAGGAGGCCCAGGTCAGTTGCAATATATACTGTGCATACACATAAATGTGTATACATATATACGGACGTGTTTACGTATATACATATAAACACATGGATCTTCTTCTTCAGGTGTCATGTATTTCTACGTTGACGACTATGGACTTCCATTTCTCTCTGTTGTGTGTTGCTTGTATTAATTCCAATTCTGTAGTCACCCCCTTTACATCAGTCAGTAAGCTGCTGATATACGTCATTCTTTGTCTTCCTCTTGATCTTTTGCCTTCGACTTTTCCTGTAGTTACCAGGTTTTCTATGCCTTTCTTCCTCATTATATGTCCAAAAAATTGAAGTTGTCTTTTACGTATTGCAAATAGCAATTTTCTTTGTGTACCTGCCATTTCGAGTACTAATTCATTTGTTTTCTTTTCAGTCCAAGATATTTTCAACATTTTTCTTAAGAACCACATCTCTGCAGCTTGAAGCTTTTTCTTCATGACTTTAGAGATAGTCCACGTTTCTGCCCCATATAACATGACTGGCCAAACATAGCATTCTAGAACCCTAATCCTTGTTTTCATTGTTAAATATCGGTTTGTTAGTATGTATTTTAAATTCCCAAAGGCTGCTTTGGCCATTCCTATTTTTGCTTTTATGTCTGATTCACTTTTCGCATCACTGGTGAACCAGCTTCCTGGATTTTGAATGACATGACTTGTTTAATTTTCTCTCCATTTATGTTGATATCGCATTTCGGAATGTCTTTCTTCTTGGATATCAGTAGGCAGAATGTTTTATTGATGTTTATTCTTAAACCTTTCTTCTCACTTTCTGTATTTACTTGATTTAGCAGTTCCTGCAATTTTTTTTGTGAATCTGCTATCAGGGCTGCATCATCTGCAAATCTTAGATTATTGATGTTCTGTCCACCAACTTTGACTCCTTCTACTTCTTCTTTGTTTTCCATGATTTCTTCTCCATATGCATTGAAAACACATGGATACATATATATAAACAAATAAATGTACATATATATGTTTATATATACATATATGTATAATTGTATATATACATATATGTACACATATACATATTACATATATATGTATTTGTTTATATATGTATCCATGTATATACGGCTTCCGGTTCCGGCGCCTATACGGCTACCAGCACGTGTTTGTGCGTGCCAGCGATTCGTCGTCGTTCTCGGTGTTTTCTGATGTTTTGCGACTGGATTTTACGCCAATCGCGAAGACTGCGTTCCACTCATCGGTTTTTCCAAAGTTACTTGCAGTCCTCAACTTTGTTCGCGTCGTTCTGGCAGCTTCAAGTCGGTCGCCGTCGCTATCGAGTCTCCGCCAATGGCCGCCATTTAAATGGCTGCCGCGTGACACATCAGTGGGATTGTGCGATTGACTATCGTTCCAGACTTCGCTGGAACATTCGTCAACGTCGGATTTGCCGATTATGGTGGCGAACTATCCTCCAGCGGAAGACCGCTTTTTCGGAATTCGCTGTCGGATTGGATGTTATACCGTCCGCAGAACGAATTCTTCCATCTCGCGGGTCTACAACACCATCTTTCCGCTCCTCGCTAACGTGTTTTTACGGAAGGACCGCTTCTCATGGACTCGACGCCAGTTTCTTCATGGCATAGAGTTCATTTGTCATCCGAATGGATTTTTAACATCGCCATTTTGACCTTCATTGACACATTAGCGCTGTCAAAGCGCTTTTGATTTTGGTATTAACTATGCTACGGCGCTTTATGTATATGTATATATGTATTTATGTACATATATGTATTTACATGTATGCACATATATGTATATATGTGTTATATGCATATATAAGCATAAATTAATATATATTTGTGTATGTGCATGCATATATAGATATGTACATGTATATGTATGTAATATATAGTATATACATGTACATATGTATATGTGTATAGGTATGCATGTAGATATATTTTATGTATGTATGTATATATACACATGCACATATAGATGTGCATATGCATATATATTTTTATATATGTATATATGTATGTATATATATGTATATATTTATTTATGTGTGTAAATATGTAGGCATATATATATTATATATATATACATATACATGCATGTATATGTAATATGTAAATATTTATATATGTCATATATACTATGTAATGCATGCTGTATTAATATGCTTTCCTAATTAATATGCACATAATACTAACTATTTGTATATATACACACTATATTTGTATATAAATATTTATTTGTATATATTTATTTATATTTATATGCACTATATATTTGTTTATTTATATTGCGGTCAATATTGGGGGCGGTCATAACTGGGGCGGTCATAACTGGAGCGGTCATAGTTGGGGCGGTCATAGCTGGGGCGGTTACCATCTGTAACCGGTGACGGTGCCAGGTCTGGACTGTATGGCAGGTGGTTGAATTAATGGAATCCGCATACCCTGAGAGCATCCATGGCTTTCTTTGACTTATGAACTGGTGCGTGGTCAGCAGCATCACAGCACGGCTCACATTGCCTCGTTGTTTTTTTCTTGATGACATCCTTCAACATGGCAAGTTGAGTTGCATAGACTTCACCAGTGATCGTGGTCTTATGTGCCATGTAATCGACCAGCAGTGTCCCTTCGCAGTCCCAGGACACTGTGGCCATCAGCTTTCCTGCTGACGGCTGGGTCCGAAACTTCTTGGCTGGTGGTGAAGTTTTGTGTTTACACTGCAGGGACTCCTGTTCAATTTCAGAATCTCAGTGGTTAACCCACGTTTCATCACCTGTAACTATTTTAACTATTTTATGGATCGGTTTCCGCTTGCCACAGACCCAAATTCTCATTTGAAAATTCAACTCGTGTTTCTTTTGAAGCGGTGACGGCATTCTTGGCATCCATCGACTGCCGATCATTACTAGATGATCGTGAGATATTGTGATGACAGAACCTTCTGAGGCACCCAGTTCACCAGCAATCTGTGCCACCTTAATTCGCTAGTCCTGCTTCACCAGGACCTCCACTTTCTGGCAAACTTCTGGGGTGATGGCATCAGCAGGCCTTCCTGTACGGTGGGCGTATTCAATAGACTGCCTGCCCCTGTTTAACTGTTCGCACCAGAATCTAACTTGATATTCGGAAGGTGCTGAGTCCTCAAATACAGCCAACAAGTGTTCATGTATAACCTTCGGTCCATTACTCTCCTTCACGATAAACTTCATGACAGATCTGCGCTCCAACTTCTGTAATTCCATGATTCTGGCACACCGCCTTCTTTCAACAACGGCCACGTCAACAGCTGATGACCACGCTGGTTGAAATTATTCCTACAACGCACAGACAGATATATCAACCTACAATAGGCATCACTTCTGTATCATCGCAATGGTGTATACAACGTTTATTCTAGGTCCTTTTCTTTAGGGGGATTTTCCCCAAAAGTTTGAAAATTCCCCAATTTCTATATGTTGCATTGGGGGGATGGAAATCTGTCCTCCCAAAGTGTGACTAGAGGTTTTTAAATTATTTAGGAGAGGGGAAAACATAAGGATATGACCACTATTCCACATGCTTTATTCCTCAGAAGAGGAATTTTAGCATGTGGAGAAGAAGGGGAAGAAAGATAAGGAAGGGTGTGATGACCTTTTTTGTTTGTCACCACTTTTGAGAAAAAAATCTAATATCAGGATGAGATGACAGCTGACCTTTTTTGCTCGTCAAGGTTTTTGGGCAGACAAACCTTCTCCCCTCCCAAGCATTTCAAACTCCCCCCAATGTCAAGGTGGCTAGAATAAACACTGGGTGTATATATGTCAGGTAGATAACTTAGTGAGTGCCCTCGTAAAACCACATTGAATGGGCTGTTTTTCAATTAATATCATATTCATTGTGAAATACTCGCCGTTTCCAAACTTAAAATCAGATTACTGGTTATGGCCTAGTAACATAGCGAGTTGCGAGAATGTTGCGGGGCAATTCGTAACAATTACAAATGAAATTAATGGGAGTTTAAAGTATCAACAATTGTATTTGTTTTATTTTCATCAGTATTTATAATTCTTTTTAATGCTCAAAGCCCAATAGAATTTGGACATTAAGCAATTCAAATCGCCCGTTTCTGAATGAGAAACTAGAAACATTCGGTTAGCGATCAATCTTTTATTTCGCATCGATCATTCGTATGTTGCCAATCTAATGAATAATCGACGGTAGAGCGTGTATCGAAATCCTTTATAATTTATAATTGATGTTTTCAACATAATGAGTCTAGTTCACGCAAAGTGCTTTTCTCAATTTCCGTATTGGCATGATTGAGCATGCATCTCTAATTCAATCTTATATTGAATTTAAATCAATTCCTCCGCCAAGCATTCCGTTGAGTTGAGTTGGAGCCCACTGATTTAAACTGTGCAATTTGACAAAATATAACTGGAAATGCAGATATGATTTAGCAGAGATCTTATGAGTATTTCATAATTTAATGAGCACTTAAAACTGCGTGATTTCTCGACAGCTTATCTGCTTAGGAGCTGTGCATTAATGACGTCAACATTTTCACGCAGTTTTTGACCCTCTCATTTGTGGACAACTGTCAAATTTTCAGTGACTCCCTATAATTATGTCAAAACTTTTCACTTCCCTCTAAGATCAGTGACGGCTCCTCCTTCATAAATTAAAATAAAACAAATGCAATAATAATTGTTGATACTTGAAACTGCCATTAATTTACTTTTTAACTGCATTCATGAGTAGGCATTCATTTCATTTTTAATTGAGGTTGTACATTAATTACGTAAAAAAGTGAGAGGAGTTCGAACAAATTTGAGGTTGTTGACGGAGGAGGATGGTCACGAGTTGACATGGAATACTATTTTTGCAAGAAAAACTGTTTCGCAAAAAGGACAAAGTTTTGGACTGCAAGAAAGAATTAACAATAAGAGCAGCGAAATCCTTAGGGGATCTGAAGGCAATGGACAATGTCTGGAAGAGGAAAGCAATAAGTCTCATAATAAAAAAAGAAAAGATCAGCAACAATGAACTATACAAGAAAATTGAGCCAAAAGAAACCTTTATGCAAAAAGTTATACAGAGGAAAATGCGTATCTTTGGACATATTTGTCGTATGAAAGATGATAGAAAGATTGAGACTATAATGCTTGGAATAATGGACGGTTCCAACAAGAAAGGAAGGCCACACAGGGAATGGTGTGATGACATTTGTGATTGGTGTGGAAAATGTCTGCAAGAACTATTTCACGTTGCTACCAACAGAAAAGATTGTGGGACACAAACTGTAATGATTGCATCAGACACCAACGGGCGCTGAGCCCACGGTTATTGATGATGATGATGATGATGATGATGACGACGACGACGACGACGACGACGATGATGATGATGATGATGATGATGATGATGATGATGATGATGATGATGATGATGATGATGATGATGATGATGATCGGAATCTAGTAGGCAAGAATTCGGCCTTATTGAGTATTGAATTGAGTAGAATCGCAACATCATTACCATAAATATAGTCCAGTGGCGTAACCAGGATTCCGAAATAGGGGAATATGTAGAATTTCATGTAAAAATGGTTCGTCAAGAAGTAACTCCCAAATTCATTTATTACACAGGCCTGCGGTGGAAAAATTGTTTCAAAACGAAATGTTGATTCTTATGTAAATTTGGTAGCTGAAATCAGGAAAAATAAGTAAAAAATTCCATCACCCACCGGTTTCACCTAAAACCAATATTTGTTCTATTAAATAAAGAATTTCTTACACCCGGCTTAATTGGTGAAGAAAGAAATTTTTATATATTTATTAGGTCACATCGTACATTAAATTATGAATGTTTGATACATATATTAGGTAACATAAGAGGACTGAGACAATTTTTAGTAATTCTCACGGTTGATATTGCGCTTGCAGAGGGTGAAGGGCGCCGAGATTGCGCACACGATGTAATACGCCGAGGTTGCGTAATACGGTTGATGACGCCATTTTGATGTTGCACAATTCCCTTGTGGTATGATGCAATCATTACACTAAGTAATTATAAAAGGGGCTTGTAAGCGTGCTTCAGTTGGTGGAGTTTCAGAAGCGGTGTGAAGTACATCGTTAAGTGCGACTTTCGGTAAAAGCTTAGTATTACAAGTGTTCTTGTGCCTCGAGTACGGCGTTCAACGATCGGTGGCCGTGCTTTTTCTGGTCGCTGCTGCTCGCGTCTGGAATGGACTTCCGCCTCACGTGAGGTCATCAACGACGCTGAAGACATTCAAGAAGCACCTTAAAAAATTCTGAGCTAAGACAATTCATTAGATGTTAACAATGATAAGATATATTAAACACCACCGTCTCTGTACTTATATAGGCACGTTTTATTTCTGTTTCAATTTGTCACCGAAGACAGCCGAAATATTGTTAGGTGCCCACCAATTGACGACAGTTTGCGAAGATCGTTACTTGATGACCACATTATAGGGAAAAAGGGGTCACGTTAATCTTGTGAAGATTATAAGAAATCAATAATAATAATAACAATAATTTAATAATAATAATAATAATAATAATAATTAATAACATCAACATAATGAGAATAGATAATAATCCACCTCTGGATAATAATAATAATAGATAATACGTTTCAATGATACGACCAATAATAAGTATAATAATAATAATAATTCCAATAATAGATAATAATAATAATAATAATAATAATAAGCGAATGAGGAGAAATGGCTGCAAGAGCTGTTGCTTCAATAATGTCATTGTAAATGCGCAGGACCGCAGTTTCGGTGGAATGGTTTCACCTGATAGTCCATTCATTGTCAAATAGGTATTGATTATTTGCAGCTTAGACAAGAAAGGAAGATTGGAAACGGGACGGAAGTTGGATAATTCCTATTTGGTCCAAGCTTGGCCGCTTGAGGTGCGACCAAGACAACCGCTCGCAAACATGACGATGAAATTTACTGCTTAAAGAGGTCGACAGTAGAGTCGTGAGAAATGGAGCAAGCGTCTCAATGGACTCTTTGGAGCCACATCGGGGAGGGGTCGGCTTGGCATTGTTTACAAGGTGCTATGATGTATTGTGACCACCTCTCTGTACTTATATAGGCAATTTTATTTCTGTTTCAATTTGTTATTGTTACGTGCTATTGCAGTCGTTAGACATTATGTCACGTTAATCTTGTCGTTTAATAATTTAATAATAATAATAATAATAATAATAATAATAACCAAATAATAATAATAATAATAATAATAATAATAATAATAATAATAATAATAATAATAATAATAATAATAATAATAATAATAATAATAATAATAATAATAATAATAATAATAATAAGTAGAAATGGCTGCAAGAGGTTGTCGTGTTTCACCTGATAGCTTCTGTTATATTTGTGGCAGCTTCGTAGTGAAGTGCGAAATATTACTGAATTCGTGAAAAAAGTCTATTTTGCCTATTTTGGGGTTAAGTTATGTGACCAAGACAAGTCATGGGCACCACACAAAGTGTGTTCCATTTGTGTTGAAGAACTTCGTCAGTGGTATCAGGGTAAGAAGAAATCTTTTCGCTTTGGGATTCCTATGATCTGGAGATGATCCTATGATCTGGAAATCATTCTGATGACTGCTATTTCTGTTCGTGCAATGTGGAAGGTTCTTCTTCTTTCAGGTGCCATGCATTGCTGCGTCGACGGCCATGGACTTCCACTTTTCTCGATCTCTAGTGTTCCTCAGGAGTTCGATGTTATTTCCTATCCCCATTTCCTCTCTCATTCTGTCTGTATATTTTGATCTTTGTTTTCCTCTTGATCTTTTACCCTCCACCTTGCCTGTCACTGCCAAGTTTTCTAATCCTTCTTTTCTCATCTCGTGCCCGAAAAATTTCGTCTGTCTTAACTTGATGGTAGTCATCACTCATCAGTGTTCGTCTCTCTTCCATCGTCTGTAGTATTTCTTCGTTAGTTCTCTTGTCTGTCCATGGGACCTTTAGCATCCTCCTATAAAACCACATTTCTGCGCTTCCAGTTTCTTTTTAATCTTTTTTGATATGTTCCACGTCTCAGATCCATATAACAAAACTGACCATACATAGCATCTAAGCACTCTGAGCCTTGTTTCTTTTTATTTTCTTTTAATATTTATTTGTTTCATTTCCATTGAAGGCAGATTTTGCCATACCTATTCTTGTTATTATGTCTTTATCACTTCTTCCATCACTTGTAATAATGCTTCCCAAATATTTGAAATAAGTTACTTGTTCTATTTCTCTTCCATTTAATAAAATCTTGCATTTCGGCACTTCTTTTTGTTTTGTGATTACCATAGTGAAGGTCTTATTTATGTTTATTTGTTTATTTTTAGTCTTTTTCTCTCACTTTCCTCTGCTAGTTTGTCCACCAGTTCCTGTAGCTCTCTTTCCGAGTACGCTAACAGTGTTGTATCATCCGCAAATCTTATGTTATTGATATTTTTTCCTCCTATCCTTATACCTTCCATCTCCTTTATCATTTCGAATATCTCCTCCCCACACAAGTTGAAAAAATCTGGTGATAGTCCGCACCCTTGTCTCAATCCCTTTAAGATCTTTATCTTTTTCCCTATTTCCCCATTTAGTCTAATAGCTGCCTCTTGTTTCCAGTATAGATCCGCTATTAATCTTTTGTCTTTTCCGTCGATTCCTGCTTTATTCAGGCTTTCAAATAGGTCTTCATGTTTGATGTTGTCGAAGGCCTTCTCATAATCAATGAAGCATAGGTAAAGATCTCTCTGCTTTTCGATACATCAGCATCCTTAGAAAAAGATTTTTTGCAATTTCTTTGCAAACTGTTCGATCTTTTATTTTTTCTTGCTCTCAAAAGCTTTTGACGATGGTACATTTTCGATACTAAATCATTAAGTATGATTGCAACAACTGGCGGCTTTTCATTGACGCATAAAAAGAAGTTTAAAGGCAGTTTTTCAGCATAATGGCAACAAGTACGCATCATTGAGTATGTGCCGGTGGCCCACTAAGTCCACTCGAAGGAGCGTTACGAGAATTTGGAAATCATACTGTCGAAAATTAATACAATGAACATGAATGGATCGTTTCAGGAGACTTGACTTTTATATCAATGTTATTGGGGCAGCAAGGAGGCCTCACGAAGTATCCATGTTTTTATGTGAATGGGATAGTAGAGATAAAAGCCACCATTGGGTCAGAAAGGATTGGCCAAGAAGAGATGCTTTAGTACAGCGGTTTTCTCAGGCCTGTGGTTTTCTTGATCCCAAGAACCAGGAAAATGACATTCCATTTGCCAGGGGTCGATGGGAGACCATCAGAAATAGCAAAGGGTTGGTCTCTTTTGACATTGGGTTGATTGCAAAAATTTCCTCAGATTAAAACTCAAGTTTAACGACGTACTAGTTGTTTTACTATAATAATACTTGTCATTCGAGGAGGAGACATGGAGACAATTAAATAATAACGATTTCGAACATTTTGATTGAAAATCGAATGCATTATTATTTTTAGCAGTTATATCAATGTGAACGAAAATAATTTTACCGTTGGGGGGTCGCCACATCATGGGGAATTAAATTAAAAGGGTCGCGGCACTATAAAGGTTGAGAACCGCTGCTTTAGTGCCTGGTGTAAGAAATGTTTTCAAAGCAAATCTCATTGATCCGAAGAAAGTTCTTTTGCCTCCACTACACATTAAACTTGGCATTATGAAGCAATTCGTCAAGGCGTTGCCAAAAGATGGTCCCTGTTTTAAATACCTGGTAGAAAAGTTTCCTACATTGTCTGAAGCGAAATTGAAGGAAGGAGTTTTTGTAGGTCCGGATATTCGCAAGATGATGAAAGATGATATGTTTGAGGCTCGAATGAATGTTGCAGAAAAAGTGGTTTGGTTATCTTTTAAAGAAGTGGTAACGACATTTCTTGGAAATCATATAAGAATCCGAACTTCAGATATATCGTTGCAAACATGCTCACCAAACTAAAAACCTTGGGTTGCTCGATGAGTTTGAAACTCCACTTTCTGAACTCCCATGTTGACTACTTCCCAGAAAACCTAGGAGCAGTAAGCGAAGAAGAAGGTGAAAGATTTCACCAGGATGTCAAGGAAATGGAAAGGAGATATCAAGTGCGTTGGAATGTTAACATGATTGCTGACTACTGTTGGGTGCTACGGAGGGAGTTACCAGAAAAGGTCTACAAACGGAAGTGTCAAAAAGAAGCTTTGAAAAGAAGAGAACGAGGCATAATGAAAAGGACTAAAGATCATATTGAACTTTATTATAGTGTTAATTGTTCATTTTACATTAAGTTACATTTGTATACTTTGAATGGAGTAAAAACCAGGATCAAGTACATACGCTTGTACTGCTATATATGCTAATGTTTTAGCTTATCGTATCAATTTCATTTCGTGTTTTGTTAAAAATTCTTACGTGATGGAGGAAAACGGTTTTCATTTATGAAATTAGCACATTAAACTACATACAATTCAGCCTTTGAAATTAAAATAATTTTCAAAAAGGTAAAAAATGCAGGCCTGTGTTATTATCGATCATGCACATGCCCTTCCTGGAAATTTATCAACGGTCTTGCCAAAATCTCACTGCCACGGCCCTGCCAGAATAGGAGCCGATACCCCGGCATGGTTACGCCAATGATATAGTCGAATGGTTGTCTGGAACTGATCCTCGTTTTATTCTACCAGTTATCAACCCAAAGGTAGAGATAGTCATGGGTTGGGTTAACCAATGGGTTGGGTTGGATTATGTTGGGTTGTGTCAGACTTTTCCATATTTATGGTGGGTTGGGATGGATTAGGTCAGAAGATAAGTGATGGTTCGAGAAATTGCAATGTATTGCGGTGGGTTGAGTTGGAATGGTCCAAGTAACCCTATTGCCTATTGAATTCAGTTGTGCCACAATAATGCAATGGTGTAGCCAGGATTGCACTCACATTTTTCTGCACAATGTCTTGACGAGCCAAAAGATCATCACCTCAAACGTTTGGTGTGTTTCCTCGATTTAATACTAGCCTTAAATACCTCCTTACTACTCACTGGTTTTGGGCGAATCTCACGACCTGTCCCGATCCTAATATGTGCCGGGCTCGGAGCTCCCGACCCCGACACTTATAGATCGAATTCAGAAGTGTGGGTATATATACACACGACAGTGACTCCTAATTCTCAGATACTGGCTACTCCCCTGGTCAGAGATGGCCACGGGTCCATTTTGTGACAACCCAAACCAACCCATCAAATCTCCAGCCCAACCCATGCTGGCAATAAGGTTTCTTGGCCCATCCCAACACAACCTACCGTAATACATTGCAATTTCTAGAACCATCACTTATTTTCTGATCCAACCCAACTCACCGCAAACATTAATAGGTCTGACCCAACCAACCTAATCCAACCCAACCTATCGAAATAGAAATACACCAGATAAATACATTGATTTCAAGATTATATCATTTTTAAATCAATGTATTTCGCAGTTCAAAGACGTCATGAACTTCCGGTCACTTTAAATGCGTAGAGAGTTAATTTCTCACTCTCAGTGTGACTACCAAATTTCATAGCTGTCACCAAGCAATCTCCAGTTGCAGCAGTTAATATAAGCTATTGTGTTAAAAATTCAATGGACCCAAGTTTGCGGACCCGAGCATGGCTGACGTCAGTCCTTACTTTAATAGGTCTATGAAGTATATCCTCGCCCTGGGGTACAACGGCGTAGAGGCGCGTCCCTCCGGGTGGCGGATGGGAAAGGTTCTGGGCAAGGAAACCTCCTAGGATTGCACCGAATAATACGGAATAAGGTACCGTGGACCAACTGTACCAGAAGACAACGGTGGAATTCAACCCAGCGGAAGATCTTCGAGCGCAGGCGAGGCTGCTGAGAGCGGAAGTCCAATTTAATGGGATATTGCGGTCACCTCGATATACCGTGAAATCCTGACCAGTGCACGGCGAATAAGTGATAAGTGATGGTTCGAGATGGTTTCTGTCCTTCCATGACCAAGACATGAAGAGAGTAATAAAGAAGAACGAAGCCGGCTCGGACGTCGCCCAGATAAATGGACAAGTTTTGTGTCTAGCTGTTGCCGCTAATGAGCTGGCAGAAAGCAACTATATATATATATATATATATATATATATATATATATATATATATATATATATATATATATATATATATATATATATATATATAACTTTCAAGCTTTCAAATGACTGGTTAGATAAACCAGTAGTTCCATAGTACAAAGAAGCTAACAATTTGTCAATTTATTGAAGTATTATTAAATTCAAACAGTTTCGGGAAATAATTGAGGAAATAGGGTTTACTCTGTAAAAGGTGTAAACATGAACAAATAAGCTCTCATCAAGATGACATTAACGAAAAATACCGGCAGTGCCTCATAATGACTAGAAATTTGTGAGATGGCATCTCTAAGATGGCAAATAAATATTTATTCATATTCATTCTAACGAGTATTGGGCTCCAATGAATATTAACTACCACGACTGATTCAAAAATTCGTTATTTTCTAACGATTTGCAGCGCCACCTATAGTTCAGAGACTACGAGCATAGGATTGCTTATTGCTGTGTTCCACATTTGGCCGCCAGCATATGATTGCTTATTGATGTTTCCCACGCTTGGCCGCCAGGCAGATGACTAGTGTGTGGACCACCCACGGCCAGGAGCTGCTCCAGCTCCCCCACCCGCTGATGCTAGCTGGCATGCACACGTTCATCATCTTACTCTGTCACGCCCACTCAATCAGTCATCCCTGAAAATTTGCAACCTCATAACGCCTCACCTGAACTTTGGAACTCGATCCCAGCTTCCCTCCGCAGTCTTGGACACTTTCAAACAATAAAATCTGATTCCTCATTTCCTATCATTCCCGCATTATCTCCTCAAGTCTTCAGGTCTAAGCTTAAATCATTCCTTTTTCTAAAATCATATCCTCCATAGCTGTAACAACCTAGCCTCACTGCCCTTTGGACGTTGACTATTGCCTGGCTGATAACATACCTTCCCCATAGCTATTTTAAGAGAGGCTGAGCGCCTAAGAATAAGCAGCTACTGTTGTGCCGCTTTTCAAGGCGCTATAAAAATCCACGAGATTTACTTTACTTACTTTGCTTTTATGCATGCATTTACATTACCTACTATACTGGACCCATAATGAATATAACGACTTGCCAAGACTAACGAATTAACTGAATATTAGTCAATAACGGTTCAGACTAGCGATTTGCTGAAGTTTGAATAATAGTCAACTGCTATTGCATTAAATATATTGTAGCTGTCAATATATTGACACAAATATATTCATAACGGCACAGATATATTCATATTTGTGCCGTTCACTACAGGGCCTATACTGTTACGTAGTGTTATTGTATGTTTTAATAATGAATAATAATTATTCAAACATATAGATTACGTACTGAAACTGTAATATTTTCGTGTTAATAGTGTATAGATTCGTCAAGTTTATATAGTTATATAGTTAGCGTCAGTGGCGGTTTAACGTGACGTCGTGACGTGGAGAATGAGTGCGGTGAGTGGTAGTACATCCCCCACTGGACTTCTTTGCTTGTGAAACAGATTTTTTTGCAAAAACTCAAGTAAAATTACGGGAAAAACTGCGGATGACATTTTTGTCTGTTAAACTATTATTTTCGCGAAAGTCTAGTAAAATTAGAGAGAACAAAATTGTAAAATTAGGGAGAAATAATTATTGCCTTTTTGTCAGCCTTTTGCGGCAAAGTTTATTGATTTTTTCTTCTTTTTTCATCTCGACCAAACTTCTTATAGATTAATTTTATCCCCACCCAGGGATATTTTTACATCCCGTAACACCCCCAACACTCCCTCCTCCCAATTTGAGGTCGACACTCCCCAAATTTGGTAATGTGACAATGGTAAGGATACAAAATCCATATTAAACACCCTCGAAATGGAAAAGGAAACCCCAACATTTATCCTTGAATGACCTTTTTTGCTTGTCAGGCTGTTTTTTGAGAAGTGATCACGTTTTTTTGCTTGTCGGCCTTTTTGGTAGAGACTTCCAAATTCCGACACCTCCAGATTTTTCGACACCCCTTCCCCGCCCCAAATTCACAATCCAAGAAATAACCCTGCCCCACCTCCACTAAGAAATGCTGGAGCCAGCTAATGAATATTTTCTAATGAATATTTTCTAACGAATATATGAAATGAATATATTCAGAGTAACGAATATTCATTTCTAACGATATTAGCCATCTCTAATCTGTGCCCTCAAAAGAATCGAATTAATTAAGTGTAGTTGAGCAATGAGCATGCATGTTTAGTACAACGCTTCCCTTTGACTTTCACTCTGCAAAGCACCGCGTAGGCATCGGTTAATCAATCAGTACTGCAATTAGGAGAATCAAAATGCTCTGTAAAGTAGACAATGTCGGCAGCTAAAAAGTCGTATTTTAGTCTTTTTACATTTTTATATGCTATTATCAAAGATAACTGAGAAAAACAAGATAGACAATTAACTGCAAAATTACTGTCCACTGAATTAAGGTAAGAGAATTAAAACATTATAGTCTAAAGTAGTATTTAGACTCTAGAATCCATGTAGTAAATTGCAAAACTAAAATTATATAAACACAGTAATCAAAGGTTTAACACATACATACTGCGAGGCTATGGAACAAATACTTCTTGCCTTTGCCCTTGCCCCCCCCTTCCCCTTCCCTTCCTCTTCCCTTCCCCTTCTTTTCTTTTTTCTTCATCTTATTTCAAGGGGATCGCTGTCTTCCATCGGATTGTAGATGACTGCCTTATTGTTGTGGCATACAGAAGTGTCTATGGGATCAAATAACAAAGTCATGCGTTTGGTACGATTAAAAGTGAATCACACTGGTCAACAACAAATTTGTTGACTGATTTCTACAGTCGATTGAGTATGACCCCAAATCCGAAGTCAGATTTTGTATACTATGTATAGGGCGTTCGGTTTTCAAGTTATCACATTTGTATTAAAAATCATCTTGTCATTGGTTGCAAAAATTAATCTGAAACACACTCATTACCTCTCATTGATTATTAATTATTAGTCAAAACTGCTATAAGTACTTGCTTTAACGCTTGCATGCGGCTGTCGTGTTCCGTTGCAGGAACCAACAGTAATCTCCCAAAATGTGGGAGTTACGGTTTTGTCTTTATATCTGTCCTCTCTAACTGAAGTGTTATATGCTCAAATATATGAACTGCGGAAAGCATCCCTACTTTTATTCATTGTCATTGCAAGATGTCTCATGAGGCCCAAGCATTAAGTTGGGCCTTATTAAAAGATAGCTGTATGAAATGGCGGTAGATAGATTTTAAGTGGCTCGACCAGCACTGTGGCAGACCATGAGAGGCACTGGAGTCCCGACATTCTTACTTAATTCTGATAAGAGACCTCCACGAAGGCAGCAATGTCAGAAGGCGTGTCAACTGTGCACATTCCGAGGTCTCACGAGATCCACGGAAGTCCGATTAGGATGCGTCTTAGCTATTCAACTATTCAACAGAGTTATGGAAAGGGAAACGAGCCATCATCGAATCCAGCTACCAGAACACCATTTTAGCGACCTCGATTATGCTGACGATGTCGCACTGTTATATACAGTACACATCCGCAAGAAATCTTGCGGAAACCCTTGACCACCTTGAAACAAAAGCCTCTCATCTATGTCTGCACATATCATGGGCAAAGACCAAACTGCAAAATTTGAGCACTGCAGCACACGCAAGCAACTTCATCACCAATGGGAAGGAAATGGAAAATGTCATCCAATTCACCTACTTGAGCAGCGTTATAGCTCAGGCGGTAGATGCACCTCTCACATCTTGTGGAAACCCTTGACCACCTTGAAACAGAAGCCAATCTAGGTCGCCAATCTAAGTCTCATCTAGATCTCATCTACAGGGTGTCTACGAACAAAAAACCCAGCAGGAAAACTATGATTTCTTGCAAATTCCTCATGATATTTCTATAAAAATTGCCACACGTGCACAGAACACATTTATTTCCACACCTTTCTGCCAATTTTCATCTAATTTGCTTGTAAGGTGGCCATTTTGTGAGATATTAAAGTCAAGCTTCGAATTTCACTACTCAGTCGCAGCATGACAGGCCTAAATATCTAGCTTCACATAAATTTGGTTTCATGTCAATTTTTGTAGTATTAGTAACAGTTGTTGTTGTTGCAGTAGTAATAGTAAAGTTTAAATCGAATGCAAATTTGTAAAAATGTTTTAAAATGCACAACATTCGACATAACAATACAAGTTTGATGTAAACTTAAAAGTGGATAAAAATATCGAATGAAGATAAAATGCGAATTCAGACATTGCGGGAGCTTGGCTTTGGATACCGAACAATTTTCGCAATTAGGGTTAGGGTTTGCAATTATGCCCGATAACCATCTTGAACAATTGTGGTTTAAGTTTCAATTTCTGGACAATCAATAAAATGTTGCCTGTTGATTCGTAAAAATCGACTTTGACTTTGATAGCTCACAAAATGGCCATCTTACATGCAAATGAGATGAAAATGGAGAGAAAGATGGGCAAATATGTGCTGTATACGTGTGGCAATTTTTATAGAAATACATTTAGGATTTTTTTAGAAATCATAGTTTTCATGCTGGGTTTTTTATCCTAGACACCCTGTAGGTCTGCACATTAGGGTACAGCGTCAATTAACAAATTTTATCTGATCAAACGCGGCGGGAAGTTAGAAGAGTGGTAACAACGCTGGACGATAGAGCAGAAAGTTGCGGGTTCAATTCCCGCAGAAGCCTAAGGTCGACTCAGCCTTGCTCACTAGAGGGCGGTGGCAAAATGAGGAGCAGCGTTAAGCTGCGAGGTAAAACGTCGATCTGGGGAAAGTAATGGCAACCTACCCTAGATTAATGGCCTATACCACCCAGGTCGCTGATTGCCTAGACCAGAGAAAAGCGCTGGAACCTAACGCTCGACTCGAGTACGGGACCTACCTTTACCTTTTTTATCTGATAAAATGGCACATTTGCAGATTTGTGCGATCAGATATGCTGATCAAAAGTAAGCAGGTCCAAATTTGTCATGACAAGCATACGAGGCGTGATCAATAAGTAATGAAAAATATTAGACATCTGCTTTTGCAGAATGATTATTTTATTTACTAGCTTACTTCTTTAGTAGAGTTTTAGAAATATTGTCACGTGGGCCATTACTGTGGTTGTAGGCAACTGGCGGAAACCGTCTGCACAGCAGCGGCTGTTGTAACTAATGGATAAAAACGAGAAACGTGCGGTTATTAAATATTTGCATTTAAAAGGATTAAGTAAGTAAGTAAAAACTCGTTAACGCGCTATAGCGCTTTCAAAAGATGCACAGAAGTAGTTCCTTATTCCTATGCGCTTAATCTCAAAAATGAAGTAGCTATAGCCAAAGGTGGGGTCATTCATGTCAGGTCATTTAATCAAAGGGAGATTGGGTAGGACTTTGCAGCTATGGAGGAAATGATTTTTTTAAGAGAAATGATTTTAGTTTAGAAAGTAAAAACATGAGGAGATGTTGCAGGAAGGATAGAAAATTGTTACTCAGAGCTTGTTATTTGGCTTTGATGTAGACAGCGGAGGGATATTGGAATTCCAAAGCTCTAGTGCTGCGTATGAAAAAGCACGATTGCAAATTTTGAGAGATGATTGATTCAGAGGTCGAATGAGTTACATGAGAAGAAGATCTAGTAGATCGATGTCGTTGTAGAATTATCAGATTTCTTAGGTAGACTGGTTTTGATGTATGAAGTGAGTTATAAGTCGTCGATATTATTTTGCATTCAATGCGTTCTGCTATCTTGAGCCAGTGGAGAGATTTGAGTAATGGCGTAATGTGGCAAAATTTAGGCGATTTAGTTACTGCACGAGCTAAGGCATTTTTAATCGATTGAAGTTTACATATGGAACCCTATGGAAGATTGTGAAACAGTGAGTTGCAATAGTCTCATTTAGAGTGAACTATTGAAGTGGCAATAGTGGAAGCAGTTTTAATATCAAGACAGGGTCGAAGGGACGTAGATCACGAATGTGAGCATAACAGGTTTTTAATCGTTGAGATATGTGAACTTCAAAATTTAGGGAGGAGTCAAAAGTAAATCCAAGATTTTTTACAGTTGGGACAGGGGTTATTATTGTATCTTGGGCTAAAATCAGTGTGGGATTTTCAATTGTTTTCAGTTGTTGTTGAAGTCCAAATAAAAGAAATTTTGTTTTGGAGGGATCGAGGGCAAGAAGATTAGTTGACATCCACGATGAGATTGACGAAAATGCTGATTCTAGCTCACAGATTGATGCTTTAAAGGCAGACGGAGTTAACGAGATAAATAATTGAGTGTCGTCTGCATAAAGTTGATGATTCAATTTGAGAGAGTTGATTAAGGATGACAGTGGGGTAGTGTAGAGACTGAACAAAACCGGTCCAAGGACAGATCCTTATGGTACTCCATAGATCAGAGGTTGATGAAGTTTGATTCAGGCATGAAACTTGAAAGTATCTAGATTGGAGATAAGATTGGAACCAGCAGTGAGCTACAGAAGATATTCCAAACCAGAGGGAAAGGCGTTTCAGTAAGATTTTGTGATCTATTGATCTATTCTATCAGCAGAAAGATCTAGAGACCAGTAACTCGTTGAGATCCAATGGCAGTGAGAAGTTTGTCATAAATGTATGTGAGAACGGTTTCTGTTGAATGGTGTTTTGTATAAGCGGATTGGTTAGTGTTGTACAAGGAGTTTTTTGACAAATGCTCAGTTAGTCTGGAAAAAACGATTTTCTCTGTGAGTTTGGAGAGTCCAGAAACACCTGATATTGATTAATAGCTGATATTGTTTGAAAGAACCGTGGAAAATTTTCTAATTGAGAAGTGCAAATAACCTTCCATACTACAATCCCAAATTACTGGTAAAATAATTAAAGTTTTTTTTGAAGTCACCAGCAGAACAAGCCCGAGACTACGATTGTGTTAAGGACACAATCCTTAAATTATTCCAGCTTGTCCCAGAGTCTTGTCGAGTAAAGTTCAGGCAGTTAAATAAAGACCAGAATTAAACTTTCTCACGTTTTGCTACTAGATTGAATTTTTCTCTTTAATAAATGGCCGACTAACAACTTCTTGTGAAAGCCTCGACCTGTTCAGAGAAGACCAGGACAAGTTTCTACGCAGATATGTCAAAACTGCAGAGTGTGGAGTGGAAGCACGTCGATTCCTCGACACCGGTCAAATTCCGCAAAATTGCGTCATCAGGCAAAGTTATGGCATCCGTATTTTGGGACAGTGAAGGTATTTTGTTGATTGACTATTTTGGAGCGTGGAAAGACTTTCACAGGTGTCTACTAAGCACAGTTATTCCTTAAACTTTCGCGTGGCTACTAAGGAAAAACGTCGAGGCAAGTTGCGTCAAGGTATCGT
This sequence comes from Metaphire vulgaris, assembly GCA_018105865.1. Taxonomy (NCBI): domain Eukaryota; kingdom Metazoa; phylum Annelida; class Clitellata; order Crassiclitellata; family Megascolecidae; genus Metaphire; species Metaphire vulgaris. Next base: position 7,231,031 of record CM030854.1, read on the forward strand.
GTTTCATCAGGACAATGCTCCAGCTCACAGCTTCGTCTGTTGCAATGACTGTAAATTCGCGAGTGCGGCTTCGAACTGTTAAAACACCAACCATATTCCACCTACCATATTCTCCAGACTTTGGCACCATCTGATTTCCATCTGTTTCGTTATCTGAAAGATTCTCTTCACGGGTAGAAATTTGACAATGATGAAAGTGTTATTCCTGCCATAAATGACTGGTTTCAGCCGCTGGATAAAACTTTCTTCTCCTGGAGGATGTAAAAGCACTTGAACAACGTGTTGAAAAGCTATAAAACAATTTTGGTCCAGATGTGTTGTCTAATTAGATTTGTTTCTAATTACTCTACCATAATTATATAAGAAATAGCCAATATTTGCCATGTTGCAATGTGAATGAAATTACAAAACGTAGGCCTATCGTAGTAATACATAGTTTATTTAACGTTAAATTATGGGATGGCAATAATACTCAGTCAGCCTTACATAACAGTGTTCTGTGAAATGTGCGCAAATAAGTCAACACGAAATAAATAAGTCAACACGAAATTCTAAAGCGGTGCTCGAAAACTTGGTGCAGTGCACTAGCTTAATCACGAATGCTCAATATGGGTAAAATACATAGTCGGTAATACGTTGTCCGTGGTGGTTAAAGGCTGTAGAGTGTAGATCCAGATAGGCAGTCGCAGCAAAGTATTTTTTGGAGGATGATCGACCGACCTCAAATTTTGTGACGTGGCTGTTGGTCCAATGAGTGTCAGGCTGGCAGATGAACGGATAGACCGCTAAGTAAGTAAGTAAGTAAAATCTCATGGATTTCCATAGCGCCTATGTAACAGCACAACAGTAGCCGCTCAGCCTTTCTTAAAATAGCTATGGGGAAGGTATATGATCAGCCAGGCAATAGTCAATATCCGAAAGACAGTGAGGCTAGGTTATGACAGCTATGGAGGAAATGATGTAAGAAAAAGGAAGGATTTTTAGCTTAGACCTGAAGGCTTGAGGAGACAATGCAGGAATAATAAGAAATGAGGATGAAGATTTTATTCTTTGAAAGTGTCTAAGTCTGCGAAGGTAAGATGAGGAACGTGTGGGTCGAGGAGGCTGAGGAGTTAATAGTGATCTACGGTAGACAGGTTTTGATGACTGAAGTTAGCTATATGTAAGTGTTATTTTCTTATATTGGATACGTTCAGTTATTTTAAGCCAATGTAATAATGGTTTTAGTACAGATGAAATATGGGAGAATTTAGGTGACTTAGTAGCAGCGCGAGCTAGTGCATTTTGTATTGATTGCAATTTGTTGAAGGAGGCTTTGGGAAGGTTATAGACTTATAGTAGAGGGAGTTACAATATTCCAATTTGGAGTGGACTATTGAGGTGGCAATTGTGGAGGCAGTTTTGGTATCTAGGCAAAGGCGTAGGCGGAAAAGGTCACGAAAATGAACATAGCAGGCTTTTGAAAGGTGGGAGATTTGTGATCCAAAATTTAGAAAAGAATCAAATTTAAATCCGAGATTTCTTACAGTTGGAACAGGGGTTATTGTGGTGTCAGGAGCCAAAACTAGCTTAAGATTGTCAATTTTTTAGTTGTTGAGGTAGTCCAATTAAAAGAAACACTGTCTTAGATGGGTTGAGAGCGAGTAGATTAGCTCACATTAATGCAGAGATTGACGAGAATGCAGGGTCAAGCTCAACAATATATGCATTAAATTAAGGAGGTGAGAAGGAAAAGAATAGCTGAGTGTCATCGGCATAGAGTTGGTGATTTATATTGAGGGAATTAATTAAAGATGAGAGCCGTGTGGTGTAAAGGCTGAACAGTACAGGTCCAAGAACAGATCCTTGAAGCACTCCAAAAAGCACTCCACTGTGAGATAGAGAAATTTGGCTAAGACAGGACACTTGATAAGACCGGGATTTAAGGTAAGATGTAAACCAGTTGTTAGCTTTTTCAGATATGCCAAGCCAGAGTAAAATACTGTCGCTGGAACAGAATTTCATAATCTATGGTATCAAATGCAGCAGAGCGATCAAGGACAAAGGCTTGTCGGAGACCAATTGCGGTCTGTCGTGAATGTAGGCGAGGACAGTTTAAGTTGAGTGACATTTAGTGTAGGCAGACTGATGAGTATTGTTATATAGCGAGTTATTTGAAAGGTGTTCAGTCAGTCTCGACAAAAAATTATCAGTAAGTTTTGATAGAAGAGAAAGATTTGAGATTGGGCGATAGTGAGGTCTATGAAGGTCTCCTCTGTCGAGAACAGGTTTTTTAGAAGAGGAGTGACAAAAGAGTTTTTGAACGAGGATGGGAAAGTTCCTAAGGTAATAGATAGGTTAATGATTCTAGTTATGGTAGGCGTAAGCACGATATGGCACACTGTTTGAGTCAAGAAGTAGGTATGGAATCTAGGTCTCACTGTTTGTTTGGAAAGGATAGTAGAAGTCTGGATACCTCTTATTCAGTTGTAGGAGTGAAGCTAGATAAATTGCATAAAGGTTGTGGAGGAGGAGGGTAATGAAAAGAGGTGGTTTGAGTAATAGTGAAAGACTTAAGGACACTGCAAATCTTGGATATTTTTCGAGAGAAGAAATTAGCAAAAGATTAAGCAAGTTCTGACAGGGAAATGGATTAAGGGAGAGGTTTTGAGTCTTTTACGATGGAAAAGATAATTTACAGTTTTCTAGAGTTTTCGTGGGTTAGAGCTATTTGTTGAAATGACGTTAGAATAATACTGTTTGGGCAGATATAAGGAATTATGATAGCGGTTAGTGGCGGAACGATTTAAAACAGGGATGGGCAAAGTGCGGCCCGCGGGCCACATGCGGCCCTCGAAGCCCTTTTGTGCGGCCCCCGACATCGAGAGATACTACACTAAACTTAAAACCTTCCTATTCGAAAAGTCATTTCCCCCATAGCAACAAAAACCTGATCCGCCGCCTCATAGATACACTGACCTTTGCCCGGCCGACAAACCACCCTGGCTATAGCTATTTCAAGAAAGATTAAGCGCATAAGAATAAGCAGCTATTAAGAATAAGCAGCTGTGCTGCTTTCCGGGGCGCTGTAGAAGTTTACGAGATTTTACTTACTTACTTACTTAATGTGCGGCCCTCTAAATCATATTATTATTCGACGATTTGTGAAGCGCCGTAACATGGCCATCGGCCAAAACCAAAAGCGCTGTACAGTCAAACAGTCAACTATACGATATGGTGAACAAATGCGTTTTCAGCTCTTTAGCAAACGTTTCAGGTGAAGTAATCCCGGCCAGCGCATCAGGGAGCGCGTTCCACAGACGTGGGTTACCGCGAGTCATAGAACGCTCGCCAAACTTCGGAGTCCTGGCCGGAGGAGGAACGTACAGCCGGCGGCGGCTGCTAGATCTCAGCTGGAGACGGCACCCGGTCGTCGTTTGTCGTCGTACTAGGCATGCCAAGTAATCGGGACAGGCTGGGTCCCGAAGAGCACGAAAAGTAAACCAACACCGCTTGTAAACTATACGCTCCGGGACCCGAAGCCAATGGAGCTTGTCCCTTAGCACAGGTGTCACATGGTCGTGCCACCTCAAGCCGAAAATAGTCCGAGCCGAGGCATTGATGACTGCCTGAAGTCTACTGAGCTGGTTCCCAGGTAGTCCGAGAAGGAGACTGTTGCTATAGTCCAGTCTTGAGAGTACCAAAGCACGGACAAGATGAATATCGGCCGGTATTGTTATATAACGACAAACTTCCCGAATTTGCCGGAGTTGGAAGAAGCAGGAGCGGGTCACGGCGCTAAGGTGCCCGACGAGGGTCAGCGAGGAGTCGATGAGCACCCCCAGGAGGCGAAGCTCATTGGATGGAGCCACTTCTTTGCCGCCTATCTCGAACGGTGTTGGGTCGATAAGGTGGCCCCTCCTCGGAGTGCTCAGCCACAGCAGCTCCGTCTTGTCAGGGTTGAGGGCAAGACGGTTCGATGCCATCCATTCCGCCACCTTGAGCACACAGTCCTGGACCCGAGTTCGCAGCTCGCCGGTCTCGCCTGGGGGCAAGCGGCGTATACCTGCACATCGTCGGCGTATGCGTGGGAGGACAGGCCGAGCGAGTCGATGACACGCCCGACATCGGCCACGTAAAGGACGAATAACAGCGGCCATAGGACCGACCCTTGTGGCACACCGCAATGGACAGGACGAGGGGCCGACAGGGAGCCATCCCAAAAGACCGTCTGTGATCTGTCTCTGAGATAGTCTTGCAACCAGGCCAGCGCCGGGCCACCGATCCCATATGAGAGCTCGAGACGTCGACTTAGGATATGGTGGTCGACAGTGTCGAAGGCCGCAGAGAGGTCCAGGAGAGCGAGCAGTGCAAGGTTTCCGCTGGCCACAGCCTCGACAATGTCGTCGAAGATCCTGAGGATGGCCGTCTCCGTAGAGTGGCCCTTCCTGTACGCGGACTGGTTGCTGGGCATGAGGCCGTTCTGGGTTAGGTATGCAGCCAGCTGCCTGTTTACCAGCCTCTCAAGGACCTTTGACAGAAATGGCAAGTTAGCCACCGGACGGTAGCTCGACGGATCGGTCAAGTCCAGACCCGGGCGCTTGAGATGTGGGCGCGTGATTGCGTGCTTCCACGGTCTCGGGAAATCGGCATTCTTTAAGGAAGCGGTCATCAGAGATGTCAAGAACGGGGCTAGCGTGCTGATCACTGCTTTGAGCAGCCACGTCGGTAGCGGGTCGGCATGACTATGTTTACTCGGCGACGACATGACGCACGCTATGACCTCGGCCTCCGTGGGTGCCGAAAACGCCGCAAAATGGGATCCAGTGTGGATTCGAAACACTTGACAACAGCTTAATGGAAATTTAGGCATTCAAATTGGATTTACACGTTGACTCGTTGACTTAGAAATAATGCTTTCAATATTTACTAACTTTTGTTCGACTTGACAGTCTTGGCTTATTAATAAATACTTACGCTGCACAGTATATGCCTATAATACGCTATTTTGGAATCGTTTTGGGAACTACTTAAAAATATAATTCTAAATGCCGAACAAATGTTTGCGGCCCTCGGTTTTCATCGCATACACTTTTGCGGCCCTCGGATAAAAATTTCGTGCCCAACGCTGATTTAAAAGGTCAGCTGGAGAATGTGTTTTATGGCAGGTTCGTTCAAGACGTCTGCGAAATGACTTGAAAGCGTGAATGAAATAGTTGTACCAGGGTTTGCTGTTATGAGATGAAAGATGTCTTGTGATGACAGGAGCATGTTTATCGAGAAGTCCGGATGACACAGAATTGTATTTGTTGATCAGTGACGGTAGAGTAGTGTGAGGGTTAGTAACAAGGTCAGATGGTATAATATTGTCACAGAACAAGGCTACGTCAATTTTGTTAAGACAGCGGAATGAGTAGGTGTCACGAGGCGGAGGAATTAGCGAGCAGATACTGAAAATGATGAAGATGGGAAAATGATCAAATGGAGAGAATTGCCTAATTGTTGAAATTGGAGATAGTGTTGAAGAAGTAGACGTGATTAGCAAGTTTAAAGTATGTAAACAAAAGTGTAAGTAGGAAGAGATATGTGTTGTGTTAGATTTATCTGAGTGAGCAGTTGTATGAATTGGGTAAAGTTAGGATCTAAATTAATCTAAAACTTAATCTAAAACTAAAGGAGGAAGTAATAGAACAAGTACCAAAATTCATATACCTAGGATCAGTACTGACAGAAGATGGCCTAAGTGAAGAAGACATAATAAGGAGAATTGGACTAGCAAGTGCAGCATTTGGAAAACTTCAGAAGATATGGAAAGACAAACAAATATCACTGAAAACAAAACTAAAGCTATATAATACACTGATCAAACCAATACTATTATATGGATCAGAATGCTGGACTATAAAGAAGAAAGACGAAAGAAGATTGATACTCGAATCAATACAGAAACGAAGACTGAAATGGTTTGGTCATGTTGAAAGAATGAACGAAGAAAGACTACCAAAGAAAGCATTATACAACTATGTTGAAGGGAAAAGAAGAAAAGGAAGACCAAGAAAAACATGGATAGAAAACTTAAAAGAGGATGCAGGAGAAAAGCAAATGAACTTCATCCAATTGACCAGAGCAGCAAGAGACAGACAGAAGTGGAAGGAACTCGTTCAGACCCATCGTCCAACCCAATAGGGAAAGACGGAAGGAAAGAAAGAAGAAGAGTTAGGATCATCACTCTTATCAACATGTACATTAAAATCACCAGTAGTTAAGAACTCATGTGGAGTTGTAAGCTGCAGAGTCCAAAAAGAAGGCAAAATTTGTCAAGAAATGGTACTAAATCGCTTTACTTTTAGAATCTTACATTTCATCCACTATTTTCTCTTGCAGCAGCCGGTTCCGATTTTAATGGAGTTTCATTTATTTTGTGCAGGTTGATTTATGGACGCTGGTTCAAATTCTGCTAATTTAGTAAAATGTCAAACAAGGCAATGGTTGAGAAACCGATCTGCAACGACTTTAACAGGTTAAATTACTATCGGTTTGTGAATTGCAGCCTTAGACTAAATATAGAAACAAAGTTGACCAGATTAGATTAGATCCACCTTTGCGCCAAATTTTACCAGTTGCAAAATGACAAGTTGCTCGTGTTGCCTCAATACAAATTAGACATAACATGACATGACAGAGACATTATACTGTTATACATGTACATATCCACACAAACCACATATCCACACAAACCACAAGTTCTAATTTGTTTAAACTTAATTTGTTAATCCGCATACTTATAGACAGCAAAACCTAGCCATCCAAATGTGAACCAAAAGTCAATATGCCCACGCCATCCCATCGACGCATTTCAGCAACATATTATTCCATTTTGATCCTCCCCAAGAGATCCAGCAGACTTCAAATAGGATGTTTTAAAGTAAATCAACAAAATATAATATAATAGAATAAGAAAATAGTCAAATAAAATAGTCTAAAATAGTCAAATAGTCATAGGTGCAGCACAAGTCTGAAAACACTCTTCCTTCAAATGTTTGTTTTTACGAAACTGCAGGTTCGAGTAATAGGTTGACTCCTTTGAAGTCTAAGCTGTCACCTGATGATCAACATAGCTGTCTTCTTGTAACGCAACATCTGCCTTCTGCTAAAACACGAAACTGTTTTCAACTTAACGGTGAGCATTTTGTTTCTACAAGCAAAAACTGCAGGCATTTTTACCATTATAGAATTTATTTAATAATTTTCAATGTACACAGTCTATATCAGTCTATGGCTAATTATATAATATGCTTTTATTGTGATTCGTGCAGAAAATGGAGACAATAAAACACTAGATGCTGATTCAAACACGTTTAAGTCACGTCAGCAATTTGAAACAGAAGTTCCAGTTCAGTTATCAGAAGATGTGGAACAGAGGGCTCGAGCTGCGGCTGAAATGGCCATGAAGGTAACTTTCTATTACACAGGTTGGAAAAAAGACGGATGGAATTGTAATCCAGATTGCGTCAAGTGGTTTCAAAGTCCTATGAACGAATAAATGACAATGAATGAATAAATGTAAGAACCAGCGAGTGAGCGAACGAACCATCGAAAGAAATAAAGAAAGAATAATATTGATTGATTGATTGATTGATGATTGATTGATTGTTTGATTGATTGATCGATTGATTGATTGATCGATTGATTGACTTATTTATTTATTTATTGACCCGCTTATTCTGATAGTGTAAGAAGATATTTACAATAACTGGGCCTTACCCAAGTCTCAGGAATGCTTTGAGGAGAAGGGGCTGGGTGGAAAAGTTTTCGTCGCATTCACGACAAAGGAGTAGAGGTATTGTGAATCATGCAAAGAATGACACTAAACAGTTATTCGGTTCCGAGACGCTTTTGATTTGAAAGACAAAGTTCAGAACAAAATTTATTGTTAAAACAGCTATAGCGACAATTGCGATTAAATCTATTATTATAACTTTGTGGATTTAATGTCTAGACGTACCTCGACATCGAGGCGAGATTTCAAAGACTAGAGAGTTGTAGACAGGCCCATGATGCATGCATCTTTATGACTTTTGTGTGCTCATTTTCGGATTCAGCGGCGTTCAAACAATCATACAGAAGGGCCAAAATTATAGTATAAGGCATTGTTAGCCTGTACAGATGACAAATATATGAAAAAATTTGAATTTAAAGAATGCACCAAGGATTCGTGTCTTGCTATTGACTCAATCAGATTGTCTTCAGTGAGTATAAAAAATTTCCTATTGATGAATTCTTACTGTTTAGATGACAGACGCAATGCTAACGACAGTCTTCATACAGCTACTGAAGATGATATCGTTTGTATGATAATGGTAAGAACTCTTCAAGATATAGGTCAGTATGACAGTATATATACCTTATAAGTGAATTTTATGTGGTTAAAATGTATTAGAAAAACAGAATTTTTTTGTATTGCTGCTGGATGAGTATTTTGTATTGCTAGATGAGTATAAGTATCATTGAACAATACCTGTTTCTGTTCCAACGATCAATAATTTAAATTGGTCCACTGCGAAAAAAGTGGCGCGAAAAAATTATCGAAATTACTTCAGATGGTTTACTTTAGAGTGTCTAGGGTGTAAAATTTTTTAGAGCTTGGGATGCTAAATTTTGTAGAGCTTTCATTTCTTTCGTTTCTTTATGTATAACTATTTTTGAGGTAGACACAGAACTAACAAAAAGAGGCGAAAGACTATCAGAGAAAAACGCAGAAGATAACATCCTATTGCCATAATTGAATATTAAGCTGAAGAATAACAAAAGCTGTGGAATGGACGAAAAGAACAGGTGGATCCCGTGTAGTAAAAGAAGAACGGTTTGAAAAAGAAAAAAACATCTGCAATGGGAGACGGAGAAAACGATACCGAAGTGAAGCAAATCTACATGTTTGCCATATCCAAGAAATTGTACAAACTAGGACTATTGCACTCTTGCCACATTTATGAAAAGTCATGCTGAACATCATACAAGGTAGACTTAGACTGAGCAAAGAAGAACCTAAGTGAGGAGTAGGGAGGTTTTGGGATGGATAGAAGCACTGTACAACTTTACAACAAATATTGACACAGATTGATCAATAAAGAATTACTGAGTGAAGACAAAACTGCTTCGGCGACTTTATAAAGGCATTCGATTAAATCTTAAATTGTGGGAATCACTAATATGCATAGGAATATAAGGAAAACTTAGCGTAATCAATCCAGAATTCATACCAAACCTTAGCGGTAACCAGAAAACTATAATATGGACTATGCGAATGGGTCAAGAACGGGAATAGAAAGCAGACAAGGAGACCAAATTAATTTCTCCATGACTTTTCATAGCAGTTGTAGAGAAATTTATGGAGGAAATGAAAATATGAAAGACGATAGGCGTATATGTGCGTTTGTGTGTGTGTTTGGCTCCTCCTTTCTCAACCTAAACTGTCTAGGGGTCAATAATTAACTATTATTGGTTAACTTCTCACAGGACGGACCAATCAACATTCACTCACAATCACTCTTTTCATACTGAAATACATATTTATTCTTATACTAAAAATAATCACGTCACATTAATAGCGGCGATTAAATATAATCAATATTGATAGTCTTTGACTATTGCGCTAGTGGTAGTTCTTATCTAGCAACGCGTAACTAATGTCAACTGCAAACTGTCCGCCAGACATATTTGAAACAAGAATTCAACAATTAAAAATGTTCCTTTGCTCTACAACGAAAGCCACGTTTGGATCACGACTAAGTTCGGAAACATTAGATCGCTTTGATACATCGAAATTATTCGTAAAATATATTTTAATTCGACATTAAAATCGTCGGACGAAGGTCGCTTCTTCAAACGGTCGCCATGGCCTCTCTCCTTCCACAACACCGAAGACTTCTGCTTTTTCCCAAGGCGGCAAACGAATGGAACGCTCCTCCAATCTGATTGGTCGCGGCACTCGGTAACCTTCTTCCCAGACGTCCGATTGGCCGACACTGGTCCAATGGCACACCTTGTCGTCTGCTATTTCTAATATACATATGCAAACAAAGCAAAACTAGGTCACACATGTTGTATGTGTATAGCGCCATCTCAACATTTACTACTTTTATCTAGCACTACACTGACATTTACACCATCATCACACCACCATCACAATATACTCACAATATCTCTGCGTCTTGCTTCCTCCTTGACTTCTTCATAGGTCTTTCGACGCTGTGTGTCTGTTTTCATCATCCAGTCCAGTAGCATCCTCCTTGAATCTTGGTCTTCCTTTTGTCCTTCTTCCTGATATTCTTCCCTCAATTACTGTTCTGAGTAATGATTCTCCTCTTAGTACGTGTCCAATTTAGTTCCTCTGTCTTTTTTTGATGGTACTGTCAACTGTGGATCAAGTGACGTTCTAGAACAGTGGTTCCCAAACTTTTTCGGTCGGCGTACCCCTTCAGACATTTCCCGAAAGTCCGTGTACCCCTAATTTTCAAAGTAAATTTAAGGAAGCACACTTTCGATTTTTAAAAGCATAAACATGGTATCTGAATCATGAAATTTAATAATGTCTTCAAAACTACATGCAATCGGACTGCATTAGCCATAATCACTCATCATCATCATGTTCTCTGTCCTGGGACAGGTTCAGGGCTCCATTGTTTCCATTCCTCTCTGCGTCTTGCTTCCTTCTTGACTTCTTCATAGGTCTTTCGACGCTGTGTCTGTTTTCATCATCCAGTCAGTAGCATCCTCCTTGAGTCCTTGGTCTTCCTTTTGTCCTTCTTCCTGATATTCTTCCCTCAATTACTGTTCTGAGTAATGATTATCCTCTTAGTACGTGTCCAATTTAGTTCCTCTGTCTTTTTTTGATGGCACTGATTATCAATCTTTGTTCGTCCACCATCTGCAGTACTTCATCGTTTGTTTTCTTGTCCGTTCATTTGATGTTTTCCATTCTTCTCCATACCCACATTTCGAATGCTTCCAAGTTCCAGCTTTTGTATGTCCTTCTTCTGGAGAGTCCAGGTTTCTGAGGCATATAAAGTGACACTCCATATTAACATTTTATCATTCTCTTCTGTAGTTCTCTATTTAGCCCTCCTCTTACCAGTTCTCATCTGTCCAAAAAGGCTTGTTCTCCCATCGCTATTCTTCTCTTTATCTCCTCCTGGCATCTGGAAATCTTCTGTTATTAGGCTCCCAAGCAGGGCCGGAGCTAGGCATTCCGGCGCCCTCTGCAACTTCGAATTTGGCGCCCTCGGCGACTTATTTTTCTCGCGGACACATAACAATTAGGCCTGACACGGATACTGTATAAGGGCCTATAGTTGCGAAGCCAAGGGGTGATTGGAAGTTAACCCACTTGGCTGCCGACAAAAAATATTTTTAATGAGTTTTTTTGCAATTTTTAATTTTTGACGCGATTTTGGGGGTCAAACCCCCTTGGCTATAGAATTTAACGGTTTAAGAGATGAGGACCTCTTTTTGCTTGTCAAGTAAAAATAGAGGAGATAACCTTTTTTGATTGTCAAGATTTTTCAAAGTTTTGTCACGGTCAAAACCAAAAACCAACCCCCTTCAGGAAATCCTGGCTATGCCACTGGGGGCCTACGCTGAATATAGTATACATATTTAAAACTAATAACTATGTACAAACAGAAACGGGTTTCTTCATTATATTATTGCGCATCACTAATCTAGACTTTTGAAGCTGATATGGACATGGGCCACCACACATAGGGGCAAGAGTGGCAACATGCAAACAAATTTTTTCAACTACAGTGTAATTATGTATTTTGGATTTAACCAATATGTTCACACTAAAACGCTACCTAAATAAAGCATAACACTAATAACAGCACCTGATTTTTGTTATAGTTTGCCTGGCATTTTGGCAATCTTTTAAATTTGTCAAGTTTTAAGCCTACATTTAAAAACCTTGTCAAAACACTAACCGTGACCATAGGGCTTTGCCCCTTGGAAAAATTTCTGTGGACACCCATGTCTATAGACACTTCAATTACTGTACTTTGTCTTGACTCTCTTGAGGGTCTATAGTTAAAGCCTTGAGCCACCGACGGCAGGAAGCCTGCATGCCGGGCAGAGGATGGTCACACTATATGTAGTATGCCAGCCGGATTGCTGCGCCCCCTAACTGCTGGCGCCCCCTGCATTGCGGAGCGGGCGGAGTGGGTCGCTCCGGCCGTGCTCCCAAGGTAGCAGAATTTTGTGACCTGTTCCAGTTCTGTTCCATCAACCGTTATGGTGAATCTAGGTGGATTTAATTTAATCATTAACTAGAGACAATAATAAACTAGCTTTACATTGAATCTATTTTTAACAGCGTCGACAGAAATTGAATCTATTTTAAACAGCGACGACAGAAAGAAGGAAAAACAGCAAAACCGATTTACCTGCGCAGAATTATTATGTCCGTAAACCGCTTATAAGAAACAAAAAATATTTTTAATACGCACACAACACAAGATGACGAAACGAGAAGTGTTTGTCCGCAAGTCAACTCTATCAGTAGGATCCACCACAGACTTTAATACCAGTAATAATAAATCTATGTGATCCACACAGGGCGATTTTTGAATTTGCCACGCTGACCAAGGAAGAGTCCAATACCACAAGGTGATAGGACTGTTTAAACTTTAAACTTATAGCGAGGGGTGACGGGTTAGAGGAGTCCAAAAGATCTACATCTGTCACTCCATTATGAGAAAATCGAATCCAATAACAATTTTTTAGAACTTTTGCAAATATAGTGAACTCTGTTACTATCAAACATCAGTACATAAGAATTCCACTGACTTTCCACTTTCCGCCGCGTACCCCCTAGGAAGTCCATTTTGTACCCTGGGGTACGCGCACTACCGTTTGGGAACCACTGTTCTAGAACGTTTTGACGAATTGGAAAACTCGGACGTCTATGTGTTTCGACCCAATTAGCGATCACGCAATTAGGTCGACCCTCGTAAAAATGTACAATTTACTAATTATGGAACTATTGTTTTGTCGAGAAGAAAATCTCTAACTATGTTCATAAATCAAATGATATAGTGCGCTTTAAGTTTAAGTGAAGTGATTTTCATCGAACGATCACGGGAACATTATACTGGCGATTCTTATAGCGCCATATTGCAAAGATGCTAAAATATGCCTGAGACTTGATCTCATAGGAAAGCAGATATCATGGTTTTAAACTTTAAACGCTTTTGAAATGAATGGTTATAGGATGATGATGATGATGATGATGATGATGATGATGATGATGATGATGATGATAATAATAATAATAATAATAATAATAATAATAATAATAATAATAATAATAATAATAATAGGGCCAGCTCATTCCAGGGAGACAGCAAGACAGACTATGGTGGAAATGTTAGTTGGAAGAGATGTGTTCTAAGCCTAAATATGAAAATTTAGTGTATTGGAAATCTGATAACCATGTAAGATTGGGATTAAAAGGATGTCATGGTAAAGGACAGCTGTATCCGAAAAATATTAGCTGAAACAAAACAATAGCATTTTGGACATGTCTGTAGGATTCAAGATGGCAGGATAATAAAAACGGCCATGCTTGGAGGAACAGAAGACGCACGAGAGCAAAGAAACTCAAAGAGAAGACGGTTGCAGGACATAAAAAGTACCGATAGGCAGGGCCGGCCTTACGTTTTGCGGGGCCCCAGGCGAGATAAGGTCATCGCCAATCGCAGGGCCCTTCAGCATTCACAAAAAATCGCGACATGTAAAAAAGGTAATTGAAGGCTTTGCGCGGGGCCTCTAGAGGAGCGGGGCCCTGGGCACAGGCCCGGTTTGCCCAGGCTTAAGGCCGGCCCTGCCGATCGGTCAGTCGGTTAATTCATGTAGCCATGTTGCCAGCCAGTCATGTTCCCCGAAAACAACAATTCGACAAGAGTGGTGGGAGCGGTGCTGTTCTGTAGAAGCTGTTGTCCTGTAGAAGCTCTTGGCCGACTTTGGGATGCTTTCAGACGTTGCTGGACAGAACGACATGATTGGTGAAGAATTTGGTGTGCAGAACATTGCGAATACATCCTTGTCGAGGCGAACGACGTGACGGAATGCATGACGAGTCAGGCGACCATAACTGCTACTGTTGCACGCTTACGGACTGTGTAATTTGTTCGTGTGGAAGGTCTCTGCTGCATTGAGAAGGATGAATAGAATTAGCGCACGATACATGCGGATTTTTAGATCGACTTGTCCTTCCAGATCCTACTCATCAATTGACTGAGAAATGAGGATGTTAGCCGAAGTGGCGTCTTTTCTTCTCCTTACAGTATTCGACTGTTGACTTCGATGCTTAGGAAGCTTTCAAGTTGATTCCACAACATCCTGGCCAATGTTTAAGGTGTAGATTTACAAATAGATCGAAGTTCTAAAAATGGATTTTTTAAATTATTTAATTTATAAGTTTCTTTTCAGTCGCAAGTTGTCCGCAGCTGTCCACCATCGCTGTTGTTTACCGTAAAAACAGTCGATGTAAGTTCTCATGTCAGTCGCAGCTCTCAAGTTGTGAACCATTTTGTATGGTCAAGTGCTTTGACTACGAAGGTAGGTCTAAAATTCGCATATTAGCCTCTTTTAGCTTACGAATATGAGGATTCTCACAGATATTGTCATCAAAATCTGACACACAATGACTTCAGTATCGTTTGCTTCCTGCTTTTAATTAATTCTTGTTCTTCTTGGTGACCTGCAAGTTGACTGCGTTGGCGATCATGCATCTCTTCCATTTTCGTTTCTGTCTGTCGTCTGTTGCATGGATGATGTCAATTGTACCGTGTACCTTGTAGATACATGTTCCCGCTTTGGCCAACACGTCGTTGTTCTTCATCATGTCTTTCCAGCCGAGTCTCGTCATCCTTCTAACAAACCACAATTCAGTTTCCGCGCGAGTTTCCCTCCCCCAACTGTCAAAGTCTCGCAGCCATATAGCAGTAGTTGCCACACTTAAGATTTAAAGCACATTTATTCTAGTGGGCATTGTTATGTGTTGGTCTCTCAAAATATTCTTAAGTTCGCTAAATGCTGACTTGGCAATCCCAAGTCTTTCTGATTTATTCGCTGCTTCGTCCATCGCTCATGTTTTGAGCTCCTATGTATTTGGACTGCTGCATCTGTAGAATTTTGTAACGTGGATGATTAAGCTTATTGTTTTATAATCTTCGCATTTTATGTATGCTGTTTTCTTGGGAGTGTAATGAATACTTATTGACACATTTAATGGGTAAACAAGGTTTTTGTTTCCAATTTTATATAAGATTTTGTCATGCTGATTACAGGAATAATTTCGAAATTTTCCAACTTTTTGAGAAAAAGCTGATTTTAAATTTTAAAATTAAAACGAATTTTAAAATCGTGGTTGACGAACAGTTATTGAGTTATTGGATTCAGGTTAGGCAAAAATCTTATGTGACCGCCATAACCACTGGATGCCACTGCTGTCTGAGACCCGACATGGATTTTGAAAATTAGTATAATTAGGCATGTCCAGACATGCCTTTGTGGTCAGAAACAAAACCTGTCTTCAAGAATACATGCGGTCAGCATGTATTGTTGCTATGGTTACGCAGTCCTATATAAATACCAAGCAGCACTAGGAAGCAGCTGCAGTCTTTCTATTTGATGAGCTATAACTGTTTAGTTAAAGGCCGTGAATTGAATATATTAACTAATTTAATTAAAGTTTCTGAAATGTCGTGTCGATGTCGCAATAGCAGTGACACGTTCTGTTTACCATCTGTGGAGAGTTTACGTTGAAATCACAGAAGCGGAGTATGACAGCAATCATAAAGAAAGGATATGAGTTATGTTTTTGATGCAAAATTGGCGACCAGGACAAAGTATGGGCACCTCATATATGTTGTTCAACTTGTGCTTTTAGTCTGCGAAAGCTTCTTTTAATTGGCGTCCATCCATGCCATTCGCCATTTACCCATGATATGGAGGAGCAGAATAATCATTTAACGGATTGCTATTTCTGCATGACGAATGTTACAGGATTTTCTTCAAAGAATAGGAACAACGTTAAACATGATCTCTCGTTGATCCGAATAACATTTATCGCCCACCTTTGCACATCAAACTTGGGTTAATGAAAACTTTTTCAAAGCAATGAACAAAGAAAGTGAAACCTTTACATTTTACGACAGAAGTTTCCACGCACCAGTGATGCTAAAATAAAAGAAGGCGTTTTTGTTGGCCCCAGATTCTAGATGCTCAAGGACAGTCACTTTGAGGCCAGACAGGGTATTAAAGCATGTTGCCTGGACAGCCTTCAGGGATGTTGTTGCTATTTTGGGCAACTACAAGGCGCCAAACTATGTTGAACAAGTTGGAGATCTGCATCGTTTAAAAGGCAATAAAATGCAACATGTCACTGAAGATACACTTCCTTCATTCTCACTTGGACTTCTTCCCGGACAATCTCGGCGCGTCAGTGATGAACATGGTGAAAGATTTCACAAAGACATTGCCAGCATCGAGAGACGCTACCAGGGAAAGTGGAGTCCGTCTATGCTCAGAGACTACTGTTGGTCACTGATACGTGAAGCACAGGACAGTGACTACAAACGAAAATCTACAGCAAAACGATTCTAATTTTCTCATGTCTTGTCATTATTGCCTAGATCCTTCTGTAGGATTATGTTGCAGAAGACGTTACAATACTAAATGCTAAATTGTCGATTTCTTAAAAATGTTGATACAGAAATTCTAATTACATATTTGTGTTCAGCGAGTCAAAATCTATTAGTTTCACCAAAATTTGTAGAGGAAACAAAAACTTGCATAAAATTTGTTGACCAGTGTAATTGTCCAGTTTTATATAATATTTGCCGTTTTAGTCACTGTCTCGATTCCAACTTTCTGGCGCTTTTGATCAATATCAATTAAAACGACTTTGTAAGAAAGCTGACGAACAGATTGACCCTTGGACTTGGACAGATTTACCCTCCCACTGGATGCCAGTGCGTCTGAGACCCGACGAGGACCGACTGTGCTTGCTGCATGCCCGAGGGCTGCCCTTGTGGCCAGGAAAACAAGAACAAGTGCGTCATCTGCGGTCACAGCGAGCACTGCGGCACGAAGGAAGAAATCTTTTCTTTTCTGTTGGCAACATACAGTTCTTCTACATATTCTTCCCGTATTTTTCTGATATGCTTCTTCCTCTATTAGTATTGTGCCATCATTAGCCATGATACTTTATCCATTGTGTTTTCCAGTTTCCTGCTATGTGTATTATTTTCTTGTGGAAATGTTGTGTGTCTGTTCTTTGTGTTAGCCTAACTCTTTGTATCGTTCATTTACCCACTTTTCTTTTATCTCTTGAAAATTTCTTTTAATTGGTTTATAAAGTTTCAGTATTTGTCTGTTTTGCGTCTCCTCTCGTCTTTTCTTTCTCAGTGAATTCATTAAGTAGCCAAACCATAACCATAACTTAAGCGCTAGTCACTAGTGTCTGTCATGTTGGCACACTTGGCGTTCTTTGTCTGCCATTTTCTGTTTCTTTCTGCCATTTTCTTTTTCTTAGGGTTCCCTCCATAAATTTTAGTTAAAACGAGATGTTTCGCTAGTCCATTCTAATTTCTCTATTTACAGACTTATTAAATTGATTTTACCACCGACAAAATTTTGTGATTTTGCGTAAACGTGATTGTAACAATCACATCGTGAAAATTAATCAAGAAAGTCAAAAGAGCATATGAAACGCGCAAGCAAGCTTTTCTAGTAGAAATCACAATATACTTCATATAAAAATGTTATAATAAGTTTGAATCATGCCAATTCCAAGCCATAAGCGTGCATTTGTTTCTAATAGACAGGGCTATGTCAGAATCTAAGAAATGTTCATTGGTACACAGCGGCTGATTGCAATTTGTTCTATCCACGATCTTACAAACTCTCTGAACCGGATGATAAAGAATTATTTATTGGTTAGTTATTTAAATGTTGTTCGCTTCTACTTTACTTAATTAAAGAAGTTATAAAGTGCGGTGTTCAAATGCTTCTACGTTGCGGATTTGAGCCCAATAGTGACTTAATTTGTTGCCAATATATCAATAAACCTCTAAACTTTTCCATACATCGTTTAGCGAATTTAGGTAATATTGGCATTGCAGCTGCAATTGTGCTCGATTATTTTGTATAATTTGTTTTTTGCAGATGACTATCGCGTGACATCATGTTGTGGTTTTATTAAACACTTCCTAACGAAATTTAATATTGACGCGTCTCAGTACATCACAGTCGAAAGCTTATTATCAAGTCGGAAAAAATACAGTGCCAGAAGCAAATCATATTTTCTTGGCATGACCACTAGGATGGCACTTGAAGAGACAATGAAGGCAAATGAGGAGTTTGACATGAAATTATGCAGAACATGTCCAATGACTTTTCATGACACGCAGGTCAATTATTTATCCTTATTTACAATATGTTTACAAATATATATGAAGAATAAAATTCAAGATTTAAAGATATTTCAATCTAAAATTTAACCTTAGTCTCTGGATCAACAAAAGTGACGCGAGCACCGATTCCTAGTAGCAAAGGCAAGCAACCTTTCTGACTGGCCTACGCAACTGACGTAAGCTTACTTCAGCAGCCTCCTGGCATTGGTACTGCATTGCAACAGAAAATGATGCAATGATGCAAAATGATGCCCAAAGAAGTTAATTTTTAGTAATAGTAGTAGAGTAGTAGTAGTAGTAGTAGTAGTAGTAGTAGTAGTAGTAGTAGTAGTAGTAGTAGTAGTAGTAGTAGTAGTAGTAGTAGTAGTAGTAGTAGTAGTAGTAGTAGTAGTAGTAGTAGTAGTAGTAGTAGTAGTAGTAGTAGTAGTAGTAGTAGTAGTTCTGTTCACCTGGACCCCTTATAGATGCCCCCTCTCCGAGGCTTCACGTCCCGCGAAGCGCTTCTGCCAAATTATTTGCTGCTTTATTCTGCACTCTTTTAAAATCGAAATTTGAATTTGTTATGGTAATTCTTAAGGCTGCTGTCGCCGTCCCGGCTTTAAGCGTTAACGATAACTAACATTCAAAAAATACATAATATGCATTGAAAATACTACTACGATATCAAACTTGGCTCTACTATGTGTTTCTAAAGAAAAAGTTAACACGTTACAACATAATATATAGCTTAGTGCAAACATGACTACATTACAACACATCTCTAAGCAGGTCATGACGTCCTCCTGTCATCCTTTGCCGTTCATTATATGTAGTTACCTAGTCTGCGTACTGAGCTACAGTCGACATCATTAAAACACGTACGAGAACACTTAAAAATGTTCAGAAAAGCAAAATGTCCATCTAAAGCTGTGCAATTAAAAACAAATAATCTACAGAAAAATGCAATGAAAACTTAACATTAGCTAAACTTACAATAAACATTTTAAAAAATAAACATCTGAAAGCTGAGACTTCGTGCCCCTGTCGAAATATGTGCGTTACTTTCCATGCTCCGGCGTCTCTACTGCACATATAAATTCCTGAACATGTAAACTTGTAATATTGAGTCAGTTTCACGACAATCCATTATATTTGACTAATCACATACCACAAAATACGGATAAAATTAAATGTCAATGACGTTTAATATACTGTAGTTCAGGGTGCACAACCCGTGGCCCGCGGGCCACTGGTGGCCGCAGGCCACCAGTGGCCCGCGGGCCACTTGGCCCGCGGGCCACCAGTGGCCCTGGGCCACCAGTCACCCTGAACTTCTTCTGCAGCGCTAATATGAAAGCAAGAAAGCCTTCGGGACACTTTAAAGCCTTCATTGACTATTTGCGACTATTTGGAAGCACTTACTAGTGTGAACAAACATTTTCTGTCATAAAATTTAACAAAAATGTTTTATGGTTCAGGTTGAGTGCTCGATTTTGAAAGTTGCAACAAGTGAACTCACTGAACTAACACAAAATATGAATAAGAGTGTTAAAGACGTTCAGTCTTAACAACTCCATTGGGTATAAAAAAGGCGATTGACCTTTGGTTTTTTAATTTTATGAATTAATAATTGAACATGGTCATAGTATTTTTTATTAACAAGGCCTTAACCTTTAATTCTACATTTAAATTACAGTACTAATCATTTCAATTCCATTTTTTCCTACTGGATTGATTGTATTCATCAGAAATGCTATTAATTCCATTAGTCCTGTCGAATTAAATTTTATCCATAACCATATTAAATATTATTATTAACGGTTACTGTCAACGTACCACTTCTGCATTAGAAAAAGCGCTTGTGGCCCGCGGAGTCTCGGAACCGAAAAATGTGGCCCTTGCTCTCTAAAAGGTTGTGCACCCCTGCTGTAGTTGATGAGTGTCTTGTGCACGTACACAATTAATACAAAAAACACGCATATAACTAGCATTTCTAATCGCTAAAATATTTGCACCAGCAATGTCGCATGTATAATCACGCTTACTATAAACAAGCTCTTGAACTCTTTAATTTTTAAAAAATCTAAATTGCTGAATAGAAAGAATAATGCAAGAATTATAAAAATAACAACTCTACGCTACGCACGCGTCCTAACTTTCCTAACCCCTTACAGTGGCGGCTCCACCGTGGGCCAGGGGGGCCCGTGCCCCCCCCTATTGAGAGCCTGGCCCCCCAGTGGCCCCCCCAGTTGGGACCCTATGCTTAATGCTACATACATTAAACAACAAATGGTTGGCCCCATGATTAGAAGTTGCCACCCCCAACGGCCCCCCACTTGCCAAATCCTAGAGCCGCCACTGACCCCTTAACCGTGTAGTTAATTGTAACTCAATGTAAAATGGACAGATATATCCTGGATCTCCAGTTAAGGGGTTAATGCAAGCACCAACTACATGGAAAACTGTTTAAAGCGATTATACGATACTCAAAAGTGAAAATACATCACGCAATGCAATTATTAAAACTCACGTCCCAACCCAGCTCTGCTAAAAGACAAATGTTCCTTGTCAAATGTCCCTTCACTTGTCAAACGGCATATCGCTTCTACTAAAACGTAACCACATAATAACCATATAATAAACGAGAAAAATAGTTTAAAAAGTTAAAACGATTCTTATGTACAATGGTATCCCAACCTGACCTGTAAGTGGAATTTTATGGCGTCAAGTGGGGTGAAATTATTTTTGGCTTCTATGGCGACCCACAGCGGTTCTCCCGACAAAACACCTCTGTTACCTGCTGTAAGCTCCATTGATGCTGACGACACCGAATCCAAGCTTCTTTATTTCCTGGTAAAGATTTCGGCGGTGACCTTGTGACCTCGCTTCCCTCTATCTCTCCTACCTCTGCTGGTACGCGGTCGATTCCTTCGTTCACTAGCTGGCTGTGTATTCCTTTCCTTGCCTGGTGAAGGAGTAGAAAGGACAGTCTCTCAGAAAATTCGATATCTTCTCGTCCGTTGGCATAAGATGGTGTGTAGCTTGAAGAATATGAATGTTGATCTACGATTGTTCGATTCGTTGAGGTCTTATGAAGTGTGTTCGTACGGCGTTCCTTTTAAAACTTCTTATACTAAATGTATGAGACAAAGAATGGTTCCTTTCTGCCCGTAGAAGACATCTCCGACCGCTCTCGACGACCGCCAAAAAGCAGACTCCCTCTTCAAACGTTTATCGCCGACTCTGCTCCTCTCTGGGTTCGCCCCTCTCCCCTCTCTGTTCACCTGGACCCCTCGTCCCTGATAGTATATACCACCCAATCACCTATATAATATCGATTTGCATTGTACTATAGTTATTAGTTATTAGGCGCCGGGGGAGGCGGTGTTGGAGTTGTGAAATTTGAGCTGGGGGGGTTGAGGACTGAATTTCAATGCATGACAGAAACTGCATGTACCAGATATGCGATTTTTGGGAGGTTGCAAAGTTAGCTGGAGGGTTCAACCCCCCCCCCAACCCCCCGGCAACCCGGCAACTCCAACCCTGACGGTATAGGATACTGTATTTTCATTCACCCATCATGAGCTGCCCTGGGCGAAATTTGGATAACTAATTCGGTGGCATTTCCTTTATGCTTTCAGTA
>CM030854.1:7858104-8090604 GCA_018105865.1 Metaphire vulgaris
GAGTTCTTCTAAGTGCCAATCGTTACTATGTTAACACTACTCAAACACTCTGTAAGATACATTTCTATTTTAAATAATGTCACAGTCCAGCATTGACATAAGAGGCATTGATATAATGCACCATTTGTTATAACGCAACAGGAGCATGTTTCCCCAAAGAAAAACGTTACAATAGGATCATTGATACAATGTGCTACTGTGGCATACAAGTTATTAGCATGAAAATGACAGCCAATCACATGACCATTCAAAGTCACAAATTACAAGTGGTCAGATTTAAGCACAATTGTTTATTTTCTTAGTTTCAGACAAATATTACTGCAATCAACCTAAAAGTGATAGCAATGATAATTAGCCATTGATCTTTTGCTACAGAGATGTGCTGTGGCAAAATTGAGAGTGCTAAACACATCTAATCATCACCGCATAAGCAGGCATTCAGTGCAGAGGACAAACTGTTGAGATTAAGAACTGAAGAAAAGTATGGTAAAGCTGAGCTGGTGATGTGGAGTGTGGTATATTGCTGAGAATAGAAACAATCAGCTGGACAGAACATCGCTGAATTTCTATAGTTCCATTTTAGTAATGTTCGACATCAGTTAATGGTCACTCCAAGAATGCACTGCAAATGCAAATGAAAGCGTTTTCTTGATATAGAAGTAGAAGAAGAAAGTCAAACAATATTTGGAAGGCAAGAAGATTTGCCAGCCAAAGCTTTAGAAATTTACCATGTATACTCGTGATAAAGTCGATCCAAGTATAAGTCGACCCCTAAAATTTTTGGATTTGAAGGTATCTAAAATCATTGACCCGGGTATAAGTTGAAGTGACGTTACTGCCGTGCACCCTCTTGAGGTGATTGTGAGAGTCGGAACAATGGTGGACACGAGCTGGGCACGCGGCGCTATTGTGTTGATTGAAAAACTGCGTTTTAGCTTTTAACTATCGAGAAACTGAACGATTTTGACATTCACAGATTGATTCCTGACGATTAAGAAAACTAAGCCTGCTATTCGCTCATTCTTGACAATATGAACAATTTAATCTTAAAAAATTATTTTAATATTTATGTAGCACCAATAATTACAAATAATATTTATGTGGTGCCTATAAATTACAAATCTTAAAATCGCTGATGCCAACTTTTATTTAGATACCATAGCGTATGTGGAAAGTAATTAATTACACAAAGTTTTAGCTAAATTAATTATTTTTGACATCCTATGTATGGAAACTTTATCCAACAGTTAGTGCCTCGCATATAAGTCGAGGTCAGAATATAAAGCCTGTGAATTGACCTTAAATTATTCGACCTTAACGCGAGTATATATGGTAACTGAATTCTTGTACACGGTGAGCCATAAAAACCAAACCCTTTTTAGTTTGGCAATAACTTTGTCAAATTTTGACCACACTTGATAAAACTTGGCAGTGATGTCGCTAAAGGAATCCCTAATTCATTTATGATCAGGTTGCTTGCCACATCTATCATTTGCTGCAACTGCACTTCACAAAACAAAACACAAAATTATGCATTTACATGGTATGCAATTGGCAACAATGACCATAGTCCAAACTTACCTCACATTGCTACTTAGAATGAGATTAGTGCACCTGCCAACATATGAAATACATTTACCAAGGGAACTGAGATTCCCCATGGCTGATACCATGAACCACCATTGATTCAATAATAATTATCAGCAAATTTAGCTCTTATCCATTAATCCCTACGTGGCTCTTGAAGGAATCTATCGCGGAGCTGGCACCATTTCTGACGACGCTTGTGACAGCTTCATTAGAAACTGGCGAATTTCCATCAACTTGGAGGCACGCGATTGTAGTCCCTCACCTGGTGATTAGATTAACATCAGGATCGCAGTTTTTTTAATAGATTAAACAGTAGATTTCTTTATGCTCTTAGCGTATGACTCACGTGTTATGCCGAAGTGGGCGACGAATCAGATTCAGCGTAACACTCAAGACAAAAACCGAACACAAAAATCAATCGCCAATCCACTTTTTCTCTAAAGTATCACCACAACCTGAGTTTGCTCGAAATTTTTGGTCCACTTAAAAATTGCTAAGAAAGTATTTTAAAATTGTATACATCTTCGTTATCAACTTATCAGAGTACTTGTTTACACATTCATAAAACATTACCCCCGGAATTTACCTTAACGCACCTGTACGAGTTTCGTTGCCACCATAGATATATGTCACTGTTGGTGTCTGTTGTTATTGAATTCATTGATAAGTAAAGTAACTAAAGTCTCGTAAATTTATATAGCGCTGTGATTGAATACAGTTGTCTGACAGAGGTCGGTCCTTGTCCTTGATCCTTATAGGTCAGACCTTGTGGTCCTTGTGCTAGGGGTTAGGTCCTCGTCCTTGTCCTTGGAGGGTCGCTGGGTCGGCCTCGTCCGTATCCTCGTCCTTGAAGGCATGGGCGCCCACAGAAATTTTTCAGGAGGGGCAAAACACAATGGTCAGTTTGTCACGGTTACATCACATAGCCTCACTGCCCTTTGGATGTTGACTATTGCCTGGCTGATAATATACCTTCCCCATAGCTATTTTAAGAGAGGCTGAGCGCCTATAAGAATAAGCAGCTACTGTTGTGCTGCTCCAAAGGCGCTATAGAAATCCACGAGATTTTACTTTACTTACTTTACATAAATTTTTCCAGGAGGGGCAAAACACATTTTAACACAATGGATATGGTTAATATTTTAGCAAGGTTTCAAATTTCAATGTGAAATATTGGTATTTGCATTTTACAGAGGGCAAGTGCCCCCTCTTGCCTGAGTTGCCTCAATGTGCGGGCGCCCATGCTTGAGGGTCAGTCCTTGTCCTTATCCTTGGGGGTAGGTCCTTGTTAACATCACTGCCACATAGGGGCCGTCCATTAATTATGTCAACTATTTTTGGGCAATTTTTGACCCCCTTTGTCAACAACTGTCAACTTTTACTTACCCCCCCCCCCATAACGTCAAAAACTTTTGACCCTCCCTCCCCAAGATCAATGACAGGTCCCAATAACAAGGTTATTATTTTTGTGGTGATGACCATTCTTTTCCTTTTTTCTCATCGAATGTCAAAATGTGGTGGTGATGACCTGTTTTGGCATGCTTTTTTCCATTGTAATAAGAGTATTCCATGAAATTTCCTATTTTTTGATTATTTGTAAAAAGTGAAATTGTTGACGTCAACTTCTCTTGACCCCCTCCCCTGTCAACAACTGTCAAACTTTTTCAAACCCCTCCCCCTAAATTGTTGACGTAATTAATGGACAGCCCCATACACTGCACCTCGTCTCTGGAATGATCTTTCGTCAGAGATCCGAAAGACAACGAGGAAGACCCTTTGGGGGTGTTGCAATATATGTTAATAGTATGATGGCAGAGTGGGTTACGTGCTGGAGCGTCAGGCTGACGGAGAGGGTTCAAGCCCCGTTAGTGCCCCTAGTGGTTTTCACACAGGCAGTAATGTCTTCTAAGCCACTTTAAATCATGCTAAGTTTTTTTAGTAAATTTTGTCCCTACTTGAAGCTAATTTTCAAATGTGATCGTGTTATTATAATTCAGATCAGTGATACTGTTCTGGTTAATGTTTATCTGCCATGTAATTCAGGGGATGACTGGGAGATGGAATATATGAATATCTTAGCATGTAGTGATTTCCAATCAAGTTGCTCTGCTAAGCTATAAGTTCCTTATCATTGGGGGTGATTTTAATATGGATTTAAATTCCTCACATCCTTTGAAAACTTACATATCAGAATTCTGTGAAGAGCTAGGGGTTATATTTGCAGATCTGTTCATGAAGGTCACTAGTGATACTAAATTTACTTACTTTAATGAATCTCATAAAGCTTTTTCGTTCATTGATCACTTTTAATATCCAAGAAATTAACAACAAACAACAATGCAATTTTAAATATGGATGTGATAGAGAGTGGAATTAATCTCTCTGACCATAATGCTATAACCCTGACACTGAATTTAACACTCTCTCCCAGTCATGCCGTGAAACATAGGGATTTTGATAGGAGAACAAATAATGTAACCAGTTTGCGATGGGATAAAGAAAATCTTAATGACTACTATGAGATGCCAAGAATTTTGCTTTCGGAGGTTTATGTACCATTTAACTTGTTTGGCTGTACTCAAGCAATGTTGACTCGGGAACAATGTGCTCTTGCTATTGATGACTTCTATAATAATATTTTAAATGCTCTTTATAAAACAGCTGATCTGTGTATCCCAAAGCACAAAACTGACTTTTATAAGTTCTGGTGGGATGCTGAATTAGATCCCCTAAAAGATAATGCCATGAAATCATTTAATAGTTGGAAAAGGTTTTTCACCCGTAGGCTCACGCCCGTAGGGTCCGGTGCTGATCCCCGTATTTAGTAGCCAGCAGCCCATAGGTGGCTAAGCCATACATCGGCGGACGGTGGCCAGTCTCTTCCGCCGAACCTATGGTTACTATCGCAATGTTGCCATTGCTACTCATTTTTGATGTTACTACCGCCCTCTAGCGATTAAGGCTGAGTCGACCTTAGGGGCTCCTACGGGATTGAACCCGTGTCGTTGGCGTGCCTGCCCAGTGATATTACCACTCATCTATCTTCCCGCCCCAATAGTTGGAAAGCTATAGTCAAACCCAGGTCGGGGAATATTTTAATGATATGACTAAGGAAAAATTACTCTATAAAAATGCCATCAAGAATAAGCAAAGAGATGAAAAGCAATGTTTTTCAGATAGTTTGAATGATGCATTAGTCACTAAAGATATTCAGACATTTTGGAAGTCATGGCATGCTAAATTTGGCAGAAATAAATCCTCTACAGTCATCGATGGTGAGTCATCTGATAGGCACATTGCTGAGAGTTTTCGTGATATCTTCAGTAAGGTTTGCACACCTAACTCAAGAGATCGTGATCATTTACTAAAGATAAGTTCAAACTTCTGTTTCGGGAGTATAATGGTGAAAGTCTAGATATTAATAGGATAACTGTTGAAACCATTGATAACTGCATTAGAAAGATGAAGTGAGGCAAAGCTGCTGGCTATGATGATTATAATACATTATGCTACATTATTACTGTAATAGTTTATCGGTAAACAGTGTTTTGCGGGAAAATTGGACCTTGCTGGAGGAAACAGGTATGATTTTTGGATTCAGAACACCAACATGCATAGAGATCGCTTGTTATCTTCAAGTCAGCAAAATTGACGTAGACCAGTGTAATTGTTACATCACCATCTAGTCAATGCACCCTAGATGCTATACCAAATCGCTTTCTCATTGGCATATGAGGCTGTATTTTTGATTGGATTTGCTATTTCCTTAATGACAGGATCATCAGGGTCATGGTGGGAAGTTCAGTATTGGACATACACAGGCAGGATAATGGATCATAGGGCAATGTCATTATCAACCATTAGTTCATCATGATGAAATAGTTTTTTGTTGCCGTCAGCAACAATTACACAAGTGAAAGCATGAACATTGCATACAAGGGTTTTAAAAGTCAGATTTTGCATGGACTTCCAAAATTTATTTATTTAAATTTAATGCATAGTCCTAAACAATACACAACAAACCAATAACTAATAAATATTTGCATTTTTATTTTACAAGCAAGTGAAAATGTATATATTTTACATTAGAACAAAAACAATATATATTGTCAACAATAATAATTCGCACATAAGATGCAAATGTCAGTTCTGTTGTGCGAGAATAGTTGAAAGAGGATGCAAATGCTGACTGAATGTACGCACAGAACAAACTTAAAGACAAAAGTATCAATTCCTTGCTGAAACATGTAACTTTGAGCCATTCATTCCTAATCAACCTGTGGATTGTGAGTGAACATGTATTCTGCCTGAAAAGTCAATTGATAAGATGAAATTCAACAGTATTACAAACCCAATGAAATGGAAGCCAAAGCCGCTGAATTTATCCATTGCCTATTGCCAGTAGTGTAATACCAATATGGCTCACATGGCTAAGAGCCAGAGGCCCTCATGTGTATGGACCTTACTCCTCTCAGTATCAATTTTTAAAAGCAAAATATATCAGTTCCCAACATGGTGTCTAAAGTTGATATATGGCTACTGATATGGACTATCTATCTAGGCAACAAGATCACAAAAAAATCAATGCATTATTCATATGGCTGTGCAAAATATTGTGCGACAGAAAAACTTGAAGACCTACAATAAAATGGTCTAGAAAAGTAATATTTCTTCCCCTTTGATTGTGGACCATCCTCTAGTATCTAATACATTCAGATCAACTAGCTAGTAATTCTTGCTTTTCAAACCTAGCCAACAAAATCTTGAAAATCAATTCATTATAAATACAGCTGTGCAAGATATTCTTCAGAGACTGCCAAGAGATTTCGTAGCATAATTATTTAGGAATAAAGTACAGGAGCATACAATCAGAAGGCCCCAAGTAAGGCTTGAACCATGGTCACGCTGTCCCATATTAGGTCAATTTTCACTGCCTCTGAGTTACCTTTAGAGATGCAAGTAAATGGAATAGAGGGGCACCAAAGCTTCTACAGGGTGACACATCCAGTACCCACTGGCTCTTGGGAATGTCATGAGCTATTCCAATGGGGCTTGAGGTGGAGCTGCAGCTGAAAAAATGTAGGGCAACATTAGATTCAAATCTTGAGATGTGGAGCATAATTTCAGTCTATATGACAGAATATTGGCATTCACCCACGACCAGGGGCGGGCAAACTATGGCCCGCGGGCCGCCACCGGATTTCATGCAGCCCACAAGATCATTTAGAAATAAACATATGAGAAGCAGAAAGTGGGATGATTTTAAATTATTTTAGGGAAACATGTCACCTTATTTTAAAATCTAAGAAATGGTTATTAAATATTTGATATTTGAGCAACAAATATATAATATTGTAATGCTACTCTGCTATAGACTAAATGAATTACGCTAAAGTTACCTATGATGATGACGCATGTATGCATCTTAATTAGAAACATTTCGGCTTTTGGCATGTACGGCCCACCAAATGTAGTATCAGGTTTCATGCGGCCCTTTAAGGAAAAAAGTTTGCCCACCTCTGCCCTAGACCCTACCTTCCCCAATGAATTAAATTTTTTTGCATGAATCTAATGACCAGTCTATGTCCAAATAGTGGCCCTGGTTCCTGTGCCCCTTGTAAAATCCGGTATGGTAGCTAATAGTCATTAGCTACCATAGTGGGTGCAGGGCAGAGCCCCAGCCACCCCAAATTTAGGACAATGCTAAATTACATTTCTATTT
The DNA here is from genome assembly GCA_018105865.1 of Metaphire vulgaris. NCBI lineage: Eukaryota > Metazoa > Annelida > Clitellata > Crassiclitellata > Megascolecidae > Metaphire > Metaphire vulgaris. The sequence continues at coordinate 7,865,417 of CM030854.1, forward strand.
CAATTACCATTCTTAAAAATTCCTAATTTTAATTCTCATTTTCCTTAACAGATTCCTTTAATTTCAGTCCTAATTTTCGCAGGGATGCAGCAACAGGGGGTATATCGGTATATATAGTATATACCCCCCACAAAAAATCAGGCTACCTTAAAGTTTTTAATGTGTTTTTAAGATTTTCAACATTTTTAAAGATTTATACCCCCCAAATCACATTATACCCTCCCAAATCAAATTCCTGGCTATGCCCCTGAATTTTCGTTACCATTCAGTAAAATATCACTGGCCCCAGTCACAGAGGTTTTGAGTATTAATAGAGTTAGACTGTGAGCATTCATGCTGACTTTAATGGTGATTTATAAGTGAGTAGCCAAAAGCTGCAATACAACTACGGTACTGGTAAGTATAATGAATCTGTCGACAATAACCTTATCAACTCCATCCCTCAAAAGTTTCTCATCAGTTTTGTGCAAATCCCACAACTATTCCCAGTCCAAATACAGGGTCCCAGCTCCCATGCTCCCTCGCGGCTATGCACTGGTTATGAAGTGGTCAATTGGTATTTTCACAAGCCAAACAAATTCAGCGGCTAATTGGCTACCTGATCATAAAATGAGCATGCTACATAAACAATTAAACAAGTACAATGTATAAATAATAAATATACAGGGTGTCTCTGAAAAAAACCAGCAGACAAACTATGATTTTTTAAAAATTCCTAAATATATTTTTATAAAAATTGCCATACATGTACAGCACATATTTTTCCACCTTTCTACATATTTTCATCTCATTGCATGTAAGGTGGCCGTATTGTGAGATATCAAAGTCAAACTTCGATTTTTACTACTCAGCCGCAGCATGACAGGTCTAAATATCTAGCTTCACATAAATTTGGTTTCATGTCAATGTTGGTGGTAGTAGTAGTAGTAGTAGTAGTAGTAGTAGTAGTTGTAGTAGTAGTAGTAGTAGTAGTAGTAGTAGTAGTAGTAGTAGTCTATGTGAAGCGTAATATGTACTCTTTGGACCGTTGTGTAGGAAATTTCTTTGAGAAAACCAATGGGTCCTCCAGTGTAGAAGTAATATATCTCTACCAAATGTGGTCCGATTTTACAATTTTTTGATTTTGTTCCTCTTACATCCCTCTACAACTTTGCCACTGACAAAAATGGGGTTACCGCTGAAACATTTTTTCTACGGAGTTTAGAAATGTTTTTTGAGGGATCGTGCTATTTTAGGCCGTAGAGTGGACCCTATCCCCAAACACTTTTTGGCACGGATGGTTAGAAAGAGCAATAAAAAAGCTAAACAATGGTGCATACCTCATCTTCTTAGCTTTCATATAGCTGGAGATATAGTAAATTTTAAAAAAATAAGCTATTTAGTTTGGAATAATTTTCACGTACTAATAACACTGGTCTACATTTTAAAAAAATTTCTGCTGACCTAGGTATTTTTGCTGATTTTACCCAATTGAGAGGTGCTGATTCCAGATATGAAGTCAAAAATTAGCAAATTAGGAATGCTTAATTAAAGGTAGTAAAGTCAAACATAAGGGGAAAATAGGAAATTCTGAAGAACCGATAAGTAGTAATATTTTTTTATTCAGCCCAAAAATGAGTCTGTCTTCTAACCAAGAGAGCAATAAGAGCAATAGCTAGTTGCTTAAATTTAAGTTTTGAGAAAGGAATCTTCTTTTTTGGATGCTCGGTATAGTTATGGTCACAGTTGTCACGCTGTAAACACCAGCAGTACTTAGTCTGCCATAATGTTCGAGTTCCATCTGCCTTGATATCTACGTTCCATGGTCTTGATGTCTTGATGGAAGCATTCTCCTTGTTCTTCACTCATAGCTTCAAGATTTGAAGTTCAGAAACCTATGAAAGAAATGCAACTTGACACTCATGTTTGCTCCCAGTCTTGAAAAGCAATCTTGAATTTTTAACTGAAAGGTCATAATTCTCGACTCTTAAAGTTGCCAAGTAAGTCAGTAATCAGGTCGCAAAAGGCATCTTGTCTACAACTATAACAATTGATCCAAAAAGTCCTTTGATGTTGATGCAGTATACAAACTCCTCCTCCATATGAAATGTTTGATTCATTCTCTCTGCCATGATACATCGTGGTTCCTGGGGCCAACACTGAACAGATTCTTTTCCTTCAGTCTTCAGTAACTCTGCAACTCGGCAGATCTGTCTCATATTAGGTCATTAAACTCAGCTTGCTTGAATGTTTGGTGCATTCCAGCGTCAACTAAAAATGCAATCGGTGTCTGTTGACTGACAAAATTCATCGCTAAGAAACTCCCAAAGTAGTGCAGGTACAGGAACTTTTCACAGTGAGCAACTGGTCTCAGAGCAGAGGGAGATTTGGGTACTGGATGGAAGATTTTGCCTTTGTGGACATTGAAATATTTACCAGACAGAAGTAGCAGTCATCAACATGCATGGTTTTAGGCTCTCGCCACACCATTGGAACTCCAAAGTTAAGACTTTTTCTCTGACCCACATTATGAACTGTCTGAGGCTTTCAACACAAACACTTTTTGGTGCCCAGGTTTTCCTGGTGGTCAATTTAAGAAATATGCATGCTAAGCAAAAATTCAGACAATATCTCCTTTGTTTAGGTGTTGTAAAGCAACCTCAGATGTAGCAAAATTTGTCAGGATCATTCCTGCACTGCTCACGAATGTTCGGGTGCTGGGTGACATATTCCCACAGAAAGCTAGTTAGAATAGTTAAATTTACTGCGACTTGTAAGCCTCATAAATTTCACGCTGCTTATATAGGCCTATATCCATAAAATGCTGATTTCTGCAGTTTAAAACTGCCTATTAAACTGTTGTATTATTAAATAGTTATGCCCACTGCATATTAAGCATATCTTTTTGCACATCCTTAACTTTTGCATATTCAATATAGCTAAAGAATTATAATACATAATGCTACATTATTACAGTAAACAGTAAATCAGTAAACAGCGTTTTATGGAAAAACTGGACGTGATAGGAGAAAATGGGTGTGATTTTTGGATTCAGCACACCAAAAATACATAAAGATCACATGTTGTCTTCAAGTCAGCAAAATTGACGTAGACCAGTGTAATAAGTCTGCATAATGTCCACGAAGTCAGATTGCATCATAGGGGACATTAACCGCCTCCTATCGATGGTCAAGAGAAATCAACAAAGTCAGATCGGACACTAATCGCCTCTGAGGCTCTGACTGATAATCAACAGATGTTGACAAAGTCTTATCTGGCTATCACCATCGTCCTCCAATGATCAACACTACAGTCATCCTCCTCACTCAACTTCACCATCCTGGCTCCGTTCAACACTCCCACAAGGTGGACCACTCTTAAGGAACTCCACTGAAATAAGAACAGTAAATGCCTGGAACACCTGCAAGCACCTACTTAAGTGCCATCTTTCTGAAAGTCATACCAACACACACTGTAAAGTGTCCTTGTTTTCAGCTTTGTTATGTTTATGGCACTACACAAATTTGCCAACATGCGTGCATACATGAATAGATACACATATACAGGAACACATTCAATTGGGCCAAGCGATATCAACAACATTTAAAGAAAAATTCAAAGAGATAAAATTGCCAAGGTCTGCATGCAAATTGTGGCAAAGGAAACAAGCGAACTTGCAGCAAATCTGGAATAATTCACTACACTCAAAATGAAATTGTATATAGTAACTTCAAAAACCAAATTCTATAGAAAAGTAACATGACTCACAATTAAAAGGGAAGCTTTAATGATTATACCCCTTGGGATAGATCCAAATAAATTTGAAAGGAGAGCTAATGGTAATGTAGTGTAATGTTGGGCTTGTATATTGCTTCTTCTAACAGGCACTGAATGCAATGGGTGGATCAGGTCATAGAGAGCTATTGAGAAGTTTGGAATAGGTTAGGGCAGGCAGGTTGAAAGACTTAGCTAAAAGAAATTTAATTTACAGCTTTTCTCTATAGACATACCTGCAGACCATGAACAGTAAGCATGAGTCCACAAATTTAACCAGGTTAAAATGCTAAAATGGCACTTACAATGAAATCAATTGCATCTTCTGGCCGAATTTTAACACAGTCAATGAGCGCTTTTGTCAATGTAGGCATGACATGTCTCATAAGATAGTTGCGGAGTGGAGTTGCCTTAACTTCAAGCTGCTCCCTCTCCTCAGTTTTCACCTCTTCTAGACGCTTTGACTGGAAAACAGACACAACGGTCTATCCAATCTTTACAGTGAACCACCCAATTATTCATCTGCTAGAAAAGTCACTTATATACAATGACGATAACAACTTGTAACAAATTGTCGCAGAAGAACAGGCTGGATTCAGAGCAAGCAGAGGGATGATCAATCAAATGCTTATTGTGAGACAACTTAGTAGAGAAAGTCTGTGCGTGTGCGTGTTGATGTCCTTGGTGCTTAAAGTAGTTCCCAAGAGACTTAAAACAAAACAAAAAGTGTTCAGAGAAGGGAAAAATATATAAACACATACATACATACATACATACATAAATACATATGTGTGTGGTGTGTGTGTATACTATATATATATATATATATATATATATATATATATATATATATATATATATATATTGCTGATCTTGACTTAAGTATTTTAAAATGCCTAATGTGTAATTGAAGAGTTCCTTACCCATTCATCCTGCCTTCTTTTGCGAATTACAGACTCTTCAGCCTCCAATCTCTCCTTTTCTGCCTTTTCTTCTCCTTCCCTTTTGAGTCTTGCTTCAGTTTCCGCTGATCTTGAATCTTCCTCTTCTTCCAAACTTGTTCCTGAATAGTACAACATAAAAGATTGAAAGCCTGTCACAAAAGTTCAGTATCAATACACTCACTATTTCAGACAGAGATAGGCTGATCAGAGTTGTGATTGGTTGAAAAATAACATCAAAGCATTCCTTGAGAAGAGTAGGAACTGCATCAAGAAGAAACTGCTTCTGAGTGAAATTTTCAGAAGAGGCACTATATACATATTCTGTTACATTACATTAAATGATAAGAAGAGTAAATCAGAAATCAGCATGAAATCAACAAATTCAAACTGACCATAGTTTCGGGCAGGTCCCATAAGTTTCATGATTTTTTGAGCTGTGTCTTTCATCTTAACAGAGGAATCTTTAGTTATGTCTACATAACAAATATATGTATTAGTGAGTTATGTGTCTATCAATGGAAACAATAACAGTAGAATTATGCAATAGATAAATAACAAATATAAAGTTGTGATTCTTATAAATACCAAAAAGATCTAACTTTTATGTTTTTCAGCTAATAGTGCACTTGGCTTACTTTTTTAGTGGACACGGTGTATATGACCTACCAGTAAATGTGCTCATGAAAAAATCTCATCACCATCATCATCATCATCATCATCATCATCATCATCATAAGAAGAAGAATACAACAAAGAAAGAGGAGAAGAAGAAGAAGGAGAAGGAAGAGTCATTGGCAGGAGATTGATTGTTGCACTTACATGCTCAACACCAATGTTTTTCTGATCATTGCAAAGACTTTCACTCCATGTTCAGAGGTTGGTTTGTTCTTATGTCGCTTAAACGTCGAATTTAAAAGTCAATGCAAAATACCTAGATAATGACCAACCAATCACTTCAGTTTGCAGTTCAAGTTCTTCAAAGAAAGTGACAACAGTATCATCTCCTTCTGAGTTGAGAGCACGATATTCTGCCAGACATCTCGTCATTCCAGGTTCTGTATAGTGTGTTCCAACGACTGCATTTTCTGGAAGGCTGAGGACACGCTGACGAAGAAACTCATCGGTTGCATCCAAGCATATAACCAGATCGGGAATGAAAAGCTTGTTGTAACCTTCAGTTGCTCCTTCAGCCTCACTCTCTGTTTCATCTAAAGCAAATCGACAGACAGTTTACCATATACCATAAGGAAAGAATTTTAAACAGACTGTCTAAGCAAATGTTCTTTGGGATTAAGACCAATGGAAATGCCACTGACATCCCACAAAGTTATAGATTTCAATCAAACTGTACAACACAGTTTCTGCTTCATTCAAAACAGATTCAAATCTACTTTTGGAGTAATTTATGACTAAGCTTGCAATATCTCAAATTTCTCAGTGATTTAAATTCAAATGACATAAATTATAACTTGAGTCAACTATCTTAAAGTGTGGCAAACTCAGGTTTCTCTAAAGCTTACATGTAATTCTCATTTACTATACTGTATGACATGGTTTTTGCATATTCTTAATTTTGGTTTACTTGGTAGATTTTTATGTTGATCACAGATGTAACTTTAAAATTTTCCCATCATGTAAGCCATTGCAAGGTTTGAACGTATAAATTTATATTGAAAAGCATTTTTAAATTCATTTTAATTATTTAATTTAATAATTTAATAATAATTAAATAATCTAATTTATTTATTTTAAATTTAAATTTAATTTTTAAATATCGGTCTTAATATGGCGATTGCATGGTCATGGTTGCTCAGTTTTAGCCTCATGGCTGTAGTTCATGCCCTTCTGAGGGCAAAATTGTAATGTTATACAACTGTGACAACACAATTTATAGTAGAGACCAATGTTCCCTCTAAATACGCTGGGTTCGAGTGCAAACTTTTTATCGAGTGAAATTTTTTTGCAAAGCTTATTGACAGATTGACAGAAGCAAAGAAATGAAATGAATATGAAAATCAATAACCAGACACAACTCATAAAATAGTCTTAATTCACTTAGTTTTGAAAGAAATAATTAGGAGACTTTTGTCATTCATTCTCTTTAGGTCCACTTTCTAGTTAAATATTCAAATGTTTATAAAATACAGATCATTAAAACAAATCAAAAATGCTAGAGTGTTGTGAAGTGCATATGTCAAAGCCATGACCTTTCTTTTGTGAAAACTTTATTCTGCCAAAAGGTATTAATTATTTGATCAGCCCTTGCATTCTTGACCTGTGTGGCTGTGAATATGGTCAATCTATTAAAAAGCAGCACTGCGAATGGGATCATTATCTTCTCTCCACCTGTCTGACGATATTGAATCAACGTGTCATTGGTTTCTGACTAAGACTTTCATTGCATTTGTGATTTATGCTAGAGTGGCTAAAATTGTAGTATAATTAATTTTATCGATTCACCCAATGCTTCTCAATATAAATATCTCGGCGGTTATGCACAAACCCTACAACAATGCCAACAATTTCAGATAGTGATGATAAAAACAATGCTATTAGTATATCAAATATAATGAATGCAAGGCATTTAATCTGACAAAATTGCACCTAATGTATGCGTGTGTGTGTGTGCGTGCGTGCACCGGGACCAGAAAATCGGACTGACTTAGATTTGACAATTGGGGATTACAACTCAAACCAAGGTGCAACCATTGACTGATGTCAAGAACATTATTAAAATGGTGCTATAGAAGTTTGATGATGATGCATACATGTATGAATTCATATATGTAAGCATGCGTGTAAGAAGGTACGTGTGGCCAGTGCGTAGAGTGTCGTCGTCATCATCATCATTTCCTTAGCTGTATATATATATATATATATAATTAATCATCACCTTCACTTTCTGCCTGTAAGGCAGCTATAGTGAGATACGAAACATTTCCACTTTGCTCAGTCCTTCATATATATAATATTAGCAATAAAACGAGGTCAGGCAAATTTTTTCTTTAAAAGGCCTCATGTAGTATTAGGTCTATGTTAGGCAGGCAGCACCCAGAACAAGCCAAAATGTTTATAATTAAGATGCTGATCTACATCATAAATTTTATTAATGAAACTAACATGACATTAAATATTTCTTACTCAAATATCAAATATTTACCAACCATTTCTAAGATTTTAAAATAAAGTGCCATTTTTCCATTAAATATTTGAAATCATTTCACTTTCTACTGCTCATATGCATATTTTTGAATGACCTCGCGGGTTGCATGGAATCCAGTGGCGAGCCACATGTGGCACACAGGCCACAGTTTGCTCACCTCTGCAATAAAACAAGAAGCAATAAAACAAAAATTAATGTGAATACTGTAGAAGCTGTCTCACCCGATGTAAAAAGTTCCTTTGCTTGCTCAATAGTTTTTGGAAAGCCATCCAAAATGAATCCCTGATTCTGACATGGCTTGGATTTCAGTTTATCTCGAAACATTTGAATCACGTATTCATCCTCAATTCTTCCATTGTTTCTCTCTTTGCTTTCGTTGATCGACTCCAAAAGTGATTCATAATCAGATATTTGATCTAGCTCATCCTCTCCTTCTACTTCCTCTTCTTCCTCTTCGTCTTCATCGGGCACTTCTTTTCGTTCAGATCGGGATGCAATTGCCTTTTGCTGTAAAAAAACCATCAACTTTCACCATTACTATTGTGATCATTGCAGTTGTCGTCGTCATCATTATGAACATCATCGTCATCATTTCTGAGATGAATGCAAGTTATGCCAACATCAGATAAGCACAAGAAGTACTAACCATTTTGAGGATTGTCTCTTCGATAACGGACTTAATTCGGACATGATGAAGTTTATAAGATTGACAGATTTGCTCTGCAACTGTGGATTTTCCTGCAGCTGGAGGACCAAGAATGACAACTTTTATTGGCTGCAAAGATATTTAAGCAAGAACTGATATAATTCAAATGAAATATATTAACCATGAGTAATAAAAGTAATGTCAATAATAATTACTAAAAATTATACTAAATTAAAAAATGGAATTCAATTAAGTAAGAAAAAGATAGCAGAACAGGACCTGGCGCAAGCAATCGCAAATAATCTTACAACAAGATGCCTTGATTCTTTGTATTCTTTGACAATGCGATCAATGTTTTCTACGAGTCCACTCTCAGAAGTCCAACGAATATTCATGTCCTTGATGGTAGCTGCATCCATTTGCAGATTCATCAGCAACTGATCAAACTCATATTGCTATAAAATTATAGTAAGCTGCATCTATCAGTATATTTCAGGTATTTTTGATAAAACAACAAACCATTAAGTAATGAAAGATAAAGTGAATGACTGTAATTTCATAATGTTTATGAAAACAGAACCACTTCAATCTGATTTTCCTTCTTCACTTGTTCTTCTTCATTTGCAGTCCCGTATTCCAATGACTGACTAGGTGTTGCACATGTTCAATTGTTCATGCATTTGTGTAAAGCAATTTTGCCAGTTTCACTGTGCATAGCAAGAATAAATAGAATATTATGCAGAACAAACATTAGCATTTCAATTCCAAATATCAACCACATATAAAGAGAAGCTACAGAATAGTGATGAAGGTTCCTGCCATGTAACCAAATGATCACAAATTGAATTTCATGGCAGTCACTGCATAGTGACTTTGAACGAGCTGCTTATTTCTAAATTGCTGGCGAAATTTTTTCGTTAGCCTATGCAATTAGACATCAAAGTCAGTGTAATTTACATAAACAGTAAGTGATACAGGCAAAAAGCAATAACAATGAGGAATATAATGTAATTTAACCAGTGTTTAGATTAATTACAAAGAGTAAACCAAGGCAATTCACAACTGTACTGTGTTTGCATTATTTCTTCAGTTAAGCAGCCCATGGGCAAATTATTCTCATAGTAATTCATCTAAATCAGTGGTTCTCAAACTGGGGTCCATGGTCCCATAGGGGACAGCCAAGCAGTTTCAGGGGGACCGTAAAGGGATTGCTTTCTCAAGATATCTCACCAACACAAAACACACTGATGGCTCTGAGAGTGCCGATACCATTTGAATTTAAATTTTATTCCATTTTAATTTAAATTTTATTCCATTTTAATTTAAATTTTATGACTAAGATTTGCAATTTTCTTATTAAATAATTGATTAACAAAGCAAGTAGCCTATGTGTTAATTACAGTTAATTCAAAATTCAAATTTTATAAAGTCCATGAGTCACCAAAAAAATTTCTAAGGGACCACCACGCAAGAAATCCTAAAAGGTTTGAGAACCACTAATCTAAATACTACCTTTTCCCATTCAGAGGCAAAATATTATGGATTAGAAAAAAATTATTACTTTTCTTTCACGATCCAATACAGCATCTTCCTCACGAACAAATCTGACCTTTCCAGTTGTCAGTGCTCTGCTGACTGCCTACAAATAAAGCAAGAAATGATGCTCAGAATCAAGACAGTTCAACATAGGACTTTTGCAGAGCATAAAGAATTCGACCAACCCACCATACTAGCAGAGAAAGACATACCTCTCCACAAACAATTTTACATTAACTGTAACTAAATCAAATTATAAAGCAAAAACAAAATAGCAGTCGCTTAATGAATTTCTGCAACAGGTAATTAAGTTTAGACTATAGCTTTGACAAAGGAGAAAGCCTTTCCAATATATAATTAATAAACTACATGCATGTTCATAAACTTCATAAGTATTTAATTCCTTCACATTAACACTGATGAAAACTAGATTGCCAGCAACAGAAATGAGCTGCTTGCAAAAGATCTTGGGAGTAAGCAGGCTACAAACAATAAGAAATAAGGACATCAGAAAAAGACTGGGGATGCAAGAGACAATAATAGATAAAATCAGAAGGAAGGATTTAAGTTTAGACCTGAAGACTTGAGGAGATAATGCAGGAATTATGGGAAATGAGGATTCAGATTTTATTGTTTTAAAGTGTCCAAGTCTGCGGAGGGAAGCTGGGATCGAGTTCCAAAGTTCAGGTGAGGCGTATGAGAAGGCACAGTTACAAATTTTCAGGACCATGTCATGCCTGTGTTCATGTTACTTCACTGGTTACCAATCCGGCAACAAATTGACTTTAAAATGCTTACTAGTCCACAAGGTGCTACAATCAAACCAGTCATTGTATCTCCATTCCTTGCTTACTGTCCAGGGTCAAAGACACTCAACCAGTTCTTCAGTGGCTAGGCCAAGACTATGGAATTCACTCCTAACATTGATCTGCTCCACCACATCACTTATGACATCTGGATGAACTAAAAAACTTACCTGTTCGAGCTGTTACCTATCTGCCACAACCAAAATTGGGGATGCAAAAAACAGTATTGTAATAGATATGATCAGAAGAAGAAGACTTAGATGGTATGGACATGTAAATAGAATGAAAGACGACAGACTCTCATATAAAGCACTCTACACATACAACGAAGGCAAGAAAGGAAGAAGAAGGCCCAGAAAAAAGTGGATGGATAACATCAAAGACTTTGAAAGATACCAGATATCTCTAAATGGTCATATGTGATAGGTGTAGGCTTAAAATAAATGGTATCTCAAAACAGAGCACATTCATTTCTACAATATATCTAAAATCTGTGATGGTAATTTTTCTTTAAGATTTTTAATACATTTTCAAATTCATAATTTTTTTGGAAGTTCACAATCACTTTAAACCCAATTCGTTAAAGATTGATTAGTTCCAAGAAAGAGAAGTATGAAGCACATCCAACAGCAAAGCAAAGCAAAAATTGTCTAAATACACTAATCAAAATTGAGTATCGAGGCCGAGACTCAAGTCTCAAGAACCACAACCCTGCCCTGATTGTAACATGCCAAAAGAAATCAACCAATCATTAGTCTAAATTCAAAATGGTCAACCCTCAAATGAAATTTTAAATGAATGGAATCTCCCATAGATAGCAACTGAAGCAACATACCTTAGTTATTTCATGAAGACTGCTATGAGAATCATCAACTGCAACAATATATTTACTCTTTGGACGATTATCAGCCAGGTTCTGAACAACTCTATAACAAAATCAGGTAAATACAGTCATGACTTTTTAAATATTAAAAATTTGTTGATCTAATTCTAATAATGGATCTTAACATTTGATTTCTAATTGAAACTCTACTTACAGGATAATTTCACTGAAATAATAACAAATAATCATAGATTGCCTCACAAGATACCATACCATAGGTTTATGGTAGGTTTGTGTTGCTCTTATGTTCTCTGATGGGCCCATCCTGGCCTATGGACCAGCTGACCTGAACTATGGACCTGACCTTTACCTCATGTTCTCTAGGTCAGTTTACATGCACACACACACAAACACACACACATGTGTGCACACACACACACACACACACACACACACACGCACACAAGAAAGCAGGTAAATAAAAAACAAATTGTCAGCTAAAATCTCATCATCACCATTAACCATGGCCTACTCACCTGTTGATCTATAATGCCATCTCTGCAGTTTTCTGTCATTCTTTCCAGTTCATTGCTCTCTGACTCAGATCCTGTAAACTACTTCCACACCATTCTTCAATATCATCACAGCATTCCTTGTGTAGTCTTCCTGTTCTATTGGCACACTCCATTGTTCCAAAACATTAAAACTTTGATCTTTCTGTCCTTTTTTATTCTGCATATGTGTCCGAATAAATGGAGTTTTCTCTCTTTTACTCTTTGCAGCATGGTTTGTTTTGGCCGAATTCTCCTGTAGATCTTCACCTGTAATTTTTTCAACCCAACCAATTCCTAGTATTTTTCTATAACATTTCTTTTCAAAGGTTAGTATTAAATTTTAATGTTCTCTTTCCAAGTTTTTGCTGATGGTCCAAGTTTTGCATCCATATGAAAAACTGCTTCAGAAACAGGTTTCAAGTTTTCTTCTTTTTTCGGGGCTTATTTATTGTGTTGCTTTTCCAGATCTTGTCCATTGCCGTCAGTTGATCTAGAGCCCTTCTCTTCTTGTGACCTCTTCTCTGCAGTTTAAGTCATTCGTCATGATGCTTTCAAGGTAGGTGAAGTTTTCTACATTCTCTACTTCTATTCCATCTACTTTAATTTTTCCTCCAATCTCTTTGTGACCGAACACCATGGTCTTTGTCTTCTCAGTGTTTATCGACAGTCCATAGTGCCTTGCTTCATTGTTATGTGTCTGTACCGTGTCCCCTAGATCACCTTCATTTCCCTCTAGGATGTCAACATCATCAGCAAAACTTAGGTTGTTAAATGAGAGTTCTTGAACTGTTATGCCTTCTACATGTGCTTTGATTTTGCCCATTGCTCTTTCCAGGTCTTTGATGAAAACCATATGTGATATGTTAGCTCCTTGTCTTCAGGGCCAAATTAAGGCAGGGGTTGAAGCTCCAGGCCCACCATAAAAAATAGGCCTACTGTGTTTTGCATCTCTTTATTCATGATAAGCTGAAGCGCGAAGTACAGACGTCTGGGGCGTGACATCACACACACGCATGCATGCACACTGCACGATCAGCTGATATTCTAAAATCTTTGTTCTCAGTTCAATGAAATTGAACAGAAATGCAAGGTTCTGTACAAAAACGACATATACCAGCAAGAGGATAAAAAATAAGCGAAATAAACAATGGGACTAACATGATGCAGAAGCAGACAACGCCGACACCGGATTAACACCGTTGAACAAGTTTAAACCACACACCTTTCTTTCAATTATTGACAAGCTCTTAGCAGCTTTGAATCAAAGGATCTCTGCATATAGTGTTATTCAAGATAGATTTGGTTTTCTGTCCCAGGTTACCGCTTTGACTTCTTCTGATTTACGAGCCAAAGCCAAACATTTGGTCGAAATCTACCCTGGTGGCCTTGAGCTGCAGTTTTCAGATGAAATTGTTCAGTTTGCTGCTTTGTTTAACAAATTTAGAAATGAAATCACATCAAATGAAAAATAGTTAAGAAAGAAAGCAGCAAAATACAAAAGTTCACATTTATTAATACGCACGGACTAGTTGCTGCCTCTCCAAATAACACCATTGCATTGCACATGTAATTGTGGGGTCCCCTTGGACCTCTGCTGTTCACTTTATACACGACTCCTCTTGGCTCATTACTGTCAGACCATCACCTGGATTACCACCTATATGCAGATGATACTCAGATTCTTATTTCATTTGATAACTATTCATCAGGATCTTCACTGGAAACTCTTTCTCAGGCATTTTCTCATATTCAGTACTGGATGGATCCAAATAAATTGCCTTTAAACCCAGCTAAAACTGAATTTTTACTTTCAGGCACAAAGCCCTAGCTCAAGAAATTTGACCTTATCAACTCTATTGAACTTGGGGGCTTGACTATTCCTGTAAGCACTTCTGCATGGGATCTAGAAGTAATTTTTGATTCTATGTTTTCTTTCACAAATCATACAAATAGCATCTGTAAAGTGGCTCACTACCACCTTCGTGATTTATATCATATTAGAAAATTTCTTAATAAACCTGTATTAATTCTGTCTTTATTACCGGTACTGTAACTCCTTTCTTTTTGGCATCTCTAAATCCAAACCTGGCCAAACTCCAACGAGTTCAAAATTCACTGTCTCAGGCAGTTTCAAAAACCCCCAAACGTGAGCACATAACCCCAGATCATAATGGTCTCCACTGGCTTCCAATTACTGTAAAGAATGGATAGACTTCAAAATATGCCTCCTGACACACACACACACAACACTTTATCACAAGGAACCTAGTTACTACCTTTTAAAACTTCCTATACAAACAAACAAATACTCAACCAGATACTCATCTGCAATAGTTCTCTCCCTCTCTCATATTCGGACAGTTCTAGGTACTCATGCTTTCTCAGTGGCTGCCCCCAAATTCTGGAACTCTTTTGCCTCAACATGTTCACATTGCAAATTCATTACAGATTTTTAGAACAAGATTAAAACCCCATCTTTTTGACTTGGGTTATCCACCATAAACTGTCACCCATTTGTCCAGCTGGATACCTGGATTTGACCTGGATCTTAAATGATTTTGATTTGGAGTGCCATCGGCTGATGTTCCTGTGCATTATGATGAAGTGGTGCTATAGATGTTTAAGATTAGATATTAGATTAGATTAGATCCAGGACTTTTTCAGTTTTCATCTGTCTCACAATTCCCAGAACACACTTTTTATCGCAAATTATATCTGATATAAACAATTTGCGTTTTAGAGAATTTTGTTTGCCATCTGAAAACCTTACAAAGCTTAATTTGGGTTGGGCCAAGACTTGGAGACTGCAAATATATACTCTCTCTCTCTCTCACACACACACACACACACACACAAGCACACACTCACAGAGGTATGATAATAGCTAATACATAATAGGAGACTGTAAACTGTGCAAGAACTTAGCTTAGTTCAATATAGTGCTGTATGACTTCAGATCATGCAAACATTTTGTATAGGCATTTTCAAATTTAAAAGTTTTCAGAAAATCACGAGTGCCTTGATAATTTGTTTGGACATAGTATCAAGAACAGATTCAACACAATCATGACCTATCTAGCAAATGTAGGATATAGCAAAGTATGACAATATTCCAGAAGTAGTTTGATGTACATTGACTCAAAATTGTCTGAAGCATTCTATCTGCTTCTTTCTTCACTGAGCATCATAACTCAAGCAGAAGCAAATTGGCTAGAATAACTCAAGATAACATCTCGTGAAATATTTCACTCCCAAAACTAGAGGTTTGAACCAACCTTGGGTCACCACAGTATTATTGATGTAAAGCTATTTATTACCATTTGTATTGGTGCTGGAAATATATACATGTCATATACAACAGCAACAGCAACAACAACAGCAACAACAACAATAGCCATCTTTGAAAACCATTTTGCTGTTGTAATTTGGCAAGTTTTCAATTTTTTAATCAATAAATACCGGTATTTAAAATGATTAAATTCAGACATGCAAATGATTTCAAAAATGAAAAGGGCACAGAACAGTGGTTTCAAGACACCAAATAAAAGAAGCAGATACCATTTAGAAAATATGATACCAGAATCTAAGAAAAATGTGTTAAATTTCATAAAATGTTCCATATATTTGTTTCCTTTACTGTTGATCAGTATAAAACATTTTCAGCAAAAAAGTCCCCCTCCAAATGCAACTTTCATGCCAAATTGCATCATAGGTACTTCTCTGTTTGGGCATGTAAAAAAAGAATGAAATGAAAATAAAATTCTTTAACTATAACATGCATTAATCGCTCAAATAAAAGTGTAAAAGTGTGTAAATAACCAACTTTAATTCATAAAACATTACCTTAAAACCAGAAGATCAACTTTATATAAAGTAAACTGAAGCTGCAGATGGAGCAGACTCAAACTAACCCTGCCAAATCACGAATATGTATCATAGGAAGAATGTTCCTCCCTTCCCCAATACAAGGTAATTCTGGAGCATTGTGCCAACCAGCCTGGAAAGGTACAACAGATGCAAAGATCTATATAACACTATAGAGAGAGATTTATATGATACATATAATAATAATATATAACTAGGTATTATCATCTCAGTTCTCCAGTGTTTATCCTAGGCATTCTCTGGGGAAATTCCTCCAAGTTTGAAATTTCCCATAAAAAAACTGACATTTGGGCAAGTAGTATGACCAGTGGTACTACTTGTCTTAAATGTTATTCAAAATTAAGCTCATTGCAGTCAAATGTAACCATGTATGTGTATATATATATATATATATATATATATATATATATATATATTTGTTGTGGATTGTTGCATATTTTAACTAATACCGTATTATCTTGGGTATAATATGCACCTATGTATAATACGCACCTTTAGATTCTAGAGTTATCATAATGCAAAAATGTTAATACCTATGTATAATATGCACCCAAAATTTCCTATGAGAATCTCTATTAATTGACCTGGATAATCACAATTGTCTTTCAAATTCTGCTTAAAATTGGAAGAGTAGACAGTTTTCCCCCCACCGGCGGCCATCATTATGCCATAAAACAATAAGCCTACATCGTTTTTTAGCTATCAATGACAGAATGTCTATTGAGTAACCTAGGCAATCACAATTTTCTGGCAAATTCTTTTTGAAAATTGATGTGCAAACAAAGTTTTTCTCCACCACCGACCGTGTAGGTAAAAACCCATATAACGTGCATGTTATAAGAATAAAAATACCTCTAAATTAAAATTATGTATGTTATGTACAAAAAATTGTATGTACATAAAAATTATTTCTATGTATAATACACACCCCACTTTGTACCAATTTTTAAGGGAAAAAAGTGTCTTATACACAAGATAATACGGTAAGTGACCAGCCTATATAAGCTATTCCATGTGACCAGCCTATAGCTATTCCACCTATTCCCAATCTATGTTCTCGAATTTAAAAACTACAGTTAAAATACCTGAAGACCTTGTTATTAAAAATTTTGACTTTGCATCCAAAATTCATTTATATATCTGTAATGCAAGAGATTTTCGGCCCACCCCAAAAATTTTAAACTCTCCCAATGTCTAGGTGGCTAGAATAACCACTGTCAGTTCTCTGTCAGCTAACTGAGGCAATACAGTTGAAAGATAGGAATACTAAAGATTGGATACAAAGAGCATATAACAAATGAAGAAGCTAGAGAGAGAACACTGCAAACGAGCATTTTTTATATTTTGACAAAAAATTCCTCCATTTGAAACACTAAGGATGCACAGAACTTCAGAATTGCCATAATAAGAACATATGGCATCATTAAATAACACTGCATTATAAATTCTCACAAGTGACATAATAAATTCTCAATAAATAAATAATGTGACATAATAAATTCTCACAAGTGACATATTAATGCAAATGGAGCAAAAAGTTCTACGTACCGTAAAAAGATAATGCAAAATGCCTTCTTCAACTCCATATGTTAAACCTGTTGCCACTACATAAGTCACCAGTTTGGAACGATTCTGTTTGAAACAAAATAAGACGCATAATTTCATTATCATATGCCATTAAAACATTGCACACCTGTAAACTCCATCTGTTATCCTCATATCACTGGGAGTTACTTGGGATTGATTGTAGAAAGTAACCAATGTAATTATTTCATTTCTCTTTCTTTCCTCCTACAACCCTTAAAACATAAGGGGTCATTTATTTTCAAGATGCAGATTTTGATTTTTCAGACTTGGAACAAATCAACTGTTATTAATATAAATGACAATTTATATAGCGCTGTATGAATACAGTAGCTAAGGCCACAGTCAAGAATGCTGCATAAGAGCTACTGGTAAGAACTGCTGAAAATAAGTGTCTTCAGTTTCGCTAGGAATCGGTCAGGAGTGGTCTCCCTGGTTATTTCCTCCAGGAGGTAGTTCCAGAGTGCCGAGTTCCTTCTTGAGATAGATATATCCCCAAATTTGGCCATCTTAGACGATGGCTAGATCGAAGTTGTGATCATCTGTCAGTAGATGTAGGTCAGCGCACCAGTCTCAATAGATACTCCAAGCAGCAGATCATGCAGAGCTCTTAACATCAGCCAGCATCATTTGAAACTAGTCCATTTGGGGATCCAGAGCCAGTGGAGGTGATGATCTCAAAGTAATGGTGTTACATGTTCATTCCACCTGACCCCGAATATTAGCCACACAGAGACATGAAGTACTGATTGAAGATGGTTCAGCTGACTATCCTGGAGGCCAAGTAGTAAACTATTACAATAATCCACACTTGCAAGGATAAGAGCATGAACTAGCTTGATCACGTCCAGTAGAGGAAGATAGCAACGAATTGCTTTAATCCTGCGTAGGTGGTAGAAGCAGGTATGGATCATGCTATCTAAGTGCCCGGCGAGCGAGACCGTCTCATCCAGGAGGACCCCGAGGAGACCCAACTCAGTTGTCAGGATAATGTTTGCCCTCAGTAAATCGTGAACAGTTTACGACTGATCAGATGACCCTGCCTTGGGGTGGTAGCCCAGAGGAATTCAGTTTGCTGGGGTTAAGGGATAACCGGTTCGCATCAGTCCAATGTCAGATCGAGGAGATGCAGTCTATTATTCTGACTTGAAGTTGGTCAGCCTCAGATGGATGACAGGAGGTATAGACGTCGTCTGCATAGGTATGCGAATCCAGCCCATAAGACTTGATAATTTGGCAATGTCTCCTATGTATAGGACAAATAGTAGCAGGCCGAGGACGGACCCTTGCAGGGTTCTGCTGAGGTCCCGGTGTGGCGCAGATGTAAGACGTTAACCAGGTAATATTTTATTTATTTATTTACCGACAATTTCTATAGCGCATTAGTACTCCCAGAAGACGTAGACTCACAGAAGGAGCGATAGCTTTATTGCCCATTATGAACGGGTCGCGACTTATCAGGTTCCTTCTTCTGGGAGTACTTAACCATAGAAACTCTGTCTTTGCCAGATTCAGGGCAAGACGGTTTTCCTCAGTCCACTTAGTGATTGCTGATATACAGTGCAGGAAGCGCTCCCCTAGTCATTCCTTGTCTGAAGGCAAACATGAGGAATAGATCTGCCCGTCGTCAGCATAACAGTGCGGTGTCAGGCCGAAAGCCTTGATAATTCTACTCATAACTGCTATATACAGAATGAAGAGCAGATATTATTCAGCCTATTCATATGCAGCAAATAACTGAAGATATAGGCACTAATTAGCCTATTTAAATAGGACTACAACATTAATCTGGTATAATTCAAATGCATCTATTGCTACAAAAGCATGTAAATTTGTGGATTGACAAATCAGTTCTCCAAGATTCAAAACACAACAGCTATAACAGCTGCCAGTGTTTTGTTAACAATTATTAAGACCCAGACTACTGCACAAGATGCATTCCATGCACCTTACTTGGACCAATTACAAAAACAGTGCATACAAAAGACATAAATAGCAATAAAGAGTGTGTCCTGGAAATTCTGAGTCAAATGAAAACTGACAAAAGCCCTGGAATAGACAATATACGTTCAAAATTTCTGTACGAGGTAAGACATGAGGTTAGTGAGGTAATAGCCACAATATTCAATATGTCACTTAAATCGGGAATAGTCCCTAGAGACTGGAGGGATGCAGTAGTCGCTCCTATATTCAAAAAGGGTAACCGTGGGGAGCCAGGAAATTACAGGCCAGTGAGTCTGACCTGTATAATATGTAAAGTTCTGAAAAAAATAGTAAAAGCAAATATATTGGACCATCTTATGAGACACAAGATTTTAAAGGATAACCAACATGGGTTTATTAAAGGAAGATCTTGCTTAACAAACATACTAGACTTTTTAGAGGAGATTCATGACAAGCTAGATGAGGGAAAAGCAGTTGATGTAATATACCTGGACTTTGCAAAAGCATTCGATAAAGTACCTCATTCAAGACTGGCAGTCAAGCTTCAGGCCAGTGGAATTAGAGGTAAAGTTCTTGGATGGATAAAAAATTGGCTGCAGAGCAGAAGACAGAAGGTAGGTATAAGAGGCAAGTATTCAGATTGGGCTGAGGTCATAAGTGGGGTGCCACAAGGTTCAGTGTTGGGACCCATATTGTTTTTAATATACATCAACGACATCGATGATGATATAATGTCAAAAATTTCAAAATTCGCTTATGACACAAAATTGTGTGGACAGAGTGATAGTGAAGCAGAAGCAAAAATTTTACAACAAGACCTTAATAGACTATCCCAGTGGTCGGCAAATTGAAATTGGCAAATGCTTTTTAATACAGATAAATGCTCGGTGATGCACATTGGGAAGAAGGGAACAGATCATGAATTTAAGTTATGTGGGAAGGGACTAAAAGTTACAAACAAGGAGAAAGATCTAGGGATCATCATGCATAACAACTTAAAGCCATCTAGGCAATGTGCAGAGGCAGCTAAGAAGGCCAACAAAATTCTAGGAATGATCAAAAGAACGATAGTGAGCAGAGAGAAGGATGTAATAATAAGACTTTACAAAACATTGGTATGCCCACATTTAGAGTATTGTGTTCAAGCATGGTGTCCATTCCTGAAGAAAGACATAGAGACCTTAGAAAGAGTGCAACACAGAGCAACAAAGATGATCAAGGGATTTCATAAACTAACAACCTATGAGGAAAGGCTAAATCACTGTGGATTGACAACCCTGGAAAAAAGGAGAGAGAGGGGATTTGATCGAGACATACAAAATACTAACAAACAAAGTGGAAATGCCAAGAGAAAGATTCTTTACAATGAAGCAGTATGATCGAACCAGAGGACACAGCATGAAACTGTTTAAGAAACGGGTTGGGAGACATAAACAGCATTTTTTTAGTGCAAGAGTGGTGGACAGATGGAATGAACTGGATGAGGGGATAGTAACGGCTACAACTGTAAATGAGTTCAAAATAAACCTTAGTAGTTTAGGATTTTAGATTGGACGGGAAAACAGTGGTTCTCACACAGGGCAGTCCCTACTGAACCACTTTAAACCTTGTTATATTATATATATATATATATATATATATATATATATATATATATATATATATATATTAAAAAGCAGCATACATCAAAGTCAAGCAGAGCGCTCAGAACTGCCTGAGAAATATGAAGGACTGTTGGTGGAGCGGCAGGGCAGCAGAATTGCAGTTAGCTGCCAATCAACATGACTCAAAAGCATTCTATCAAGGTCTGAAGGCTGTTTATGGACCACATGAAAGCGGTCTGATACCCATCATGACAATGAACGAATTCCTTCTCACAGACCGAAACAGTATTCTGGAGAGGTGGGCAGGGCACTTTCAATCTGTTGTCAGTCAAAAAACAAACTTTGATGAGAAGGCGCTGGATGAGATCCCTCAATGGCCGCTTGCCTCCACTTAGATGAGGTACCATCCTCAAAGGAGATCCAACCAGCTATCAATCATATGTCAAATGGAGGGGCTCCAGGCAACGATGGCATCCCCACAGAAGCTTTCAAAACAGGTTGTCCCACCCTGCTGTCCCACCCACCCTCAAACTGGTTACACAAATCTGAAGTAAAGCATCTGTCCCCAGGACTTCAAAGATGCCTTCATAATTCACATCTACAAACGCAAGGGTGATTGTGCTTGCTGTGACAACCATTGTGGAATCTCCCTGCTCTCAACTGCCAGCAAAATACTTGCCCATGTCTTACTCAATTGCCTCAGCAATCATGCTTGTCAACACAACATTCTCCCAGAAAGTCAGCATGGATTCTGAGCAGCAAGAGGCATCCATGGCATGATCTTTGCAGCACGACAAATCCACGAAAATTGTAAGAGACAGCACAATGATCTGTACATGCTCTTTATAGACCTCACACAGGCCTTCAACTGGTAGAGAGAAGGGCTATGAAAAATTCTGTGGAAAATTGGATGCCCAATCAGACAGATTTATTGAGATCATCCAGTCCCTCCACAAAGGGATGAGCAGCTGGGTCATAGAAGACGGCAAAATGTCGAACCCCATTGAAATAACAAACAGCACAAAGCAGGACTGCCTTCTCACCCCATTGCTTTTCAACATTGCATCTTCTCCATAATGCTGCTGGTAGCTTTCAGGGACTTTGACGTTGGTGTCTCCATTCATTTTTGAAAAGACAGAAGTGTCTTCAATCTGTGCCATCTTCAAGCCCACTCCAAGACACTTGCAACTGTGATTCGTGACCTGCTTTATGCTGGCAACTGCACTCTAATGGCACATGACCAGGACAACGCCCAACATATATTTAGCCGTTTCATGAACACAGCTTGATTCAGTCTCACCATGAATCTGAAGAAGATCAAGTCATGCTGCAAGCTTCCAATAGCCTCTCTGAAATACCTCCAGTAATCAGGGCTGGCAATATAGTTCTTCCTGCGATGAAGAAGTTCTGCTATTTTGGTATAATGAAATCAGTGCACGCAGAGCAAAGAATTGCTCCTCCTTCAGAAGACTCCAGATGGCTCTGGAACAACCATGGCATCTCCCTGAGCAGTGGTGGTACATAGAGCAG
This sequence comes from Metaphire vulgaris, assembly GCA_018105865.1. Lineage (NCBI taxonomy): Eukaryota > Metazoa > Annelida > Clitellata > Crassiclitellata > Megascolecidae > Metaphire > Metaphire vulgaris. The sequence continues at coordinate 7,888,189 of CM030854.1, forward strand.
TCACGCTGACATCACTTCTTTTTGGATCAGAAACGTGGACAATATATTGTCAACAGGTTGACTCAACTAGTTTCATATGTCTTGTCTGCACAAGATTGCAAATGTCAAATGGCAGGATAAGAAACCAAACACAGAAATACAGCAGCTCTGCCACATAACTGACATTGAAGCCTTCCTGATCGCGGCCCAACTTAGATGGGCCAGACATCTGGTGCGTATGGACAATGACTGCCTCCCAAAAATCATCTTCTACAGTCAATTGCAGCATGCAGCCCGCACCCTTGGCAGACAGAAAAAGTGCTACAAAGATAACCTTCATGTAAACAAGAGATGAAAGTGCATGAACACTGAATTGATTTCTAACTGGTGTATCATTTATATTCATGCACAAGAAACCCCGCTCACATTCAGCTGGCGAGATAGGAAGAATTTGAATTCTACCGAGTACTGAAGCAAGCACATTGTCAAGTACTTTTACATTGTTTTTGTACTGTTGGAACTGATCCAAGGCTTGTGATGAATCTATTTTGCACAGTTCAGCTAGGTAAACTATTGCTCTATCACCAAATAATGATCTGTTAATTTTATTGTCTGGCCATGATGACGTATAAATGGTTTAATCAGCATAACAGATAAATTTTTCAAAGGTTAAGATAATCTCCTCAGTTACCACCAAACATCAAGTTTCATTTTTTACTCATGCTTGACACAAAGCAGCACCAAATAATTGTCTCCCTCTGCTGACGGTGAATGCATCATCCTGTAACAGTGGTGAGGATGCTTGACTTGACTGACTGGATGTCAGTAGCTACCTCAGTGGAGAATGAAGTTGGGTAGTGGGGAGGAAAATTCCCCTTCCCCCTACAAATCGCACCCTGGCAATACCTATAAGTCATCAAAATGCTATATACAAAACATGACTTCCATGTTACATTAAAATAGTAAATTTTTAAATTTATTAAAAAATTTCTCTGCCATCTTTTTGACATTCGATGCTTACGTGCAATGATTCCTAAAGGATGCAACACACATATAAAATTGATTTCAGACATAATTAATCATAATTATAGTAATCTAAACATCTATGGTATTAACAAATATTTTACAAGTTATGCAAGATAATTTAAGATCAGGCCTATCAATATCCACAATGAGGCCTGAGACCATGCTTTAAATGGTAGTCAGTCAAAACGAAGCGACAAAACTGCACAAAGAAAATACTGACAAAAGGGCACAAAATTACCGACAAAGCAGCAGAGACAAAACAGAGCAGACAAAATGGTGCAAATGATAGGTAAATGGTCAACTGTGTCAATGGTCAAGCATCAGCATATCGATTGGAGCTGCGGCCCTCTCCTTTTCACCTTATATACAATGCCCCTTGGATCGCTTCTTTCACAATTCTCTGCTGACTATCATTTCTACGCTGACAATACACAGTTATTCATTGCATTTGACGATAAAACCTCCTCCACGTCACTAGAAAATCTGTCCCTTTGCTTGCAAAACGTTCAGTCTTGGATGTTTAATAATAAGCTTGCACTTAACCTTTCAAAAACTGAGTCTTTACTTCTTGGTACATCATTTAATCTAAGTAAATTTGAAGACATAAATTCATTTATATTTGACAACATTTCAGTTAATCTAAGTCAGTCTGTCCGCAACCTAGGGGTAATATTTGATAAGAACATGTCGTTTAACGATCATATAAATAAGGTCAGCAGAGCTGCTCATATGCAAATCAGAGACATTAGACGAATTCGTGATCTTGTGTCCAAATCCGCTCTGATTCCTCTTGCTAACGCCCTTGTCAGCAGTAGACTTGATTATTGCAATTCTCTTTACAATGGTATGACCAGATCTAACATGCAAAAGCTTCAAAGGATTCAGAATTCTATTGCCCGAGCCATTACAAAAACTCGTAAGCATGATCATATTAAACCTGTTCTTCAAAAGTTACACTGGCTGCCGGTAGAACAGAGAATTCTATTCAAAACTGGTCTCCTGGTTTTTAAAACACTGCAGTCTGGCCAACCTCAATATTTAAAATCTATGTTGAATCACCCAAACCATCGTCATTCAACAAGGTATGCTGATTCATTGTTGAATGCACCTAGAACCAACACTGAAATTGGTAAGAGAGCTTTTTCTATTTCTGGGCCTAAAATCTGGAACTCTCTCCCTCCGGCTGTCAGATCTTCCAATTCATTGAGTATCTTCCGATCCAGACTTAAGACACATCTCTTTCAATTGGCATTTCCTCCATAGTCCGTCTCACTCTCTCCCTCTGACTGATCTCTGGAATGATCTGGATCTTTTGCGGATTGATTTTGAAGTACCATCGATTGATACCTTGGGTATTAGAACTGGTGCTATAGAAGAGCATAAATTATTATTATTATTTGCCTTTTTTATAATGTTTCAGCACGACCACGTGATGTGGTGGTTAAGTTAAAGGTAATGAGTTTGCTACCGTTTTGTTGGGGTGCCACTTTTAAATATTTTGCATTAGCACTTCACAAGCAGACAACTGTGGGGCCACTTCACTTTCATGGGGCTTGGGAAAATTGTCCTTTCACTCCCTTCCTCATGGTTCAGTTCGAGATCTTCGCTTGTGTTACAAAATATCTGAAATGTCAGGCCCACTTGATATCTAGGATCCCCATACATCACTATTCTGTCATTCCTAGAAGATCAACCTTGCAAGGTACAGACTGATTTCACATACCTGTTCCCAGAGCCAGGACATCTAGTCTGCATAACAAGCTATGCTGCACAAAAAGCATCCACGAGTAATCTTCAAGAAATTCACTATATAAATTGTACCCTAAAGAACAACACTCATTAAGAATGAAGCAGTAAAAATATTTACCGTCTTGCCAAACTTAAGAACAGTTTTCTCAGCAGTGCACTGTTCCTTGTAGTTTGGATGAGGCTTGCGTCGTCTAAAATCATCTTCAGTGAAAGGAACTTCTGGATCATCCTATGCAAAATAGAAATTCTGAGCTGAATAATGCAGAAATAAAATCTGAAAAATTAAAAGGATAAATTGATCCACAACTAAATTTGGCCATAGTCGCAACATGTGTAACTGTAATTCTGCTAATTTCCTACTCCGTCAAGAGGCTTTGTACGAGCCCAAGTCAGCAGAGGGGAAATCAAGATGAAAGTCTTTGGCTTGTTCTTATCAAACTTTTCCAAGTCTGCATGAAGTTCTAAACAAAAAAGAATAAAAACTTATGGAATGTTACAAAAATATGTTTTTATTTCATATAAGTATAAATATGAATTTTTGAAGTCTTTTAAAATTTTTGCATAATATCCATTCTGTTAACAAATCCATACCAGTTGAGTCTTTTCCTTCTAATTTTGTCGATAATTGTATCCTTTAGGTTGACACTTGCCAAATGTCTTTGTTTCTTATCTTTTATATATTTATATATTTATATGGTGCCTTGGAAAGCAGCACAACAGTAGCTGCTTATGCTTATGCGCCTAGCCTATCTTAAAATCGCCAAGGGAAAGGTGACTGATCAGCCAGACAATGGTCAATATCCGAAGGGCAGTGAAGGCCAATGCTTCGAAGATAGTTTTGAAGATCCTTACAAAACGAGTAGAAGCAAAGGCAGAAGCAGTGAAAGGGATCAGTGAAGAACAGTATGGATTCAGGAAAGGCAAAGGTACCAGAGATGCAAAAGGAATTCTTGGGGAGCTGGGAAAAAGAAGCAGGGGCGGAGCTAGGGTGTCCGGCACCCGGGGACAAAGCATACTGATGGTGCCCCTCAACTTGACGAAAATCATAAGAAGCAAAAAAAGGGGGCCGTTCTGCCCATTTTGACACCTCTTCATTCTTCATTCAACTTCGCAAATACCCTGACAAGCAAAAAAAGGTCATCATCCGTAGTAGAACATACTACCTTAAACCAATTTTGGCACCCCCACCTCAGTGCCCGGGTACATCTGTACCCCCCTGCACCCCCTTAGATCTGCCTCTGGAAAGAAGCATAGTAAGGAGCCTTGAAATCTACATCTGCTTTGTGGACTACGAACGAAAAAGCTTTTGATCGAGTGGACTGGACAAAACTGATGAGGGCACTCAGAAGAATGGGAATAGACTACAGAGAAAGAAAACTATTTGGAAACCTGTACATGAATCAATCAATATCTATCCGTGTGAATGGAAAAGACTGAACCAGAAACGCTGGGAAGGGGTAAGACAAGGATGCCTCTCTCACCGCTGCTGTTCAATATCTACACAGAAGAACTCTAAGAGAAGCCTTTGAGACCATAGAAGATGAAGTAGTGGTGGGTGGAAAAAGGATAATGGACATAAGATTTGCTGATGACCAGGCAATTAGGGTATGGCAAACACCAACCATGGATTGCAGAGGTTGATGGACTCTCTTAACACAACATCAAAGGATTACGGAATGAAAATCAATTTAAAGAAGATAAAGGCAATGAAAATCAGCAGACATGGTGGAGAAATTAAAATAATCATTGATGGAGTGGAAATAGAACAGGTAGGAGAATTCTGGTATTTTGGAAGCCTGCTTGACACAAACGCCAAATGTCATAAAGAAATAAGGAGAAGAACTGCCATGGAAAAAGACGCCTTTACGAACAGAAGAGAACTGACTGAGAAGGAATTGTAACTGAAATCTAAAAACTATTGGTCAAGACACTGGTCTGGCCAGTGACACTCTATGGATCAGAAACTTGGACGCTCAGAAAGGAAAACATAAAGAGACTAGAGGCATTTAAAATGTGGATCTGGCGAAGAATGGAAAAAAATCAGCTGGACGGAAAAAATAACAAACGAAGAAGTATGGAAGAGGATAGAAGAGAAGAAAAGCCTTATAAACACTATTTGCACAAGAGAAAAGAAGTGGTTAGGTCATGTTCTGAGAGAAGAATCAAGCCTACTAAGAGAAATACTAGAAAAAAAGATGAATGGGAAAGCACAGAAAGGGCGACCAAGGACATATATGCTGGAGTGGATGTTTGACACTACGGCAAAAACAATACTCAACCCTGAAGATGAAAGCTGAAGATAGAGAGGAGTGGCGACACTGGAGTATGGAACCTGTCTTTGGACAGAGCACTTGAAGAAGAAGAAGAAGTGAGGCTAGGTTGTTATAGCTATGGAGGAAATGATTTCAGAAAAAGGAAGGATTTAAGTTTAGACCTGAAGACTTGAGGAGATAATGCAGTAATTATAGGAAATGAGGATTCAGATTGTATTGTTTGAAAGTGCCCAAGTCTGTGGAGGCAAGCTGGGATCGAGTTCCAAAGTTCAGGTGCAGTGCATGAAAAGGCATGGTTGCAAATTTTCAGGGATGACTGATTCAATGGGCGTGAAAGAGTGAGATGAGATAATGATCGTGTGGGTCAAGGAAGCTGAGATGCTAATAGTGTCCTAAGGTAGACAGGTTTTGATGACTGAAGTGAGCTATATGAAAATGTTGTTATCTTATATTGGATACATTCAGTTATTTTTTAAAGCCAGTGTAATGATTTTAGTATTGGTGAAATAAAGCAAAACTTTGGTGACTTAGTAACAGCATGAGCCAGTGCATTTTGAATTGATTGTAATTTACTGATGGAGGTTTTAGGAAGGTTATAGTAGAGGGAGTTACAGTAGTCTAATTTGGAGTGGACTATTGAAGTGGTGATTGTGGAGGCAGTTTTGGTATTGAGACAAGGACGTAGGTGACAAATGTCATGAATATGGACATAGCAGGCTTTCGAAAATTGAGAGATTTGTGATTCAAAGTTTAGAAAAGAATCAAATTTGAATCCGAGGTAATAATAATAACTACATAGAGTAAGTAAAATACTCAAATTCAATTCTTCTGTAGGTCAAGAAGTCTTGATAACCAGTGCATTATAGCAACATTTTAATATCAAGACATTTGCCTATTTAAATTTCAAATGATGGACAGCAAATAACATAACAAAGCAAATCAACTTCAGTCAGCAACTTACGAGCGACAACCAAAACGGCTTCCTCCATCTGCTCTGGACTTTCAGAGATATCATAAATGATCACATCACATATGACTAACTCTGCATATAGCATTTCTATGCTATTGTACTAAAACAAAAACAAAACAAAAAGTCTAAATGTAAACTGACAAAATAATATTTATAAATACCAGGTTCATAACTTTTGTTCAGTAAAGCTATTCAAGTTACGGTTTGCTTGATGTTGCTAAGAAATGTCAAGCATGGCTCATACTTGGATCGCTGGCCATCCTATGATCAAGTCATGGTGTCATTCAGGGGTGTAATGCCAACTAATTAACAAGCGGTTCACTGATGTTGACAAAGAAATTATATATGGCTTTTCCATTATGTATATAATATATACCGTATATACTCGCATTAAAGTCGAATAATTTAAGGTCAATTCACAGGCTTTATATCCTTACCTCGACTTATATGCGAGGCACTAACTGTTGATAAAGTTTCCATACATAGGATGTCAAAAATAATTAACCCGTTCCAGAGGGAATTAATTTTTTTCAAGTCGTCCCCAATCGGGGTAAATAATTTGGGGGAAAGGCGTTCATGTGAAAATGTGAACATACAAGTTTTAAACTTACTATATTTCAGGCTATATAGAAGCTAAAAAGATGCAGTTTGCACCGCTGTTTAGCATTTTTATTGCTCTTTCGAACCATCCATGCCAAAAAAGAAAATTTTGGGGGTAGGTCCACCATACAGCCCAAAATAGAACCCCTCCCAACATTTTGGTCAAATTTTGTTCAAAGCCCCATAGCAAAAATTTTTCCGCGGTAACCCCCAAACTGTGAGTGAGAAAGTTGTAAAGGGGTGTAATTGGAACAGAATAGTACAAAAATTTTGAAGATTGGACAAAATTTTGGGTAGTTATGATTTTTCAAACCCTACTACTCATTGCTTGAAGAAATGACAATTTTGCGAACAGATTTTCAATCCAAAAAACCGAACAACTCAGTATATTTCAGGCTATATAGAAGCTAGAAAGATGCGGTTTGCACCGTTGTTTAGCATTTTTATTGCTCTTTCAAACCATCTGTGCCAAAAAAGAAAATTTTGGGGTAGGGTCCACTCTACAGCCGAAAATCGGACTGCCCCCAAAAAAATTTCTAAGCGCAATAGCAGATTTTTCAGTGGTGACCTCCCAACTGTGAGCAAGAAAGTTTTAGGGCGGTGTAATTGGAACATAACAGTGCAAACATTTTGAAGATCGGGCCAAAATTGGCGGAGTTATGATTTTTCAAACCCCAGACTTGAGTCTTTTTTGAGGCATTTCAATGCAAAATCCCAGCATTTGGACAATCAACAGCAAGTTTTCTTGCTTATATAGTCAACAACAGCGAAGAAAGTGCTGCTATCTATCGAATGGATAGTAACTAAATCGAATAGTTACTCTGGAGCGGTTTAAAACTTCAATGTCCGGGGTACACACATGCTTATGTGGCGCGCCGTTTATAAACGGCGTTTCCGTTTGGATATGATTTTCGGGCGCCGTTTATAGACGGCGTTAACCGGGAACGGGTTAATTTAGCTAAAACTTTGTATAATTAATTACTTTCAACATATGCTACGGCATCTAAATAAAAGTTGGCATCAGCGATTTTAAGATTTGTAATTTATAGGCATCACATAAATATTAATTGTAATTTGTTGGCGCCACATAAATATTAAGATAACTTTTTAAGATCAATTAAATTGTTCATATTGTCAAGAATAAGCAAATAGCAGGTTTAAAGTTTTCTTAATCATCAGGAATCAATCTGTCATCATCATCAATAACCATGGGCTCAGCACCCATTGGTGTCTGATGCAATCATTACAGTTTTGTCCCAATATTTTCTGTTAGCAGCTATATGACATAGTTCTTGCAGACATTTTCCACACCAATCACAAATGTCATCACACCATTCCCTGTGTGGCCTTACTTTTTTGTTGGAACCGTCCATTATTCCCAGCATTATAGTCTTGATCTTTCTATCATCTTTCATACGACAGCGATATTGTTGATGTGGTTTTGAATGATCGGGTCACTCTCCTCTGTTTACTGGACCTTTCAGCAGCCTTCAATACTGTCGATCACGAGATCATGTTCCGATGGCTGGAGCTTTCTTACGGCATCAAGGGTGGAGCCCTCAAGTGGCTGCAAGACTACCTAACCAATTGCACGCAGGTAATATGGTGGAACGGGTCCACGTACTCACCGCGCCCTGTTCTCAGTGGCGTGCCACAGGGGTCTGTGCTAGGCCCACTCCTGTTTATTCTGTATGTGGCAGACATTGGACGGATTGTCAAGGAGTGCGGGCTAGCCCCTCATGCTTACGCAGATGATGTACAGATCCTGGCCTCTTGCCCTGCCAGGGACACGGAACAACTACGTGACCGCGTCACAACGTGCATAGCCAAAATCAAACTCTGGACAAAGGCAAATTGTCTGGCTCTCAATCCAGCCAAGACGGAAGTGCTCTGGATTACCACCCCAAGGAGGACGCATCTAATCAATCATGCACCATTCATCATCGATCAGATGCCTGTCATCCCATCGGCCAAAGAAGGCCAAGACGACCAACTTCTCTGAGAGGTACCACAAGTGATCTGCGAGCTTCCGTCAGATTGTTTGAGAGATTGCTGGATTGACTGATTGGTATGTCAAGAGTGACTTCATAAGTGTAAGGTCATTAAGAGGGGCTGCAACAGTGAACGGTGCTGTGACCCAAGCTTTTACGTATAGCACGGCATAAAATATACACAGGTCACGCAGACCTTTCTTCTCTCGACCAGTGTGAGAGAACAGTGACCTAAACATCCATATACATTGAAGGTTTAGATGACTTTAGCCATCTATTGTGACTTGTGCATTGCACCAGGTGTGCAGAAATGCCATTCATGAAGTGGTGAAACACAGAGAAAAATGAGTTATTTCCATCAGCTCACAGTAATCATCATGTGGTTGAGCCTCTGTCAGAGCTGATAATAAGAAACTCACTAATTTGTCTTTGCTGCTGGATATAGGGCCTATGAGATGCAGCTACATTGTCAGTCGATGAATCCTCAAATCAATCTTGAATAATGTGGGACCAATTGGATTGAAATATTTTAAAGAGAAGGATTTCAGGTGCTGAAGATGAACCCATTGCCTCAATGAAAGCAGCACCAGTGTCCAGTTCCAATATATGGTGTCAACTTGCTAATAAGTGCAGAAGATAACACCCAAGCAACTGTTCTAGTATTGCACAAGTTCCTAATTCAAGACCACTGTTGCTGCTTGTTGTCGTATCAAGGCACAATCCTTGCATGTGGTCAACAATTTGCCACGAATTGAGTGCTTCAAAGACAGCATTTGCTTGTGCAGCTCCAGTTCCTGCAGAAATCTTTGGCGCTGCCATTTATAGATCCTGTATAAACTCAGGGATTAACAATATGGGAAATCTGTTTGCAACGAGAGAAAATATAGCTACTGGACAGTTTACAGAATAAAAGTTACAACTCTGAAATAAAGAGAAAGGTTCCCTATTGAGAGCTAAACATTGAATATCAGGAAAGGAGTAATTTTTTTCTTCCATTTTTGTGACTCTGAAGTGAGGACACTTTTTCCAAAAGACAAAGTCTTACTCTTGTTTTATAAAATACTACTAGTAGTGAATAAGTCCAGAAAGTTTCAGCCCCTAGCTATGATATTTCTGAAGTTATAGAGGTCTGAAGTTGTGAGAAATTTAAGTGGCTGCCGCAAAACGCCAAAAAACGGCCCACCCAGGTACTATAAAAGTTGAATATCTCAAAAATTACTCAAGAGAGCAGGCTAAAATTTTGCAATCTTTCAGATGGATGTTTGGGGAGCATTTGTGGTAAATTTCATAATTTTTTGAGATGGTCGAGCTGGAGCCATTGGTTGAATTGGTACGGAATGACTCAAATTTAATGTTTCATGCAAACTTTGACCCATTTGAGCTACCTGTAAACAGTGAAATTTTTTCTTCTGATTTTTTACTAAATTTGTTTTTTATCAGAATGGAACCATTCTCAAAGGTCAGACCTGATTTTTTTGAAAGTTGGTTTTTAAGGGACACCTAATATATATATATATATATATTATGACAAAAATACAAAAATTTTAGTTATATACAAACGGAAATATGATCCATATTATAAATAAGCTATCGAAAAACAGATATTTATATGAATCACCCATTTCTAGTACTTTGTTAAGAATGCAAGTCAATTTTGCCAAATTTATGCATTGCATTGCCATTTTATAGTCTATTAACAGTATTAGCAAGTTACCATTACACCATGGTGTAAATAGCAGGAAATATATATAAAAGGAAATTTGTAAGAAGTTGCAAGAAGTTAGCACAGTGATAACAACACTACGATGGAGCAGAATTTCAACTCTGACAGGAATAAGGCCAATCCCTTCTTTCTCCAGATGGCGATGGCAAATGAGTAGCGGATTAATATTTCACAAGAACATACATAACTTGCACCAGTCGCCCTTTTTGCATGAGCATTCGGGAAGGATTTTTTCTTTGCACCATTCTAACTTATATGCTCTGAGTCAAGCAGCATATCATCTTTTTGAACAAAACTGACCGAATAAGAACAAAATCATACTTATGATATGCAGTTTAACTATTAGTGCAGTAAATGTGATTTGCTTTCTATAGTTGGCAACTCTGATCTTGATTTCTTCATTTTGAATTATAACTCCAAGGTGTGAATCATGTCCATAAACTTTATGGAAGGCTACAGTTTCCACAGCATCGTGGATAATTCATACTTATTTTTGCATGATTTTTCAATGGCTCCTGAAATGATGTCATGCATGAGTGGAGGGATGTCAAATTTCACCAGTTCCCAATCAATGTTGATGTAAGAGTCAGTGAAGTTGATTGTAATATTGTTCTTTACCACTTTTGATGATTTCCGAACTAGTACAATTTTGCATAAGCAAAAAATATTTTCGTCCTCATCACCGACAGCAGCTAGATACTAGAACAGCACTGATTTTATCCTCCTTCTGTCTGTAACTGACATCACTGCAAAGGTCATTTGGACTGTTTTCTGAATTGTAATTTTTTTCAAAACTCTTCTAAAGCAGTACTACTTTCTTCCATTTCTTTTTTTGTTGTCAACCTTTGTTAATTTTCATTCATTTTCTGTCTTCTAGTTATTGCAGCCTATTTGATGTAACTGGATCAATTTTTCAATATCCAGTTTTCAGGTAGTTTTTTCTGCAGATCATTCCATTTCTCAAATAGAACTATGTTGACAAATGCAATAGTAGGTAGGTATGCTGGCCTTATTATATATCTCAATCACTTCAGATGCAAAAGTTTTTACAACATCAACAGTCTTATCCCTCCTGTTAAAATAACAGCCTACGTTGCCATTTTGGGAATGGCTAATTCCTTGGAAACAAATGTCAAACAAGTTCTGCAGTGGTTCTCTCCCTTTGCTCATGGACCTCTTTTAAGTTCCTTCACTAAATTCAGTCCTAAATGCATTTTTTCAGGTCGTAGAAAATGCACAGAAACTTGGAAAAACTAATTTTTATTTCACGTTTTTATTCGCGGACCAAAGTCATTTCCTCTGTAGCAAGGGTTGAGAACCACTGTTCTAGCCATAATTTAACTACCCACCTCTAAACCCACTTAATGATCATCATTAGAAATCTCAATGGTTGCTATGGGATGAGAAGAAAGCAGAACCCACTAGCGTGCCAACTGACCTTGAAAAGCCTGTATTATTTTAATAGCCCAAGTTTACCAAATTTAATCAAAAACCAATAGATTCAACAAAACAGTTTATAATATCCCAGCAACTATGTTAATGCAGTTATTTTCAAGAAATACATATTAAAAGTTTTTTCAAAGTTGGGAGTAGACATAAAAATAATATATTGAAATAGGGGTTTTTCTTGATTTAGATCAAAGAGCATCTTTTTTACTGAATGGATATAGTTTGTACTTTTTTGTCACACCTATAATATATACAAAAATCATATATATATAAACTATCTAATAGGATTGCATGCTAAACCACCTTTGAAAGTACTTAACATTGAAATGTTTTATTTTATTTGAATGGATTTTTCCAAGACTTTTTTAAATTAGTACATTGATATCAGTGCCCATTAAATTAGGTTTAGTTCTCTTCACAAAAATTTGGCCATTAATTTTATTTATAAAATTGAAAAAAGTTTGCAGACTACTGCAGAACTTTAGCTTCCCTCCACAGTTTAATCCCATTATAACAGACTTCCTTATAATGAAATATCAGATATAGCAGACAAGGTCTACTGGACCAAGCCATGCACTTAGACAAACATGCTGAAAAACATTGGATATATAGTAGACTTGCTTATGTCAACATTTCATATATAGACTGACCTTCACCCAGCCAACAAAGCCACTTTTAGAAAGATTAGTGCCAGTTCAGCTTACAATAATCACAGACATAACAGGATTCTGCTAAACCACAAGGCATTGAAATGTTTGCCAATGATATCTAGTGCAGATACACAAAAGTTGGAATAACCATTATAACAGGCCTTATATGAAATATCAGATATAGCAGACAGACTGGACCAAAATAGACAAATTGCTGAAAAACATTGGATATATAGAGATACAATAATATATACCAAATAAGTTTGTTTAGCTGGACTCCAGTTCAGCTATAACAAATGGAGTCTCTGTACAAGGCATAGAGTTCAATGATATCTAGTGCAGATACACAGTTGGAATAAACAATTACAGGCCATATATACTTAAAACAGTCAGATAAAATGGGATTGCTGCATGTAGAATACAATAATCCATACCATAAGTTTGTCTGCTGGATACAAATGGAGTCCACATTACAGTTAGCATTACTATTACAATGGACTTCAGATACAAAAGACTGTTTTGCCAGAGCCTTTAAACTTTAAAGTCTGTCAAAATGGGATTATATTGCATAGGGTTTTGTAGAGCAAATACTCACAGTTGGAAATAAATGTACTGCAGAACTCTGAGTCAATGCATCTTGGTGCACCATCGGGCATTATGATAGCGGCACTATAAAAATCTCGTCCCAAGACATTCAGGTCTTTTATATAATTGCTATTCACGCAAACACAATGCTCCCGAAAAAGTCGATGTCTGATAAGCTTGTGTTCTGGATCTAAGAGGTTATCAATTTATCTGCGTACACCTTCTTAGACGCAGTCAATACGATGACTTCAAACAACTGCAACACCCTTTCGAGAAACTTGCGAAACTGAGGCCTCATCTTGACATAAACCTGGTAAGTAACTTCTTCAAAGAGGACAGGAAAAGAAAATATGGTGTCATCCACCTCAGTCAAGCTGCAGTGAACCAGTGTTTCGTCCAAGTCGAGGACTAGAGTGAACTCTGGGGCACTCCTCGTCTTAAGTGGATATGAAATAGTGATCCTAATGGGTGACATGAACGCAAAGATTGGCAAGGTAAATAAAGGCTACGAAACAATCATGGGAGTCCATGGGCTGGGAAAACAAAAAGAAGAAAGATTCATCAGCTTATGCACAACACATGACCTAATAATTGGGGGGGTACAGTGTAGTATGTTTCTGCATAAAGAAATGCATAAAGCTACCTGGGTTTTGCCAGATAATAAGACAAGGAATCAAATAGACCACATAGCCATAAGCAGAAAATATAGGAGTAGTCTACAAGATGTAAGAGTAAAGAGAGGTGCAGATGCAAACTCTGATCATCACCTGGTAGTGATGACATCAAAACTAAAACTACGTACAGTAGACAAAACCAACAAAAGGGAAATGAAAGGATCAAATATAACCTATCAGGTTTAAAAGAGGACGAAGTCAAAAACAAATACAAAATTCTTTTGCAGAATAAATATGAAATGCTGGGAAAGCTGCAAGATCTTAACATAGACCCAATAGAAGCAGAATGGAGAGGTTTAAAAAAGTTCTGGACTGATACATGCAAAGAGGTTCTGGGCAAAAGCGGAAATGGAACACAGAAAGAGTGGCTATCATCAACAACTAGAGAAAAGATCACGGCAAGAAAGAAACTAAAAGAAAAACTCAATAACAAAGGCAATAACATGAGTGTTGAAAAGACAAAGAAAATAAAAGAATACAAAGCTGCAAACAAGGAAGTCAAAAGATGTGTGAGAAGAGAGAAGAGAAATTACATAAATGAAATCGCGGATCAAGCGGAAGAGGCAGCGAAAAGAAATAACTGGAAAGAAAGAAGTATATAACACCACAAGAAAGATAACAGAGAGAAAGTTAAGGAAAACCACCCATATCAAAGACAAGGAAGGAAGAACACTCATGATAATTGAAGAGCAGTTAGATAGGTGGGCGGAGTATTTCAATGAGTTATTTAATAGGAAAAGTCCAGAGACAAAAGCAAACATCGAGAAAGCAGCTGAAGACCTCCCCGTATGCACCAATAGACCATCAAAAGCGGAGATTAAAAAACAATTAAAGCGTTGAAAAACGGTAAAGCAACAGGCCCGACAACATCCCAGCAGAAGCAATGAAAGCTGACATCAACACTTCAACGGATATGCTTTACAATTTATTGGGAAAGATTTGGCAGCAAGAGAAGATTCCAGAGGAGTGGAAAGAAGGATATGTGATAGCATTGGCAAAAAAAGGGGATCTGACGGACTGTAAAAATTACAGAGGGATAACTCTGTTATCAACCGCTCCTAAAATACTGAACAAAGTCATACTGAATAGAATTAAAGACGCGGTGGATGCATGGCTGAGAGATAATCAGGCGGGGTTCAGAAGTAACAGATCCTGTCTAGATAAAATTTTAACTTTGAGAAACATAGTGGAACAATCTATCGAGTGGAATACGTCACTTTACATTAACTTCATTGATTTTGAAAAAGCTTTCGACAGTGTGGATAGAAGTACAATATGGGATCTAATGAGACACTATTGAATTCCAGAAAAGATCACCAAAATTGTGGAATCTAGCTACCAAAAGATGTCCACCAAAGTGCTTTCAAACAGAGAACATCTAAAAGTTTTAGAGTCAAGACAGGCGTAAGGCAGGAATGCCAGCTATCACCACTACTGTTCCTGCTCGTAATCGACTGGGTAATGAAAAAGGTAGTAGGGAGGGCGAAAACGGTATAAAGTGGGTAAAAGAGCAAACGCTGGATGACCTGGATTTCACAGACGACCTAGCACTACTATCACAAAATGTTCAGCAAATGAAGAGTAAAACAACAAAACTTGAAGAAACAGCTAACCAAATTGGACTAAACATAAACAAAAGCAAAACAAAGGTGATGAAGATAAACGGCAAAGGAAAACAGAAAATCAAAGTGGAATCAGGAGAACTTGAAGAAGTGGAAGAATTCTCGTACTTGGGGAGTGTGTTATCAACATCAGGAGGAACGGATGAAGATATTAAGACTAGAATAGGTAAAGCTCAAGCGGCTTTCATGATGTTACAGGAGCTATGGAAATCCAAGCATATCAGCCTGAACACCAAAGTGAGAATTTTCAACACCAATGTTAAAGTGGTTCTACTGTATGGGGCAGAAAGCTGGAAGTACTCGAGTATCAACAATGCAAAGATACAGAGCTTTGTAAACAGGTGCCTGCAAAAGGGTGGTAGGCATATGGTGGCCAAATAAGCTAAGTAATGAAGAACTATTGAAAATCACAAAACAAGATCCAATCGAGAAGCAAATACAAAAGAGAAAATGGGAGTTGGCTAGGACATACCTTAATTTAAGGAAACCTATATACAGTATCACAAGGCAAGTGTTGACGTGGGAACCCCATGGTAAAAGAAAGAGAGGAAGACTGAAAAACACATGGAAAAACACACTGGAAAAAGAGATGAGGGTAAACGAGATAAAATGGTCAACTATAGAAGTGATCGCGGAAGACAGCAAAGTGGAGAGAACTTGTCAGCGGCCTATGCTCCACAAGGAGTGCAAAAAAGGCTAAACTGAACTGAACTATAGAAGTTGATTGATTGATTGCAACATAGGAGTTGATTGATTGCAACACCATCAGGTGCTTGCAGCAATGAGCAAAGCATAGGAGTCTGACTGTCATGTCAATGATGGATTGAAGGAGTTCATGCCATCAAAGAGGCAGGCTGTTGAGAGAACTTTCATGATAACTTATATGATTGTTTGTTCACAAATGCAAGCATGAGTTGAGTGGTTATCTGGTCACATATTGCTGGCAAACTGACTTAAACATTTGGAATTGATTCATGCAAACATGGCAAAGGTGCTGACCACTTTATTTATTATGTTCTGCCACAAAAGGCAAAAAGTAAATTATTTCAATCTTGGGAGAAAAACTTTAACAGGATTGATCCTTTTGCCATCAATGGCAAATTGGCAGTCAGGTGTTGTTTGTTGTTTAGGTGTGCAAAGCCAAAAAACCAGTTGGGTTCTGTCCGAGTTGTACAGTAGTATTACCAAATATCTTGTCTCATTTTCTTCTATTCTTTATGACAATTTGTATAGCGCAGTAACATAGCATATGACAAGTACAGAGCTAATAACATTGGTCTTGATGTAAGAGTAGAGGAAGACGGAGGAAAAGATGAAGCAGGGAATGAAGAATAATCTATCAATCTCCGAGATGCAGAGAAATAAATAAAGGAGAGGAAAGGGTCATGGATAAGCAATTCTCCACCATTGGCTCTAATGGTCCTTGTGGACTATGAAGATGATGATGATGATGATGATCTACTAGGTGACACGATGATGATGGCAATGGTAAGGATGATGACACTGATTTACCAAGGCATCCTTCGCAGTTTACATGTCTTGTATATTGAGTTGGATAATAGCTGAAAATTATAAATTACGTCCTGTTTGCTTGTATACTCTGTTGGAACAGTTCATTAATTGAATGGTTGGGTGGGTGGAATAAGAAGTTAAATGCAGTTACCACCTTAATGGCGAGGTTGTCAATTGAAGGGTTCAGAGGAATAAGGAAGTAAATGCAGTTACCCCCTTAGTGGTGAAAATATCAGTTGAAGGGTCCATTGAAATAAGGAAGTAAATGCAGTTTCTCCTCTTATTGTTATTGATACCCAAACCATTGGGGGGGGCCCGGATACAGTTACCTCCTTATTCCACCCAGCCATTCAAATATTCTGAAAATTAATGGCATTAAGCATGTGCACAAAGTATTTGGCACAAACTACAAACAGCAACAACTCACAAGAACTATATCCTTTACAAATGCTGGTTTTGACTTATTCTTGTCCTTGAGACTTCCAATTATCTTATAGACTTCATCAGGTGAAGGTTCAGGTGGCTCCTGTTCCTCGCCTTCATGTTCTTCCTCATCTTCCTCAATTGCAGATCTAGATGCTCCAACAGCACATCTAGATAAATACTGACAATTAAAACAATTCCATTTATTACTTTAAACCAGAATACTCACACATAAATCAATAAATAAAATGTTCTAGATCAGAGGTTCCCAAACTTTTTTAAATTGTACTCCTGCCAAAAAAAATTTTGCCGCTTGTACCCCCAACCCAGGGCTGACCAAAAACAACACTTTTTGCAGTCATTTTGTTCAAAAAATATTTTCATCAACTTCCGAAATTTGATATGTTTAATGTAGAATTGTAGATAGTAGGTACTTTTTAAAAGTTTATTAGTTCACTTAACACGTGCTATCAGAAACGGAAGTCATTAATTGTGCATGTGATCATTAATACGGATCAGGACATGCATATTATTATAGAGCTTTCATTTGTAGCCTCATATCTGTTATTCAGCCGGCCGTTATATTGAGCTGCCGTAGAGTTGGCAATATTTAACATTTTAAAAACGAAATTCCAAAAAAATATTTACTATTTTAGCAATTTTAGTGTACCCCCTGGCAACAGCTGATGTACCCCTAGGGGTACATGTACCACCGGTTGGGAACCGCTGTTCTAGATAAAGAATAGACAGCTGGTGACAAATTTTTTAGGTGGGATTGTCTAAATAAATATATACTGGTATTCACATATAGTCCGTGCTAACAACAGAACAAACATAACCCTAATTTGCCTAAGTTGGTAAAAGCAGTATCGAGAGAATCTAGCAAAGTGCTCTTTGAAGGTCAAGTTACTGTCAAAGTAAATACCAAGGTTTTTGATACAATTTGAGAAAGAAAAATTTGGAAAGAGAGAGTTCAGTAAGTCATAATCAATTTTTGAGTGCAGATGTTTAGTACCAAGCCAGATAAGTTGAGTTTTATCAGGGTTTAGTCGAAGTCTATTGGAAAACATCCAATCCCGAAGAGTTGGAATTACATTGTCTACTGATTGAGTGAGCTCAGTATGAGAAGTGAGGGCAATGTCGGTAAATTTGAATGTCATCAGCATAGAGGTGCACGATGAAACTAAACGAGCTAATTAAAGAGCAAAGCCGTAGCTAGAGTATTTGGCGCCCCAAGCAGAGACGTCATTTGGGGGGGCAGGGGGGACATTTGCCCCCCTGATTTTGAGGGGAAAAATTTTTTTGCCAATGTTTGTGTTATTTAGATTTTACACGCCCTAAAGGAGTGCTTGATGATGTCGAGTAATTTGAAGTAACTACTTTAACTAACCGTGAAAATTGGCTGACAAGCAAAAAAAAGGTCGTCAGCTTTTTTGCAAACTTGTAACTTGTCAGGTCGAAAGTGTTTTGCCCCCCTGAAAAACAGTGAAATGACGTCTCTGGCCCCAAGCAAGGTATACATTGTTCGCCCACAATAGAAGCATTCAAACAAGAACTTAAAACTGCGCTCTTTGTTCGTAGTTATCCAGAACATTGATTGTTTTAGGATATACTGTTTGTTTTTTTAGTTGTAAGGTGTCCTAGTAGTACTTGTACGATATGCCACCATAATCGGTTCATGATGATGATGATGATTATTATTATGATGATGATGATGATGATGATGATGATGATGATGATGATGATGATGATGATTATTATTATTATTATTATTATTATTATTATTATTATATAGTTTGAAAACTGAAAAACTGGTGATTACCTTTTTCTTGATGAGTAAAAGAGTTAATAAAGTACAGCAGTTAACAGTGATGACCTTTCTGCTTGTCATGCATACTGGCAATGCCTTCAGCGGGCGTTTTTGACTTCTTAACCGTAAAACTCCCGTCGTGAATAAAATCAAGGCATGGATTCTGGCGCCCCTGCCCGGGGCAGCTTGCCCCTCTGTCCCCCACCTAGTTACGGCTCTGGCATATTAACGGTTCTCACACAAGTCGGATCCTACTGAACAACTCTAAACCCATTATTATGGCATTACATTCCAATTAAAGTTGAAACTGCACGATCTAGTCGATCTAATCTACCTTTGCTAAGTTCTGTCCAACGTAACTGTCGACGCAGTTGACAAAAATCAGTTTATTCGGCATCGCAGTCGCCGGTCCGCTGCTCGACATCTTGTCTCTTATTTTAAGCAGAAGATTTCTTTCTCTAAAATCAGCGCCGATCGTCTACGTCAGAAAGTGCCACCTGGCGAGTCAGCGATCAACTGTTATTAGCCATTCCATCCATTAATTATTGCTGCTATTATTGCTATTATCGGAACTGGCGTATCGAACTTCGCCAACTGACAGCGGAGCTTTGTCTTTCTCTACCTGTTAAGCGTAGGGTTGCCAACCGTCCTTTATTTCAAAGGACAGTCCTTTAATGCACCTCTGAGTCCTTGTCCTTTATCGCTTTTATAAAGGACCATGGTTTGTCCTTTATTTCAAAAATCAAGTCATGAAACGGTTGAAACCACACATTTCAATTGAAATTTCTTTGTTTTGCTTGTCACCCCATTTCAGAAGGGATATTAACTTTTTCTGCTTGACATCGTATTTCAGAAGGGAAATGACCTTTTTTGCTTGTCACCGCACTCCAGAAGGAAGTTAACCCTTTTCCCCCGCACCGGGTGACACCAAGATTTTACCGCACCGGGTGTCCTTTATTGCAATTTGTAAAAGTTGGCAACCAGGGGCGTCATCCAGAAGGGCTGGGCTTTGCCCCCTGAAGGAAGTGACAAAAATAATTTATAATGTATTAATGTGCAAAATATCGTAAAAATTGCCAAAATTTGTCAAAAAATACATAACAAATTGCAAATTTGCCAAAAATGGCCCAAAAATTGCAAAAATTTTTTTAAAAATTGCCTAAAATTTGCAAAAATATTGCCTAAAATTTGCAAAAATTGCCTAAAATTTGCAAAAATTGCCTAAAATTTGCAAAAATTTGCAAAAAATTTGGCAAAAAATATTTCTCGCCCCCAAGAAAAGTGTGAAATGACGCCACTGTTGGCAACCCTAGTAAAGTAAGTAAGTAAAATCTCGGATTTTCTATAGCGCCTTGGAAAGCAGCACAACAGTAGCTGCTTATTCTCAGGCGCTCAGCCTCTCTTAAAATAGCTATAGGAAAGGTGTGGATCAGCCAGGCAATGGTCAATATCCGAAGGGCAGTGAGGCTAGGTTGTTTACAGCTATGGCGGAAATGATTTCAGAAACAGGAAGGATTTAAGCTTAGACCTGAAGACTTGAGGAGAAAGTAAGGGAATTATAGGAAATGAGGAATCAGATTTTATTGTTTTAAAGTGTCCAAGTGTGCGAAGGAAGCTGGGATCGAGTTCCAGAGTTCAGGTGCAGCATATGAGAAGGCACGGTTGCAAATTTTCAGGGATGACTGATTTGTGGGCGTGACAGAGTGAGATGAGATGATGAACGTGTGGGTCGAGGAGGCTGAGGGGTTAATAGTGATCTAAGGTAGACAGGTTTTGATGACTGAAGTGAGCTATGTGTAAGTGTTATTATCTTATATTGGATACGTTCTGTTATTTTAAGCCAATGTAATGATTTTAGTATGGGTGAAATATGGGAGAATTTAGGTGACTTAGTAACAGCACGAGCAAGTGCATTTTGTATTGATTGCAATTTGTTGATGGAGGCTTTGGGAAGGTTATAGTAGAGGAGTTACAGTAATCTAATTTGGAGTGGACTATAGAGCTGGCGATTGTGGACGCAGTCTTAATATCAAGACAAGGACGTAGGCGACGAAGGTCACGAATATGAATAAAGCAGGCTTTTGAAAGTTGGGAGATTTGTGATTCGAAGTTTAGAAAAGAGTCAACTTTGAATCCGAGATTTCTAGCAGTTGGAACAGGGATTATTGTGGTGTCAGGAGCCAAAACTAGTTTAGGATTATCAATTTTTTTGAGTTGTTGGGGTAGTCCGATTAAAAGAAACTCTGTCTTAGATGGGTTGAGAGCGAGGAGATTAGATGACATCCATGCAGAGATTGACGAGAATGCAGATTCAAGCTCAATAATAGAAGCATTGAATGAAAGAGGTGAGAAGGAAAAGGAATAGCTGAGTGTCATCGGCATAGAGTTGGTGGTTTAATTTGAGGGAATTAATTAGAGATGAAAGTGGTGTGGTGTAAAGGCTGAACAGTACAGGCCTGAGAACAGATCCTTGAGGCACTCCATAATCTATAATATGAGAAAGAGAAATTTGGCCAAGACAGGACACTTGAAAAGACCGAGATTTGAGATAAGATGCAAACCAGTTGTGAGCTTTTTCAGATATGCCAAACCAGAGAGAGAGTCGCTCGAGCAGAATTTTTGTGATCTATGGTATCAAATGCTGCAGAGAGATCAAGGAGACAAAGGCCAGTAACTTGGCGAAGACCAATTGCAGTTAAGAGTCTGTCATAAATGTAGGCGAGGACAGTTTCAGTTGAGTGATGTTTAGTGTAGGCAGATTGATGAGCATTATATAGTGAGTTACTTGAAAGATGTTCATTCAGTCTGGAAAGCACAATTTTTTCAGTAAGTTTTGATAGAAGAGAAAGATTTGAGATGGGGCGATAGTTATTGAGATCTTCTCTGTCAAGACCAGGCTTTTTTAGGAGAGGAGTGACAAAAGAGTTTTTGAATGCGGATGGGAAAGTGCCTGAGATAAGAGAGAGGTTGATGATTCTAGTTATAATAGGCGTAAGCACGGTGGCACACTGTTTGAGTAAAGAGGTAGGTATGGGATCTAGATCACATTGTTTGTTTTACAAGGATAGTAGAAGTTTGGATACCTCTTCTTCAGTTGTAGGAGTGAAGCTGGATAAGTTGCATGGAGGTTGTGGGGAGGAGGATAATGAGGAGAGGTGGTTTGAGTAATAGTGAAAGACTTGAGGACACTGCAGAATCTTGGAGATTTTTACAGAGAAGAACTTAGCAAAAGATTCAGCAAGTTCTGACAGGGAAATGGATTGAGGAGAGGTTTTGAGTCTTTGCGATGGAAAAGATCATTTACAGTTTTCCAGAGCTTACGTGGATTTGAGCTATTTGTTGAAATGATGTTAGAATAGTACTTCTTTTGGCAGATGTAAGGAGATTATGATAGCGGTTGGTGGTGGAACGAAGATTTAAAAGGTCAGATGGAGAATGTGTTTTATGGTAGGTTCGCTCAAGACGTCTGCGAAATGACTTGAAAGCATGAATGAAAGAGTTATACCAGGGTTTGCTGTTATGAGACGAAAAAGGTCTAGTGATGATAGGAGCATGTTTATTGAGAAGACCAGAAAGCACAGAATTGTATTTATCGATCAGTGATGACAGGGTAGTAGGGGTGTTAGTAATTAGGTCAGATGACTTAATGTTATCACAGAACAAGGCAATGTCAATTTTGTTGAGACGGCGGAATGAGTAGGTGCCACGAGGTGGAGGAGTTGGTGAGCAGATACTTAAAATGGTGAAGATGGGAAAATGATCAGATGGAGAGACTTGACTAATTGCTGAGATTGGAGATAATGATGAAGAAGATGACGTGATAAGTAGATCTAAAGTGTGTCCAAAAGTGTGAGTAAAGCGTCCCATCTATAACTTAAGACCACCGTGTAGGCCATGGGTCTCCAAAGTTTTTTTAACCAGGGGCCACATTGCGGGCCGTATTTTGGAGACCTCTGGTGTAGTCTTCGGAATTTTGTTTGCAACTCTAGTTACATTCAAATGGCGCTATATAATTGGAGACGCAGGTGGTGTGAAAAGTTGAAAACTCCTTGGTGTTGTGTAAAACCTCTCTGGTAAAACCATGGAGTTATTATTAGAGGAGACGGCATTACGTCATTTCTAACCAGGCTGCGTGAAGCCAGTAGCGCGTAGTCTAAAAATAGCACCTCTATTGTTAGCGGCCATTGTGGTTGAATAGGACGAATACAGAAGTATTAAGTCAGAGTTATATCATTCCCTACTAAAATTTTTATAAATAATAACTTTGTTATTGGGACCTGTCATTCATCTTGCGGGAGTTTTTGACACAATTATGTATATTTATGGGGAGTGTAACTGAAAGTTGACAGTTGATGACAAGGGGCTAGGTCTAAAATCAGTGCTATTTCTATGATTTTCAATTTGGGGGTGTCGAGAAAATCAGGGGAAGGGTGTCGATCGTTTTTAAGTCTCTCCTGGAAAAAAGCTGACAAAAAAGGTCATCTGACATCCAAAAGTTTTGGGGGCAGGGTGTCCTCCATTTGGGGAGGGGGTATCCATTTTGCATTGTCACATTACCAAATTTTGGGGCTGTCGACCTCAATTTGGGAGGGGGTTGGTGTTGGGGGTGTCAGGAGGGTGTAAAAATATCCTGGGAGGTGGTCAAAAATTGTCCAAAACTTGTTGACATAATTAATGGACAGCCCTTATGCCTTATTGAAAACACGATTGATGTCATCCAATATACTGTCCACTTGCTATTTTTCAAAGACAAATGTCTTGTTTTAGCATCTTAATCAGTTCAGGCTCCACATGGGAGTCCGGGGCGTGCCTCTATTGAGTGCCTGGCCCCCCAGTAGCCCCCTGTTGGAACCCTATACTTAATACTACATACCATACCTAGCAAAAAACGGCAGGCCCTTCATGATTAGAAGTTGCCACCCCAACGCCCCCCACTTGCCAAATCCTGGATCCGCCACTGGTCCCATGGGGATTCGTGCCCCTATTGAGTGCCTGGCCTGTTGGGACCCTTGACTTAATACTACATACCCAATGACAAAGAAAATTAGGACCCCGTCACCCCATGAGTAGAAGTTGCCACCCCCAACGGCACCCCACTTGCCAAATCCTCGACTCAGAGGAGTCCGTGTCCCCTATTGACTAAAAGTGCCTGGCCCCAAGTGGCCTACCTGTTTGGGACCCTTTTTAATACTACATACCTAACAAGAAAAAGTAGGCCTAAATAATTAGAAGTTGCCACCCCAACGCCCCTCTTGCCAAATCCTGGATCCAAAAATTTGGGCCCAGGGGCTCCGTGCCCTCTATTGAGTGCCTGGCCACTGTTGGGAACCCTATGTTAATGCTACATCGGTAACATACCTAACAACAAGCGGTAGGCCCCATGATTACATTAATTTTTTTTTGCCAGGGCCCCAACGCCCCCGCCATTTGCCAAATCCTGGAGCCTCCATTTTCAATACATAGTTACATACTAATAAAAGTTCTTAGAACATTGATAAAACATTCGCAGCTATTCCCATGGCTCAGCTGATGATGTTTTGGGTCTACCAATGTGGCTGCCGTTTGGGAATTTTCCAAAAGTTGGCTTCAAAAATGACGTAATGCCGTCTCCTCTAATAAAACTCCATGGGTAAAACGATTACGTCGTTCAGGTCAGAGTTTGCTCGAAGAGAATGCGATCGTGGGTTAAAAACAAGAGGCAGAGAAATTAAGCATCAAAATCATCGGGTAGCACGCAAGGTAAGAAGACACTATTTAGGTGGCGCAACTTTCCATCACAAGTTGCTTGAACGTTTAATTTAGAGCACATCCTTATCGTTAATATTGATTTCAGTGTTTAGTTGTTTAGTCCAGGGCCCTGTTTGTCCATTCGTAAGGGATCGGGGAAAACGGCGGGGTGGGGCGGATCAGCGGGTCGGATGAACATTGTTGTGTGAATCGACGGGGCGGGCGAGACATTTAGTAGATTCGGCGGGGCTGGCGGGGCGGATGAAAAGGCTGACGTGGATCGGCGGGGTGGGCGGGTTATTTACTACAATCGGCGGGGCGGATCAGCTGGGCGGATGAAAAATGCGGTGTATTGGCGGGGGCGATATTTGTTTGATTCGGCGCGGAGGGCGAGATATTTGCTACATTCGGCGATATTTGTTTGATTCGGCGTAGAGCGAAATATTTACTAGATTCGGCGGGGCGGATGAAAAGTCTGGTGTGGATCGGCGGGGCGGGCGGCTTATTTAGTAGAATCGGCGGGGCGGATCAGCTGGGCGGATGAAAAAGCGGGTGTGTATTGATGGGGGGTCATATTTTTTTTATTCAGCGGGCCGGGCGGATGGAAAGGCTGGTGTGGATCGGCGGGACGGGC
Source organism: Metaphire vulgaris (assembly GCA_018105865.1). Taxonomy (NCBI): domain Eukaryota; kingdom Metazoa; phylum Annelida; class Clitellata; order Crassiclitellata; family Megascolecidae; genus Metaphire; species Metaphire vulgaris. The sequence goes on from CM030854.1 coordinate 7,913,586, forward strand.
GAAATATCTAGTAAATATTTCGCCCGCCCCGCCGATCCACACCAGCCTTTTCATTTGTCAGCCCCGCTGAATCAAACAAATAATTCCCCTCCCGCTAATACACACACACCCGCTTTTTCATCTGTCCGGCTGATCCGCTCCGCCGATTCTATTAAATAACCCGCCTGCCCCGCCGATCCACGCCAGTCTTTTCATCTGCACCGCCCCGCCGAATCAAACAAATAATCCCCCCACCAATACAAACACACCCGCTTTTTCATCTGCCCAGCTGATGCGCCCCGCCGATTCTACTAAATAACCCGCCCGCTCCGCCGAATCTAGTAAATATCTCGCCCGCCCCGCCGATCCACACCAGCCTTAATAACAACCTGTGCCATTACTTTGAAATACGAACACTTCACCAGCCTTCGGCTTGCACAGTTTACTGACTACACTGCTATCAATAACGCAGTTGAAAACGCTATCTAAATCATCTTTCCGCAAGCTTCAGTAGTCAAACGCATGGCCATTTTAGCAATACAGCTCTTAAAATGATGGCATACACACTCGGATAAACGGCGGATGAACCCACATGTCTATCTGACCAATGACAATGAGCCCTGCTGATCCGCCCTGCCCTGCCCTGCCAATTAAACTAACCCATCATAAGTGCTGATTCCAAAGCAGAGGTGATTGGAATTTGGTCTGTTGTTTTCACTGAAAGTGCATCTGGCACTAAGTCTGTTTGTTTGTGTGACTGTGTATCACAGTGGCGCCAATAGGGTTGCCAACTTTCGGTGACTCAATTCCTGGACACTGAGCGACAACTCCGTCGAGGTCGACAACAGCAGAATTTGACCAGTCGAAATATAGTGTTAAGTGTACTACCTAAATTTCATAACTAACTTGGGCATTTATTAGACCTTTAAGCACAATGCAAAACATAGAGTTAGGTGTTTATTTACAAAATTTTAACCAATAGCCTATTTAGTCTGTAGATAATGTAGGGCACATTGCAATAGGCCTAAGGTGTTGCTATGCAAGACTTAGATGACTAGGCCCTACCTAAATACGCTAAATAGTATATAATTTGCCAATTCCACTAAAAGACTCTAATCAAACAGTATCCTCCTAGGTCTTCCGGCGTACCAGCTGAGTCGGCTGCAATCAGTCTTGAATGCATCGGCCCGTTTGATCTTTGGGGCCAGGTGGAACGACCACGTCACATTATTAAGGGATAAGCTACACTGGCTCAAGGTGCCTGAGCGAATCATATAAAAACGCTGCTGGATGACATTCCGAGCCCTGTATGACACCTCCTGCCCAGAGTACTTGTCGACTCTGGTGCGAAGACGCGATCAGACAGATCGGCTCCTGCAGCTTCGATCCAGCAGCCGGTCCGTACTGTATGTCCCTCCTCCGTTGAAGACAGTGAAGCTTGGAGAGAGGTCCATGTTGCACGGGAATCCCCTCTTGTGGAATGCGCTTCCGGACGATGTGACCAAGGCCACCTCGGCCCGAGACTTTCGCATGCGAGCTCAAGACGTACTTATTTAAGATCTCATACTGTATAATGTAGCTTTTTGACTGTAAAGCGCTTTTGTTTTTGGCCTTCGTCATGTTTACGGCGCTCTATAAATTGCCGTGCATAGAATAGAATAGAATAGGCTCAGCAAATTTTGCCAACGCAGTCTATGAACTTATTTCCAAAAACATTTCCTCATTTCTTGCATCAGTTTTAATGTAATTAGAGCCTGCTGCAATACTTCACTGACTGCAGAGAAATCCTGAACAAATTCTACATTGTCCTGGACACTGAACACCGTTGGTCAATTCCTGGACTGTCCAGGTCAATCCTGGACAGTTGGCAACCCTAGGCGCCAATGATAATGGCATGGAGGCCTTGGGTCGTGGGTTGGAATCTAGTCCGCGTTTGAAAATATTTTGCAGTGATTCTAACCATAGATGTAATAAACGTTTTTAAAGTTTTTTATTTTCCCAACGTTTTCGTTTTTTTACGTTTTTTAAATTTTTGCCAACGTTTTTTATTATAAAAAATGTTGGCAAAATAAAAACAGATTTTCTTAAACCAGCTACAAAAATTAGCCTCCTTGTTGGCGCTACATTTATTGACACTTTTCCTTTTCAAAAGTGCTGCATTGTCTATATTGCATTTGCTACATTGCTTCTGAAGTACTGGACTGGTCATTGTTCGTCTTATTTCCCCCTCAGGGCAAGGAGGGGCAATTATTATGGACAATTATGGACACCTATATAATATGCTCAGATGGTACTCCTCATGCACCTTAAATTGCTGCCTTCATTATTATTATTATTATTAAACGACAAGATTAACGTGACATAATGTCTAATGACTGCAAGGGCACGTAACAATAACAATATGAAACAGAAATAAAATTGCCTATATAAGTACTGAGAGGTGGTCGCATTACATCATATCATCTAATGAATAGCTCAGTCTTAAGGTGCTTCTTGAATGTCTCCAGCGTCGTTGATGACCTCACGTGAGGCGGAAGTCCAAATGTTCCAGACGCGAGCAGCAGCGACCAGAAAAGCACGGCCACCGATCGTTGAACGCCGTACTTGAGGCACGAGAACGTCAGTCGTAGACGCCAAGCGCAGGTGGCATCGAGTTTTGACATCAGACACGCGGCCGAAAGCGTTTGCCAGATATGACGGCACCAATCCATTGAGACATTTAAATACCAACGTAGCAAGTTTGAAATCTATCCTCTCTGGGAAACGAAGCCAGTGTAGCTCGCGTAGAAGAGGCGTCACGTGATCGTATTTCGGAGCTGCAAAAATCAAAACGAGCAGCTGCGTTTAGGACTGTGCAGTTTTGCAATCAGGTGACAGGAGACACCAGCAAGCGTCGAGTTGCCGTAGTCTAGACGACTGAGGACCAATGCAACAACGAGTGATTGCATCACCGATGGTGTGACGGACCTACGTATGCTGCGTAGTTGCCTTAGGACTGCGAAGCAACTCGACACAGTTCTCGTGACGTGCGACCGCATCGACAGGTCGGCGTCAATGTAGACGTCTAGGTCACGAACAAAAGCGGACGGCGTGACAACCTCCCTGCCGACACGTATTCCAGTCACAGGAATCTGGTGCTGGCGCCGGGCAGATGAGCACCACAACGCCTCAGTCTTTACTGAGTTGAGTTTTAGCCTGTTGGATTGCATCCATGCACCGACGTCATCAACACATTCAGATATTTCGCTTTGTAGCTGGGCAGTCTCTGACGGCTTACAGGTGCCATAGATTTGCGTTCATTGAGGAACATGAAAGCGTCGATCAGTTGTCACTAATGAAGCTCAGATTCTATTTCAATGTGAGGGGTCCAGGCATTCAATTAAGGGGCACGAGCTCTAGCGGGCTCCCCATGTGGGCCGTTACTGACTGAATTTATCGTTCTGAATTTGCCATCCTGAAAATTCCTTACCCGATGTCCCGGTACTGAATCTTCCAATACCTAATTTTCCGTCCCGAATTTTCCGTCCCTAATCTTCCGGTACTGAATCTTCCGGTCGCCACTTCCACAACCTCCTTGCTGTAGCATGTGATAATGGAATAGCTCTGAGTGATGGGTCACCCGTTTTCTGACACCATTGAGGTCACTTGCAACAGTTCAAATCACCTGGAATTGACTGCAGAACATGTAGTTCATGTAATGTTATGTCATGCCACAGAGCAGATGTGAATAATTATTTTGACAGTCTTGCTGGAAGATTAAGTCGAGTGACCTATCAATTGATGTTTAAAAATAGCCTGGAATAGGTAAAGTGTGCCTGTGTAGTCTTGTTAGTGAATTGCCTGAACTTTATTAGAAGACATATTGAAATCACTGAAATCAGCTGACTATTTTTTCTTAAGTTTGTTTCAGTCTTCAAAGAAATTTTATTTTAAATGTTTTTGTGCAGACAACCCAACATTGTGAGACATGAAATAAACTGAAGTTTTGAGACATAAACAAATTTAGTTGGATCCTTTAATAAAAATAATTATTCATATGGATTTTCAGTATATGATTCTGTATTGTGTTTTAATTTTAGTTACAGAATGCTTCCAGTCTGGAAATTGTTGGGCTTTGTTCTGTACGTTATCCTTTACTTTAACGTTCTGGAGCCATTTGAACGATGGCCTCATCCTTCATTAAAATCATGTTTCTTCAAAATTCTTCCGATTCTTCATCTGATCCTTTTAGTGATTTCATCATCTAATGATGAAGAGATTAACACAAAGTCGGCATCATACAGAAAGCAAATTATACTGGGTTTGGTTTTTTCACTTGGAGGTGACATTGCTCTTGTTTACATCAAAGATTATTTTGAACTCGGAGTTATGCTCTTTGCTATTGCTCAATTTTTGTATGTTGGTGCATTTGGATTTCGACCTTTTGGCAGTGGACCAATGGCTGCATCATTTGGAGTCATAGGAACTGCATTGTACATCTATTTACTTGGTGATACAAAAGAAGGAAATGATGTCAAGGTCATTGTTTTGATCTACACAGTGCTCATCATGATGATGGCATGGAGATCCTTTGCACTGTTCACAGCAAATGTGACCATCGAGAATTTTTGCGCATGTACTGGTGCTGTGCTCTTTGTAATATCCGATTTCATTCTTGCAATTGACAAATGGAAAGGTTCATTCTATCAAGCTCCATTTTGGAACATGACTACTTACTATTTGGCTCAGTTGGCCATTGCACTGTCTGCCTGCAACACACATGAAGCCAAATTCCATTCATACACCACAGCTTCAAAACACGACTAAATGAAATGAATGCAACATTCCACATATATAATCATCATAACACTTTATATTGCAGAAAAAAATCAGTTTCATCAACATACACTATGTTGCATAAATTGCATAATAAAGCAGAACTACGTAAAAAGTGTTATCTGTAATAGTATTATATTGTTAGAATTGCCTTTGTTCCTATTTGTCTATCTACAGATTTTTTTATTGTGCCTTACAAGTGAGAGAAATGAATTTGACCTTGATGTTTAAGGGAGTTCTTTTAAATTTGAGGTAAAATTAATTGAAGGTACATTTATTTTATGGCAATTGTTCCTCCAATTACTGGAGGTCGCACTACTGTCAATCCCTTTCTCATGGGTGTAACAGGGTCCTAGGCGGTTCCCAATAAAAGACAACATTTTTATAACAGTCTCTAAATATCTGGCAAAATATTCATGGTTCTTAAATGTAACCAAAGCACAAAAGAATGCAAATGAAAGAGATTTTGTTTGTCAGTACTTGATGTGGTTCTTGTAGTGAGCTATTCCAGAGTTATGTTGACAGTCTTGTTGTGGGAAGTTAGAGTGAGCTGTTATAGTTTGAAATGGGAACATTTACATAAATTTCACCAATTTTCAAAAGTTTGGCAAAAGTGAGGACTTCTAATAAATATTCTCACTTACCGTATTATCTAGCGTATAAGACGCAGTTTTTCCCTTAAAAATTGGTACGAGGTGTGGGTGCGTATTATACATAGAAATAAATTTTATGTACATACAATTTTATGTACATAACATACATATTTTTAATTTATCCATCTTTTTATGCATATAATACGCGTGTTATATTAGTTTTTACCTACGCTGTTTTTTGCACATCAATTTTCAAAAAGAATTTGTCAGAAAATTGATTGTCTAGGTTACTCAATAGACATTCTGTCATTGATAGCTAAAAAAAAATTATGTAGGGTTATTGTTTTATGGTTAAATGACGGCCGCCAGTGAAGGGAAACTGTCTACTCTTCCAATTTCAAGCAGAATTTGAAAGACAATTGTGATTATCCAGGTTAATTAAAGGAGATTCTCATAGGAATTTTTGGGTGTGTATTATACATAGGTATTTACATTATACATAGGTGCTTATTATACCTGAGATAATACAGTATTAATCTGCTTTTAACCATACTTTTTAAAACCTACTATATCAGGTATCAAGTAATGTTAAAAACAATGTGAAGAACTCTTAAAAAGATGCCATGACTGGAAATGATGACAATAAGCATATTTAAAGGCAATTTTAATATATACAGCTGTAAAACAACTTGTCATTAAATGTGCTGATTGCATTACTCTAGTAGCATTTATGTTTAAAAAAAGAGTTAAGAGAAAGCTTATCATGCTAATTTTTTGCCTAATGATATTTAAAAGTTTGTCTACCGGTAATTCATATTATCAATAAAGTATACATTTTCATGATTAGCAAAATAGGTTTCATGTGGAATTGAGCTACTGTTTACAACTGGCTTTAAAAGCTGAAATTTTCCAATCAAACCAAGAGATGCAATGTGCTGTTTTTGCTGATGATAACTTGTGCTTCAGTGTCATGTTCTTGCTGATTGTCTTTTAGATTGAAATCACAGAACTGTTGTCTATACTACAACTTCGTCATTGCTGTCACTGTTATAATTATAGTTTGGTTTCATTCTGTTGAATCGGCTTTCATTTCTAGTTGGGAATTTTTTACTTTTATGATTGCTATCTTCATCGTCTTCATAGGATTTTGATGATTTCATCCATTTGGAATGTGTATTCTCTGAAATGCAAACAGTTTGTTTAATTTATACAGACAATGAAAACAAAACATTTTCTGAGTTCCTTCTATTTACATTTAATGATATGACAGAAAGCCCAATGAAAAGAAATCTTCATCCTTTGACATTTTTATGAACTACAGTACTTTAAAAGACCAACATCCTGTAAGCAAAACATTCTACCATTTTAAAAAAGGCTTTAAATCGGTCTGTCCCACACCTTCTGATGCCAACACTATGGTTTTCCAATCATGTCTAAAAACACACCTTTTCTACTGTAACAAAACTTGCACCAAAAATTACATTAATATAATCTCAAAATATATCAGTATGCATTCAGGATATACCAATCAAGTGAATGCCATTCTACTCTGGCAAAGGGATCCCACATCCATCACCTATGCCTGATTTGTAAACTGGACCAATGTATAGCACTTGTCAACACACAATTTGATGCCTGAAATGCTAGACCTTTTCTTGAGTAATTTTGGTGCTCTGATTCCAAATATGCTATCAGATTTGCCCCATCATCTCTACATGGTAAGTCAGAAAAAAACGTTACCACACATTATTTTAACTTAATTTGATGTAGGGTTTTTTCAGAAAATTAACATTTATAACAGAGTATTAGGAATTTTAAAGTTTATGTTCAAAGTGACCTCCTTGGGCATCTATGCATGCATGAAGGTGCACATAGTACACTAGTAGTAGTAGAAGACTTCTTTAGCGCCATTGTAGTAGTACATCAGCACCAGTCGATGGTCGCTTCAGTAAATAATCATGGTCATGATCTTGTCCGTGGTCCATTGTTTGATTGAAGCAGCAATGACAAGCTGATCCATTTCTTCCCATGCCTCCACAATTCAATTATGCAGCTCATTGACCATCATGTATCTGATATCTGTAGACCATTTCTTGCATGACACTCCATATTTTGTAGTCAACCAGGTTGAGATCAGGGCTGTTAGGTGGCCACTTGTTAGGTGGGATGAAATCAGGTGTTTCAGATTGCAATAACTCACCAGTCTCTCAAGCTCTGGGAGCTGGAGCACCATCTTGTTGGAAGATGAAGTATTCCGTTACCCTACGAATGTCTGGCAAAAGGCCTTGCATTAGTAGAACATCTCGGTAATATTGTCCGTTGATCTTAACACCTGGCTCGATAAAATGGATGTCCATATGACCAAATGCAGAGATTCTGACAGATACCATAAGAGATTTGCTGAAAGTTGGTCTTGTGCGTCAAGACGTTTTGCTGGAGCACCTCTCTTCCTTGTATTGACGGATACGTAAAATCGATCATTTTGAATATAATTGGGTGCTGCAACAGTGAATGGTTCTTCATCAGTAAATCAGATGAAATTGACTAGAATTTCAGGATACAACCTCAATAATTCCCTGGATAGTTGAATTCTTGTTTGTTTGATAGCTTCTGTAAGATCGTGAGCCTGCCATTTCTTCAAACATTGTAATTGCAAATCATTTTTTGATTCTTCTAACTGATGATTGGCTGATTCATACTTCATGGGCTATTTGTTTCGGTGTTTGATGCGTTTGCGGTTTATCTTCCTGGCAGATTACAAGCATCTCAACCTGTTCAACATTTCCAACCGTTCTGGCTGTTCGCTTGCGATCGCTGCCTGGTTGAGGAAGAAAAGATCTCGTTTTATCTATCTTAGAAGGGGGAGCATTTAACCCACCAAGTGTCCACCCTTTATCTGGAAATTCCTTTAAAAAACGTTTCGCACCATAATTTTTATTCTTTCCCAAAATGTTATAACATGTTTATCTTCTTCACTGAATGCCATTTTTTAAAGTTTTCGTGACATAGCCTAAAATGAATTTTATAAGATTTTTATAGCGCTTAGCTAAAAAATCAGGCTATATTATTCTGAATTTTCTTTAAAATTGATGTTTATCTGCATGAATTATGGTACATTAAATTAGTTAACGCTTTATTCTGACTCGCCATGTAGTTTTTGAGATACGGCTTAGTCGCCCTTATATTTTGGTTCTACTAATAATGCATTAAATGAGGAATCCTTAATCAGTTGAAATCCTATGTTTTAACAAAATTTTTAAGCATTTAGTAAAGCATTTCAATAAAGGATAAAAAATGCAAAGGCTATGCCATATTTGGAATCAGCTAAATATACCAAGAAAGAGGTCTAACATCTAAGGCACCAGACAAAAATTCTTTTTTGTTGCCCTGTGTAATATTTATGGTTCAGTCTACTTCTGGGAATCTCTCAGTACTACTCCATACCAATAATGAATCATTTTAATAATGGGCATATTTGTACTTCAAAGACTGTGGTCTGTAAGAAAACTTTTCCATTTAATGTGAAAAATTACGTTATATTAGCCTTTTTCACACAATTTCTTTCAGGCCATTTTGTCACATGCAACTGCCTTACAGTATATAAATTATTGCTTCATTATCATCAGATGGATTTAATCATGGAGTTGAGGTTTTTGTCTTTTGATAAACTTTACCTGGTAATTTTTTGTTCTGCTGCATGACAGGAGAGCTTAACATATCTGGATCAAATTGAGACTTGGCTTGGTGCATGTTGTGGTGCTGGAAAGTGTTGTATCCTCTAGAATAATGGGAATCTTCTTTCCAACTATCCACAGTATCTTCTGGAATTGGAGCTGTCTGATTGAATTTTGCCAGCTTCTTTTTCTTTGCCTTTTTTTCTGATTCTGAAATGAAAATAGGGGTATTTTTAAAAAGTATTCTGTGTGTGTGTGTGTGTGTGTGTGTGTGTGTGTGTGTGTGTGTGTGTGTGTGTGTGTGTGTGGAGGGGTTCAAACATATTGACAGTTAATCTATTAGACGTTTTTAGCACTGCATTTGTTGAACAGGTTTTCTTTGGCTTCTATAGATTTTCATATGGACATGTTTTTAATTTGGCATAACTCATACTATGTATAATGATAATAATTTGGGTCTATTAATTAATTCATTCATTCATTCTTTTTCATGGGCACAATACCTGTTGGTGTCTATTGCAATTTGAGTTCGCCTCCTCCATTCGTCTCTGTCTTGTGTGTGTCTTTGTAAGCTTCACAGATGTCCATGTTGCACCATTCTTTAATATTGTCTATCCATTCTTTTCGTGGTCTTCCTCTGATGTTTTCGCTTTCCATTACTTCAAGCATGATTCTTTTTATGAGCCTTTCATCTTTCATTAACAGATATGGCCATATAATCAGTTTCCTTTCAATGACTGTTTGGACGATGACTTTTCTTATGTTCATTCTTTGTTTTACCTTTTTGTTGTTGATCTTGTCAAGCAATCTGATTCCTAGAATGTTTCTGTAGCACTTCATTTAAAATGTGTAGAGTGTGTGGCTTTTTTTCTTGTTTACAGTCCAAGTCTAACATGCATATAATACAATGCTTAATAAGGATGTTTGGAATAATATTAGTTTAGTCTTGTTGGTTATCTTCTTAGTTTCCAGATATTCTTCATTTTGGTGAACTATGTATGCCTTCGTAACGTATGCCTTCCCAATTTTATTCTTGATTTCTTTGTTGCAGCCATTGTTCCAGGTGAGAAGGCTTCCAAGATAGTTGAATTTTTCTACTCTTTCAATATTTCGTCATTCTATTTCTATTGGTTTTTTACTGAAAATTCTTTAAGACCATATGCCATTATTCTAGTTTAGCTGGAGTTAACATTCATTCCCATTCTCTCCCCTTCTCTTTATACATGCTGTGAAATTGATGATATGTTCTTTGCATCCTATAAACTTTTGGGTGTTGGCCACTGATTGATCTAATCTTCTGCCATTCTGCTCATGATGTTATGTAATATGTGTATTCGAAACTAAATCAGCCTTGATATTGTCTAGTTCTCAGGTATATAAGTTGTAGATTCATATACTTATAGTATATCTCCTACTACACTGGAGGAGTCAAACCCTAAGATTTGGTCAGAAGCGGACTTTTAAGCATCCTGTGTAAATTGGATTAGATCATTTTCACTTTGAAACAGAGATTCTATTTTTAATGCGACATTTTGAGAAAAATTTAGCAAAATAACATTCAGGTCATACATTTGGTCAAAAGGTTCTATAACTTCAGTTTAATAGAAATTGATCAAGGGGTCGTCCACAAATTATGTAACGCGCCTGGGGGAGGGGGTCCGGATATTGGTTACGAAGTGTGATGAGGGGGAGGGGGTTCCATAAATGTGACATAACGTAACACAAAATTTTCAAGTGATGACCTTTTTTGCTTGTCAGGGTATTTGGAGGGAAAAATACAAGAATGACCTTTTTGCTTGTCAAGGGTATTTGGAGAGGAAATAAATACAAGGATGACCTTTTCTTTTTTGCTAGTCAGCATATTTGGAGAGGGAAAAAGTATAAGGATGACCTTTTCTTTTGCTTGTCAAGACTTTTCGGAAGACGAAAAGGGGGGTCGGCCCATTGTTATGTCATATTTTAGGGGGTCTGAATTTGTTACATAGCGTTACGTAGGGGGGGGGGGTCAAAAAAGTGCCACATTTGCATTATGTCATTTATGGACGACCCCAATATTAGATTTCATGTTTGTATGATTAAACTTTCAGTATTCTCACTGTATACCGGTAAGTATTTGCCAGGCATGTCATTTATTTGGGAGCTTGTGTTGGCTGGAATTGATTCCTGAAGCTGGAATTCTAATATTTCATATACTTGTTATGTAGAAATATATTTCAAAGGCATAAGCAAAAAATGTTTAAAATTCTTTGTATCAGTTTAATGACAAAACTGGTTTGTTACCTTTGTAAATTGGTTCCAAACCATGGTGTCTGTGTTTTGAGGGTGGGTCAAACTCAGCATTTCTTGAGAGTACTGGAGGTGTCACAGTTCTATTGATTGCCCTTTGCTGGTGGATGATGGAAGTGGATATATATTGTCCCAAGTCATCATTGCCTTCTTTGCCACTGTCACTGCTTTCATTTCTGATCCTTGTTGGAGAAATTGGTGGATCCAGTTTTGCTTTCCTGTAGCTAAGCCTAGGTGTCCGTAGCATTTCTGATGCTTCGTCCTCAGAATCTTCATTTAAATTAGTCTTTGTCCTCATTTTTCTTTCATCGTCTTTTATTTCTGAAATATGATTTGACCATGTTGACGTTCTTGGAGTCAGCCTGTGGACAACAGAATACCTTGTCCTATCATCAACATTTTTTAATTGAGAAGAAACAGGCACTTGTGTTGAATCTGCTTCATCTGAAGATTCCGCTTGAAATTTTAGTGTTTGTCGAGTGCTGCTGTTAGTTATCATGCTGTCTATGTCATTAGCAGCAGTTTTTGACTTTCGTTTCCCAGTATTTTCCTAAAATAAGTCCAACAGAAACAGACATAGAAGCTTTTTAATCACGACAGTGATTCTGTTTCTAAATCTATGCATAGGGATAATTCATACATCATTTACCTTAGCCTAACAATATGCCTTGGTGAATATGAAACACCAGCTAAAATGAACCAAAGACAAAACTGGCATAACTTATCATAAGAATAGACTAAAAATAATCAATAATTACAAAATGAAACTCTACAGACTTTTTTATATATATATATATATATATATATATAATATAATATATAATATATACTAGAAAGATGCTCGCTTTGCTTTGCTTTCTCGCGGTGCAGGATAATACTAAAACCCAATCATTGAATTCATGCTGAACAACGTTTCAATGATGTACATAAGCCACCTAGCTAAGCTCTGCACCACGTAACAATTAGGCCTATGTATGTTAAAATCATGCAACTGTGACCATTTGTGATGCTGTACACGTATTTTTTTGTATGCGTTAAAATTGCGCAACTTCCTCAAGCTCGCCCACCAACGCATCGCGACGTTGTACACATTATGATGCTGCAATGAACAATTGAACGTATGCCGTCAAACGCTTCTTGAAGTTTCCAATAGCAACGCGTCGTCTTTGATTCGCCCACCAACGATCGCGACGTTTTACATTATGACGCTGCAACGACGCGTCAAACGCTTTGCAAACACGTTTGCCGTGGCTGTTCGCCGGCGTCGCCTGAAGCCGCCGCGACGCCATTCATTTAAGCCGTTCGCCGAAGCGTCGCCTAAGGTTCCAGAACGACCGATCAGAACGCTCACCCAGCCAACCAATCAGAACACTTGAAGGTAACAAATGAGAATGTCACACAGCCAACCAATCAGAATGCTCACACAGCCAGCCAATCAGAACGCTTGAAGGTAACAGACATACAGAGCAAGGATCTTAATATTATAGAGATATATATATATTCAATGCAGATCCTATTTTATTCTACAGTAGTTAGATCCTACCTTGATCATCTTGAGTGAACTAATTGGTTTAAATGGGTTTCCACCATCAATGTCATCATCATCTTCCACTGCTTCAGAATTGTGGTTTATGTTTTCCTTCTCTCTGAAAGGAAGAAAAAACTTAAAATGCTGTTTTTCTGATAGTTTGCAGTTTCAAGTAATTTGTTAATTTCAGAGCACATACCATCGTAGAATGTTTTCCCTGTTAGTTTATGTCTGCGGTATGCTGTTGAATGAATGGGATTTTCAAGCCAATGCAGTTTCTATCTATGAAACTTTAGTGAACATCTGATTTTAAATGAGCTATTATTATATTAGCTATATATGCAGAAATCAAAGAAGAAGCCAGACGCAGAGAGGAATGGAAACAATGGAGCTCTGAACCTTTCCCAGGACAGAGAACATGATGATGAATTGATGATGATGATTATTATATTACTAAGTTACTTTGAGACTAGAGGCATTCGAAATGTGGATCTGGCGAAAACTGGAAAAAATCAGCTGGACGGGTCAGCTGGACGGAAAAAATAACAAACGATGAAGTCTAAAGAGGATGGAAGAGAAAAAAGCCTAATAAACAGTATTCGTACAAGACACAAGAAGTGGTTAGGCCATGTTCTGAGAAAAAATCATGCCTACTAAGAGAATTACTAGAAGGAAAGATGAATGGGAAAGTACAGAAAGGGTGACTAAGGACATTGATGCTGGAGTGGATGTTCAATACTATGGAAAAACAATTATTCAACCCTGGAGATAAAGCTCAAGATAGAGAGGACTGGCAATGTCCAGCATATTCCAGGTATGGAACCTGTCTTTGGACAGAGCACCTGAAGAAGAATTACTTAGTTGTAATGCTTCAATTCAAAGTGACAGAGAATTCTCAACACTTGTGTAATACCAATACTAATTTATGGATGTGAATCTTGGACCATAAAAAAGAATTGGAGAAAAAACTAGTAGCAACAGAAAATAAATGGCTAAGAAGAATACTAAGGATTGGATACAAAGAACATATAACAAATGAAGAAGTTAGAGAGAGAACACTGCAACCGAGCATCGTGGAAGTTATCAGAAAAAGAAGAATGAAATGGACTGGACACATACTCAGAATGGAAGAAATAAGAAACCCAAAAGGAATTTTCAACTACAAACCAGAGGGGAGAAGATCTAAAGGAAGACCTAAAAGACGATGGGTGGACGGTTTGGAAGAGGATCTGCACATGGCAGGATGAACCTCAATGGAAAAACTGACGGAAGACACCGAATGACTTTGGAAGAAATAGCAAAGGACAGAGAACTTTGGAGAGATGTCATGGAGAAGTCAATAGCTGGACACAGCTGGAGGACAAAGACCTGACCTGACCTGAATGCTTCAACTCAGTGGCGTCGCCAGGAATTTTGGGTTGGGGGGGCAGAAGGGGGCTGGCGTGTCAGATTCCTTACCCCACCCCACACACCCCTCCACAAAAAGCTTTCTCACTGGATTTGCGCAAATCTGATAGGTGGCTGGGCTCAGGTTGGGAGGCAGTTGCCCCCATTTGCCCTGTGGCGACACTAATGCTTCAACTATAATCAGTAAATAAGGGTCAAAATGTGGATGACCAAGACCGATGGCTTGTCCAGTCTGGGCCAAAACAGGATTTTATTGTCTAGGAAACAGAATTTATTGAATGATGAATTTTTAATGACACAAAAATGGAAAAGGTTCAATGAAAATTTAGAAAATGCATACAGTAGTATTTTATTCAACCTTAGTTCCCTGCTTTTCCGAACTCTTTCTGCTCTTTCTTCCTTTTTTTGTTGGTCCTTTTCCTGTTTTGTTTTCACATCTTTTGCCACTCGTTCTTCCAGTTCACTCCATTTTTCCTCAATGGTTTCCATCAACCACTTGATTCCAATTGTTATTGAATTGTCTATCTTCTTACTTTTGTGCGAAGTTGCTGAACAAGACTCCTAAAAGTAATATGATACATTTTATTTTTTTTTTTTTCACATTTAAAATTCTTTCAGAAAAATACCAATTGAATGTAATTCAGAAACTGCAAGAAAAGTGCTCAGTTCAGTCAAACTTCTTGTCTACTGCTGCAATCTGTGTTTAAATAATAAACATCAGAATACTACCAAAGGTCTCATGTTTTATCATTTACTTTGCATTCAGTAATTTCACAGAAGACATACATCATAATTTCCCACCTTAAATATGATTTAAAATTTAAAAAGTAAATAGATATCAGAAAACGGACACATGTTATTGTTGCTTTTACTTAATGCAAACAATTATGAAATTAATCTCTACTAACCAGTCTGCACGGTGTTTTATGGGCATTAACTAAATCCTCAAGACGAATTCGGTCACAGATGTCAACTTCATCCATTGCTCCTACAATGTCCTGCTTATTTGCCAATCTAAAGATTTTCAAACAAGTACAGTGTATCTTTAGTACAACTGAAAAGTAATTGTATGGTACAATATATTTCTTCATTATTGGTGTAGCAAGTTGATTGGCTCTTGAAAGAGGAAGTCACAAGATTTTCAATAATTTAGTTTTTTTGCTAAAAACATCTGGGATGGTGCTAGGACAAAATGTCAGCGGACAAAATGTAACGGACAAAATGTAACCTTAACTCTAAACCGTGACAATTTGTCCATGACATTTTGTTTGCTGACATTTTGTCCAGCCACGTCTGGGATCGTTATCATAGCCAAGCAGTCTTTATTCTAGCCACCTTGACATTGGGGGGAAGTTTGAAATGTTTGGGGGCGGCAAGATTTGTCTCTCCACGCTTTTTTTTTTGGGGGGGGGAATTTTCATCCCCAAGCCAACATATACAAATTTTTTTTGGGGGGGAATTTTAAACTTTGGGGATTCCCCTCCCCCAAACAGGCCTAGAATAAACACTGTAGCCAAGTGTGGGATGGGAGCCCACCCTCTATTCAGTCTGGGACCATTCAAGGGATTTGTGCAAAACTTATAGCAAATTTTCGGGAGGGTTTGGGTGATTGAGCAATAATTATTCTGTTAAGTTGTTTGGGAAAGAAGAATGAATTTCTGCAACATCTTAAAATAGAAGTAGCGTGATTACAAAAGGGTCTTCATTTGAGCAAAAAACTTACCAATGGACAAAACATCATTGATGAAAATGTGATGACTAATGATATGATCACATTCTCATTAAAATAACAAAATCTGATTCCTTGAAGAATTCCTTTTGTGTTTTTTATTTACTTTAAGAGAGCAGTTTATAGTCTTCTTACACAAGCAGTGGTTTGCCATGGATCTGAGCCTCTTGGAGTATTTCGTTGAGCGTACTCTGACATTCCACTAGTCTTGATGGGTCGCTGGCGTCGATGACAAATATCAGTCCATAAATCTCAGCAAAATAGTTCTTCCAAATTCCTCGAATGTTTCTTCCACCTCCAAGGTCAAATAATGTAATGTCGTGCTTACCAAATCGAAAGTTTACACATGAAAATCCAATCGTAGGAGTCACTGACTCTGCTGGTTCTGCAAAGGTTACATAATTATTGATCTTTACTGCATTAAATTTGGTGATGGATATATTTTGAATATGTGTTTGGCTGTCTTATGATAACCAGAGAACACAATTATCTATGAGCGGTGTCAGACCTTTTCCAGTTGTTGCCTCTTATGTCTGTAGCAGTTTACCTTGGGATGTCTCTTTCCAAGACTCCACAAAGTCTATCAAGAAGAAACTTCAGACTCTCATATCAATGACATCACAATTAATCTTGTCTAGTAATTTTTGTCATTAATTAGCAACCATGTGAACAGCGACAGAAGTGGTAAACTATTACGTAACTCACTTAAGACTCTAAATTCATTCATTCATTTCAAGAAGCCACACAAAAGTAAACAAGAATGACTAAAAAGTAAAACATTTTCAAAATAACAGAATTTGACAATGAGTTTTATGGCCTTAACAACAACAACAATATAATAATAATAATAATTATGAACTCCACAGCACGTCATTCCACAGCCAGATGAATTGTACATTAATTAACATGGCACCCTAGTCATACCAGCCTCCACTAATCCATCTCATGCATTCACACTCTCAGTCAACCAGCAGCTACTAACTACATCACATTTGCTCAGTGATGATGATGATGATGATGATGATGATGATGATGATGATGATGATGATGATGATGATGATGATGAGGTATTGTCATTAAATTCAGGGAATAATGTATTATGATTTAAATGTCTAGTTGCAGGATTCGTAATATTATATAGATAAGAAATGGCAATATATTGCCATAAATGTAATGGATGATCTCTGAATGCCATTTGTAAACACCAGATGGCAGGCCATAATTAGGTCACAGACCAAATAAAGTCTCTAGCCTGTCCGTTGGCTCTGCTTAGAGGCTTTATTTGGTCTGTGTTCTTACTATTAAGTATATTTGGATATACTGATGTAAAATGACTTAAATTTTGTCTTATCCACAATTTGAGAAGACTACTGTTCCTGAATTGGGCACTATCAGTCAATACTTTATTGTGACAAAGAAGAGATTACTGGTACAGTAGTTGCTATGGATTTAAGAACTGCAAAGTGGTTCAAATACTTACCACCCATGAGACCTTTAGCGGTTACTGTCTTTCCAGCATTATCCAAACCCAACAAGGCTAAAGTTACTTTCCTGTCAAAATAGATCATACCAGTAATAAATTGCTACATTAAATTTTTTAAACAGTTCTCAGACAACTCCTGGTGCTAACAAATGGCCAATCTTTATTCATCTAATCAATGCAAGTCTTGATCATGGTCACATTAATTATCTAGATCAATCGATATCTTCATTGTTTTCCTTCTGCCTAATTGCAATGACATGTAGTATGATGTTGAATAGCTAGAGCTGCAATGAGCCATTAGAAATATTAACTTGCTAACTAAGTGAATAGAATAAAACTTGCAAAACAAAGTGGTACAGCTACACTAAAACTTCTAGATCAAACCTCCAAATAACAATAATAAAATAATAACATAATTTCAACTCTTTTGAGGTGGAATTGGTTTTTACTATCCCAGGAGGGCAGAATACTTTTTACAACACAAATTATTCAGTGTCATGATTAGATTCTCCAACATGCATTACAGAGCATTTGTCAATATTAAAAAGTATCTACCAGTCCACAAACCATTGAAGCAATTTCTTCAGATCTTCATGTAAAATTTAAGCACAATCAACAAAGTCACGTTTTTACATGTCTTTTTGGTTATTACTTAATCCATATACAGTAATAAAAAAAAGAATTAAATTCTTATTTGACTCATAGCTAGAGTGGCCAGATGGCCAGCATTGTGTGGGACTGTTCCACAATTGAATGTACTGTCCCGCGTCCTACAAAGACGTCTGCGTGACAATGTCTTGTTCTGTAACAGGCGCATGGAGCTTCATTTAGTTTCAATCCATCCCACAATGTGTCAGACCGGTCTCCAAAATATTATAATCATATAGAAGCAATGCCGTAGTGAGGGTATCCGGCGCCTGGAGGGGGCAAGGTGTACCGTTGGCGCCCTCAACTCGTCAAAAACCACTGACGAGCAAAAAAAGGTCATCACTTATATCCCTTCGGCGCCCTCCTCAATCTGTGACATGGCACCCCTTTTCATTACCTATCCTTTGCCCTGACGAGCAAAGAAAAAAGGTTGTTGCTGTCGCATCCCCTTTATTTTAATCACTCCAAACCCGCCCCCACCTCAGCGCCCGGGGGCGGCTGCCATCCAGCTCCCCTCGCTATGCCACTGTATAAAAGTAGGCCTATAGTTTATCAAGTATGACCACAATCCATTAAAGCACTATTTTAGTCTGCTGGAGTTGATAAAACTATTCTGATATTACATAAACATGGCCATGATTCCATGCCTGTGTCTACCTAGGAAAGAGAATACAACTTAGTTACAGTCGAAACTGAATGAATGAGTGCAGCACTCGGATCCAGTGCATGGTTGAATTTCGTTGACACTTATTACGGTACTCTGAAAAATGTCCCGCATTCCTTGGAAATATTTCTGGCAACCCTACTCTTAACTACTTATATTTTAGAAATTAATAATATAATCATGCTATGAGGCATTACTAGCATTAAACTGTAATTACAAATTGTATCCAAATAATTCTAAAATGCATCTTGCAAAATACCAACACAATATACCTACTATAGAACTTACAAGCAGGTATAGACCATGTGCTTGTGGTCTTTGCAAATGCAATTTATGAGACTTTATAACATAACTTCAATGAAATCCTTGTTAGTCGGTGGGCGGAAGATGGCAGAGTGGGTTATGCGCAGGAAAGGTGGGCTGACAGAGCGAGGTTCAACTGGACAACGATTTGGGTGGGCCACGGCCTACCCCGCCAAGACCTAGAACCGCCTCTGGGTTCAAGCCCCGTTAATCCCCTCCCAGTGGCTTTCAACACAAGCAGTAATGCCTTCTAAGCCACTTGAAATCACGATATGGTTTTTGGCTTTAGTCTTAATTGATAGTTTAATTGAGAGTTTGTCTACACGACGACCTGTTTACCTTGAGGCGCCTCCTTTGTTTGATCGCGTCTCGTACACAGTGTCCGATCTACAATTTCCCATTCCGTTTTGCCAAAGGAAATGTCTGAGTTCTGCAATAATTCAGCTGATGGCAACTTCACCGGAGATTGCTTTAGACGTGTTTACATGCGATGCTATAGAAACAACGAAAAGACTGCGACGGAGGAACCAACTATAATTATGCACTTCTATAGCACCAGTTTTAATACCCAAGGTATCAATCGATGGTACAATATCACATAAAACACAATGGTCTGTGGATAACACGTAAGTAAGTAAAATATCGTCAATTTGTGTAGAGCTTTCAAGTAGTAATATAGTAGCTTCGTATTCTTAGTATTCTTAGACACTTACTCTAACATTCAATAGCCATAGCCGAGATCGATGCAGTGACCAGACAGTTGAGGATCGGTGCATCCATAAGGCAGTGAGACAGGGACGTTCCAACTTCCAAGCTTACAGCTATACAGACTAGGGATGTGAGTTAGGAAAATTCCGGAAATTTCCAGAGGAAATTTCCGGAAATTTCCGAGGTACTTTTCCGGAAAGGAAAAGTTGATTATTAATGTTATTTATTATAATTATTATTACTGTTTATTATTAGTATTTATTACTATTGATTACTATTACTGATATCTATTATTATTTTTTATCATTATTACTATTTATAACTATTCATTTGTTGGGCATTTGTTAACAAGTTAACAACTGTCAGTATGGTAGCGCTATATAATGTCTGAGTCGGAAGTCGCAGAGAACCAGTTACCAGAGTACGCGGCGCCGTTTTGCTGTCTGATTTGTTAAAACTATAATAAATCTCGATGTTCGGCGAAAAATTATCGAATTGTCACAAAACAAAACTAAATACTTGTTTATTTTACGGTATTTACCCATAGTCTCACACTCTCGCCAGCACTCGATGCGACAAAACCATGAATATTCATAAGGTGAAGCTGGTTCCCTGAGCAGCAAGTAGAATACTTAAATTGGCGGGATCTCGTTAAAATATCGGAGAACCCGTTTTCAACCAATTTCCCCCCCTATGTGCCAAAAATATATAATAAAACTTCGTTTTCTTAGCTGTGGGACCTGCGGTAATTAATTTTGTCCACTGCTGTCTGTTTACCTCTAAAAAAGAGAAGTTTTGAAGGCTTTTATAACTTTTCCGGAAGTATTCCGGAAATTTCCGGAATATTTCCGGCCATTCTACTTTTCCGGAAAAGTTACATCCCTAATACAGACTATTAGGCCTACAGCAGCGGTTCTCAACCTTTCTAGTACCGCGACCCTTTTAAATCAATTCCCCATGATGTGGCGACCCCCAACCGTAAAATTATTTTCGTTCATATGTAAACTGCTAAAAAAATAATGCTACGACAATTAAAATGTTCGGAATCATTATTATTCTATTGTCTCAATGTCTATCCTCGAATGACAATTAAGCTAGAATGCTTGCAGTGGCGGCTCCAGGATTTGGCAAGTGGGGGGGGGCCGTTGGGGTGGCAACTTCTAATCATGGGGGCCAACCATTTGTTGTTAGGTATGTAGTATTAAGTACAGTAGCGTAATTTCACACTTTTCTTGGGGGCGAGAAAATTTTTTGCCAAATTTTAGGCAAATTTTAGGCAATTTGTGCAAATTTTAGGCAATTTTTTGCAAATTTTAGGCAATTTTTGCAATTTTGGCAATTTTAGGCAATTTTAATAATTTTGGCAAATTTGCAATTTTAAATATTTTTGGTAAATTTTTTTATATATAGTATCGTATATATATATATATATATATATATAGTATATATATATAGTATAGGGTCTCAACAGGGGAGCTACTGGGGGCAGTATCTCAGTAGGGGGCACGGGGCCCCTAGCCCCCCGGTGGAGCCGCCACTGGCATGTAGACTAGGACATGGGCGACACTGTGACGCGATGTCACTGGCTGCTCATTGCAAATTCACTACATACAGATTCTAGAACAAGATTAAAACATCGTCTTTTTTATACATGCCTTTATCCACATTAAATCGTTTAATAATAATGTGATTTTAAGTGGTTTAGGAGGCTAAGTAAGCCTGTGTGAAAACCACTGATGTAACCATCTGCATTCAATAACCTAGTTTATCTAGATAGCCTTTGAATCCGTTCACTGTTTCAACTGTCACTCCCACCTCGTCCAAACTGTTCCATTTGTCCACAACCCTTGCACTAAAAAAAGTTTTTCTTTCTTGGACCAACCTCTCTTAAACAATTTGCACTTGTGGCCTCTTGTGCTGCTATAGTGTGCCAATGTAAAGAATCGATCATATAGCACATCTACTTTCCCAGTCATTATTTTGTATGTTTCTATCAAATCCCTCTCTCTCTTCTCCTTTCCAATGTTGTCAGTCCACAATATTGAAGTCTTTTTCGTAGCTTAAATTATGGCACCCATTGACCATCTTCGTTGCTCGTCTTTGCACTTTTTCTAAAAGTTCTATATCTTTTTCAAGAATGGATTCCAAGCCTGAACACAGTATTCCAGATGAGGCCTTACTAATGACTTATAAAGTTTAATGATTATCTCTTTGTCACGACTCACAATTGTCCTTTTCACCATTCCCAACATTTGGTTTCCCTTTTTGCTGCCTCCATGCATTGGTGAGATGGATTCATACTTCTATGGGTGATTATCCCCAAGTCTCTTTCTTTTTCTGTTGTGGTTAGAACCTTCCCCTAAAGAATATTCATTACCATTATTAGACTTCCCAACATGCATTACAGAACATTTATCAATATTGAAAAGCATCTGCCAGTCCACAGACCACTGAAACAATTTCCTTAGATCTTCTTGTAAAATTTTTGCATCATCCTCCGAGTCTATATTTCTGCATAACTTTGTGTCATCGGCAAACTTTGAAATTTTGGACAGTAATCCTTCATCGATATCATTTATATATATTAGAAAAAGTAATGGCCCAAGCACTGAGCCCTGAGGCACTCCACTGATAACTCTTGCCCATTGTGAATGGCCTCCCTAATGCCAACCTTCTGTCTTCTTCCCTTCAACCAATTTTCAATCCATCTGAGAATATTGCCCCTTATTCCACAGGACTTCAGTTTGGCAGCCAGCCTTATATGGGGTACTTTATCAAAAGCTTTGGCAAAATCTAAATATATTATGTCTACTCCCTTGCCCTTGTCTAGATTATCAAAACCTCCTCCAGAAAGTCCAACAGGTTGGTCAGGCATGAACGCCCCTTTGTAAATCCATGCTGACTATCTTTAACAATTTTATGCCTAGTCAAATGTTCCAAAATGCTTTCTTTCAGTATTTTCCATAACTTTACCGATTACAGATGTTAGGCTCACTGGTCTGTAATTGCTTGGTTCACTCGTTTTCCTTCTTGAACAGTGGGCTGACTAATGCGTCTCTCCAGTCTTGCGGTACTACTCCAGTTCTGAGTGATTCATTGATTATCAAAGCAATTGCATGTCCTATTTCATTTCGAACCTCGTAAAGAAACTTTGGATGTAAGCCATCTAATCCTGGGCTCTTGTCTGTCTTTAAATTGGTCAAAACCTTGATAACACATTCTTTTGTACACACTATATCTGTTAGCATTTCTTCTTCGTTTCCATCAAACACAATTTTGGCTTCTGGCATAGTATTTGTATTTTCCTCTGTAAATACTGAACAAAAATAGTTATTTAGAATCTGTGCAGTTTCTACATCGTCTGTTATTGCACATCCTGCGCTGTCCAAGAGGGGACCGACTGTGTCCTTTCGTCTCAACTTTCTATTACAATATTTGTAGAAACTTTTACTGTTCTGTTTTATATTTTTTGCTAATCTACCTTCAAAATTTGCAATAGCCATCTTGTTAGTAACTGCTGATGCTTTTCTTTTCTGAGTATACTGTTCCTCCAAGATCTTAAGTCTGTGCTGATTCTGCTCATTTCCTTTACTTGCTAATCTGAGTTTACTTAGTTTCCTCCACGCTTTGTTTTTCGCCCTTCTTTTTTTTTTGCACTTCTCTTGTTATCCAAGGAAGTTTGTTATTAATTTTCTTCTGTTTGGGAATGGTCAATTCTATGACTTTGGACATACATTTGGTAAATATGCTCCAGCCTTCCTCGGTGTCTTTTCCTGTTATCTCCCTCTCCAAATCCATTTCTGTAATCATCTTCCTTGCCAGGTCATATTCTCCCTTAAAAAGTTACGTCTATCCAGAAACTGCTTTTGTTGACCTATCCCAAAGTTAATAGTAAAACTGACCATTTGGTGATCACTTGTTGCAAAATTCTGCCCAACCTCCACGTTGGAAACTATATTCTCCTCTCTTGTTAGAACCAGGTCTAATATGTTGTTGCCTCTTGTTGGCCTTGTCACATGCTGAAACAGAAAATTATCATTGACACAGTCCAGAAATTTCCTATCACATGATCTCTCTGTATCCAGCGTTTCCCAGTCTACATGATAATTAAAGTCACCCATTATAACAACATTTTCTCTTGATACCCTGTTCAATAAAGCAAACATTCCATTATCTGATTCTTCCATAGCACTTGGTGTTCTGTAACAAACCCCTACCAATATTTTCTCTCGGTGACTTCTGATTTCACACCATATATGCTCCTTGAAGTGATCATTTTCTATGTCTGTTGCTCCATGGCATGCAAGCCTTCTTTAATGTAAAGTAGTACCCTCCTGCTCCATGACCTTTGCTGCTCTGGTTTTCCCTATCTTTTCTAAACATAGCATATCCCTGTAAATTTAGTTCGGTATCATCAATGTCACACTTGGCCCACGATTCTGTGATTCCAATAATGTCTGGACTCATAACTTTTACTTGCATCTCCAACTCGGCCATTTTAAAAACCCCAATCAAACTCCTAGCATTTATATAAAAACAGTTCAGTGGTTTTCCATACCCTGACATACTAACTACATTACCGTTATTAATAATTTCATCTGTATTATAATTGTGACAGCTAGAGAAACCATATTCTATGTCACCCCTAGATTTATGCCTAATTACTTCCATATTATCTCTATATTTGTTATCACCTTTACCACTTAGACATATGGCTTTGTCTCTAACTGTCAACCTACTTAGTTTAAAGCCTTACAGCAGCATTTAACACATGCAAATATTTTCCTAGCTATTTTATCTGCACCATACCTGTTGAGATGCAGCCCATCCTTTCCCAAATACCTGTCCCAAACATAGTCGGCGTTCAGAAACTCAGCTCCTTGGCTCTGGCACAGTTCCCACAGTTCCTCGTTGACGCTGGTCCTCTTCCTCTCCATTTCCCGTGACAGTCTGCGTGGCAAGAGATTCCCATCACCACGACTCGTCTTCTTCTCTTCTTTAATTCCTGCAAAATAAATTGAAACTTCTTTATTATATCTGCCTTCTCATCAGAAAAAGATTATTGGTTCCCACTTCGATCACACAAGTGTCACCATCCTTGTGGGTTGAGTCCAGTATCTCCTGGACGTCCTCGAGCTTTTCGGCTGACAAATGGTGACAAATTTGTTGGACTGCTCCGCCAAATTTTGTCCCACTTGTCGAACATTGGAATCCCCAATGAGCACTACCCTTTTCTCAACACTGACGCTCTCAGCCTCTTCTCCAACGTGACGAAGGTGTTCCTCGGTCTTCTTGGAGCTGGCGATGTCTTCGGCTCCTTGGATTTCACAGTAATCTCGCGGATTCCTTCCTTCCTCGTCTCCGACGGTGCGCTTTCCTTGACGATCTCCGCCAGGATTTCGTCCGTTCGCTGCTACACGCTCGCTCAGAGACTTCACGATGTGCTCCAGCTCCGTGAGTCTTTTCTGCTGGTCCATCATCGTCTTTTCCATAGCCGTGATCTTTCGGCACTGCATGCAGATATCTTCCTCGGTGAAGAACTCCGCCAGGCCGCTCATGCTACAAGTATCGCAAACAGCCAAAGTATCTTTTTTAGAGCCATTATTATTTCCAGAAGATGAGAGATGTTTAATAAACTAAATTTTGTTTTGAATTTATTAATCCAAATGTTATTTATTGATCCAAATGTTATTTATTACACGTGATTATCCTTATATCGCTCACTGGCGATTTTTTTTTTAAAAATCTGCTTAGAAATTTTTACAAAAACACTTCAACTTCCCTTTTATTGGCTTAGCTTGATCCTCCAAACACTCGCTTCTCAAAACGATGTCAAAACGATGTTAAATACTGCAAAAACCGCTAGTTTTTCCACAAACTAATTCGCACGTACGATAACGCTCAACGCACCATAGATATATCTACGTTTGTCCGACCGGATGCCCTATATTTGACCGGGATCTTTAATGATTTTGACTTGGTGTGCCATCGGCTGATGCTCCTATGCATTGTGAAATAGCGCTATAGAGATTTAAGATTAAAATAGAATAGATTAGATTGACCATTGCAACCATAGCCGCCGGCAAAAATAAAAATGTAAATATCAACAGACTTTTATGATTTAGCAATAAATAGCATATATGGCTATGAACGTAGCTAATGGTTTTGCTGGATAATTCCATTGTGTTGATATTAATTTCCCATGTTGACTTCTACATGATAGGACGATCTGTCATTGTCACGGCAATAGGTATACAAAATATAAATTGTGATAACCTTTTTTTAAATATGATAATTTTGCACAATATTGGCGTGCTATGTGCTATCTGAGGCCTGCTTCGGTGGTCAGCGGTGCACAATTATCTAATTATTTGTTTATGGTGACATCGTCATTTGTCATTCTGCGGCGTCAGTGTCTCTTCATCGTCCTTCTGGGCCTCCCATCTGGTTCTCGGGTGCATCGTGTTTAGGCTGGCGAATCCTGGGAGAGATTGTAGTCAGCAAGGGGAAGAGTGAATATGATTATTGTTATTTTGGGCTCGTACGGTCAAGGGATTCGTAGGCTATAGGGACTCTCGTATTCGTGTTTCATAACGTTCTCCGCAGTTTAAGCTACCAGCTCAGAACCAGCTATCAAGCATTCACGAACAGAATATCAGCTGCCTAGTATTTTGAAAATAAATTAATGCCATTCTACATATTATTGTGTTCTTGGTTAATAACTTAAAATTGACTACTACCCTGTGCGCTTTCCGTTTGAGCTCGCTCTTATTTTTAACCAAAATTTATCGCTGACAGAATTTGCTTCCGCATGGTCATCGGCACGGCGCTGCTTCACGGCCTCTGTAAGTCGATCAAAAGCTGTCTACCTTAGAACACTATTAAGACCTCAGCCTCCCCGACCCACACGATCGTCATCTCATCTCACTCTTTCACGCCCGCTGAATCAGTCACCTCTGAAAATTTGCTACCGTTCCTTCTCATACGCCGCACCTGAACTTTGGAACTCAATCCCAGCTTCCCTCCGCAGACTTGGACACTTT
The DNA here is from genome assembly GCA_018105865.1 of Metaphire vulgaris. Classification (NCBI taxonomy): domain Eukaryota; kingdom Metazoa; phylum Annelida; class Clitellata; order Crassiclitellata; family Megascolecidae; genus Metaphire; species Metaphire vulgaris. The sequence continues at coordinate 7,940,446 of CM030854.1, forward strand.
CAAACAATACAATCTGAATCCTCATTTCCTATCATTCCTACATGCAGTATCTTCTCAAGTCTTCATTTCAAGTCTAAGCTCAAATCCTTCCTTTTTCTGCAATCGTTTCCTCCATAGCAGTAATAACATAGCCTCACTGCCCTTTGGATATTGATTGCCTGGTTGATCATTCACCTTTCCCATAGCTAGTTTAAGAAAGGCTGAGCCCCTAAGAAAAAGCAGCTACTGTTGTGCTGCTTTCCAAAGCGCTATATAAATTCACGAGATTTTACTTACTTCGTTATCTGTTTCGTTGCTGAAAATTGAACGAGAAATTCGAATATACTAAATAAAACACCTGCGTTACGTAATTTATGGATGACGCTTTAAGGGGATCCGAGATTTGTGATTTCTTTAAGTGTGAGTCCGAAACAGGGAAATTTTTACAGCCCCCTATCACCCCCCAACACATCTTCAAATTGAGACCGACACCCACCCCAACACCCTCACCCCAACATCCCCATTTCAGCTATGCGATTATTATTTTTTGCTTGTCAGACTTTTTGGCAGGGGACCCCAGAATTTACCGACACCCCACCCAAATTGATAATCCTAGAAATAACCCTGGTCCGAAATCTTTGACAGTTTGTTAAAGATGGATCAAAACTTCAAAAATAGCGTGACGTACATTATGGACGGCCCCTTGCCAGAAGAATAAAGTAATAATCAGCAGAGAAATCTGAAAGAGGTTTTATACTGCTATACATTCTTTTATTACTTTCCATAACCTAAGAAACCTTCATTCCTAGGCCTACAGACATAGTGAGAAATGGAGGTGGAGAGCTAGATAGACAGACATAGACAGACAGACAGACAGACAGACAGACAGACAGAGACAGCTACATAGTGCTGTGCCCGGCGCCCGCAGAATCGTTGTGCGACACGAGGACAACTGAGTTGAAAGAGAAGCGCTTGAAAGCGGCAGTTGACGTCGACGCGTTGTTGTTTGCGTCGTCCTTTCGCTCATCACTTGACAGACGAAGGACATAGGAACAGACATGTATAATTCAGAAGAAGTATAAATGGAAAATCCAGATAATGTGTACGAAAACAAAGGCCAAAGCGATCCTCGTCTCCTTCAATTTCTTCTTCTATGTAAGTTATATTAATATTGATGTCGTATTCGGCGTCTGTTGAATTCATCGAACGCCTAACTAGTAACAACTCAATTCAATTTTATTAGTAGATCAAAATTCGCCAGAGAAAACTAGCAGACGCTGTACACGGTAGTAGCTTCTATCGCCTGTAAAACATTCGGCCACTTCCGTTCGATTAATTATATATAGGCCTAATATAATTAATTATAATATAATTGTTGTAATAATACGCGTTAACTTTTGTCGCGTGTGTTTGGCCAAGTATTTAATCGTTATTTAAGGCTGCACTATATTGGGTGTTGAGGGTAACCAAACACCCCTAAAATTTTTATATCATGAAAATTTACTGTTATTAAACATAAGCTAAATTTTAAACTTCAGTTGCAGTCAAACGTGTTTCATGTAAGAGAAATAGGCATGCGACTCTGAACAATTTAAATTTTTTAATACACACCATAAGTAGGCCCAACTGCCGCCCAAGGGGCTGTCCATTAATTACGTCAACAATTTAGGGGGGAGGGGTTTGAAAAAGTTTGACAGTTGTTGATAGGGGGAGGGAGTCAAGAGAAGTTGACGTCAACAATTTCACTTTTTACTTTTTGTCGCGTGTGCTTGAATCAAGAACTAGGAAATTTCATGGAATACTACTTGTTATAATGGAAAAAAGCATGGCAAAAAGTCATAACCATCACATTTTGACACTCGGCGAGCAAAAAATGGAAAAAATGGTCACCATCGCAAAAATATTAACCTTGTTATTGGGACCTGTCATTGATCTGGGGGGGGTCAAAAGTTTTTGACGTAATTATGGGGGAGGTAACTGAAAGTTGACAGTTGTTGACAATGGGGAAGGGGGTCAAAAATTGCCCAAAAATTGTTGACATAATTAATGGATAGCCCCTAAGTAAGTAAGTAAAATCTCGTAAAATCTCGTAAATTTATATAGCGCTTTGGAAAGGAGTACAGTAGGCTAGTAGCTGCTTATTCTTATGCGCTTAATCTTTCTTGAAATAGTTATAGGCAAGGTGGGTTGTCGACTTGTCGGCCGGGCAAAGGTCAGTGTACCCATGAGATGGCGGGTCTGAAGGCTTGGGGAGATAGTGAAGGAATTAAAGGAACTGAGGATGTGGAGCTTGTCGTTTGACCGTGTTGTATACAATGGAGGGAAGCTGGAATTGAGTTCCAAAGTTCTGGTGAGGCGTATGAGAAAGTGCAGTTGCAGATTTTGAGAGATGACTGATTTAACGGGAGTGAGAGTGTGAGATGAGATGACGATCGTGTAGGTCCAGGAGGCTGAGGCGTACGTTAGGACTTAGGAGTTTTAAAAGGTAAACCGGTTTTGATGAATGAAGTGAACTGTCTGTAAGTAATCGTAATCACCATAATAGTAATCGTATAATAGTAGTATAATAGTAATATAATAATCGTAATCACCATAATAATAATAATAATAATAATAATAATAATAATAATAATAATAATAATAATAATAATAATAATAATAATAATAATAATAATAACATAGTAATCACAATACAAGAGGACTTTATGATGTTACGAGGTGAGATGCGGCTCTATAGCGCCAATGCTGACAGCCGGTGTAAGCCAATGTGGCCAAATTTTCCTAAATTAGAGACTTGGGTAAACTATGTTGAGAGATGGTAGAAGCTTGGGTATACTATATGACTCTAGTGAACAATGCTGGAGTTGTGAAATTTGAGCTGGAGGGGTCGGCGGGTTGAGATTTTCATTAGACTGAAATTCAATGAATGACAGAAACTGCATGTACCCAATATGCGATTTTGGGGAGGGTTGCACCCCCCCCCCCGGTAACTCCAACACTGCTATAGTGAGTCACAAAGAGCTGCGTATCTTCGTACCAGTTGACTGTAGGTCGTTTTCTGTTGCTAAATCGATTGGCGTTCCTCTTGTATGAGAGCCTTTGTCTGCTGATGTCGCAGTTGCATGTGGTTGCTTGAACTTGTTTCTGCTGTCGTTGTCGCTCAATAGATTGCCGGTTCCGTGATGCTTGGATTCGGGATATGGATGAAGGTCGATCCAGAATCAGCCATTGACTCCATCCACCGGATCAGTCACGTGAAGAGTTCCACCGCTCTCGTGTCCTACGTCGCTGTTCTCTTCGTCGTCATCGGAGCCCTTACGTTCCTCGTCGCGTTCCTCGGTCTCTGCGGCGCCTACAACGACAAAGCGCCCGTCCTGATGGCGGTAGGTCTCCCTTTGACGAAATTCTAATTCAAGTGAAACTCATCCACCAAAGCCATTGCCATCTATAAGGGGCCGTCCATAAATTACGTCACGCGGTTAGGGGGTCTGGCCATTTGTGACGAAGTCTGACGAGGGGTTCCGTAAATGTGACGCCACGCAAAAAAATAGGTCATGACCTTTGACCTTTTTTGCTTGTCAGAGATTTTGGAGAGGAAAAAAATACAATTATGACCTATTTTTTGCTTGTCAGGGTTTTTCGAGAGGAAAAATACAAGGATGACCTTTTTTGCTTGTCAAGACTTTTCGGAAGACGAAAAATGGCGGGGGGGGGGTCGGCCCGTTGTGACGTCATATTTTAGGGGAGTCCGACGTTTTGTGACGTCGCGTTACGTAGGGGTCAAAAAGTACCAAATTCGCGTGACGTAATTTATGGAAGACCCCTAATACCATAAAACTGACAGGCAATGTAATGTAACATAATATTTGTATAGCGCCTCTTCTGAAGAATCACTAGAAGCGCTCCCTCTGCAATTATTGCATATCGATAAAGAGACGAGTTTTAATGTTAGGCATAATTCGTTAAAAAGAACTGGCCATAGAATCAGTAGCTGCTAAATGACGAGTACGTATGCTGGGTCAAGACTCAAGAGCATTCCAGATGATAGGGCCAATTGATTGAAAACCTCGTTTCAAGAATAAGGAGGTTCGTGTTTGGGGCACAATGAGGAGGCTCTGAGTTGTAGGCCTATTCATAAGAGCTAAGATATCACCGATCAGGATTTCTTCCAGATTTTTTCGATCTTGGATAATCAAAAAGCTGTAAGTAAGTAACTCTATAAGTATGTCTATGCAACTTCAATTAGCTCAGTACTTGACGCAGTATTATAAAATTAGGTCGGCCTAATTGAATCCGTGATTATTCATAAATGAGATCGACACGCGCACAGTCCGAAGCGCCCATCATTGCATTTCGCAGCTGAGCGGCGTAGGCTATAGATGCTGTTGAATGTTTTTAGTATTCCTGTCTGCTTGTCGTTTTCATGATCGCAGAAATCGCGGCCATTGTTATCCTTCTCATCTACCTTCGCAGGGTAAGTTAATAAGAATCGACGGGCACAAAACCCAATCGTGCACAATTTCGATTTCAATATAATCAAATCAGGCGCCGAATATTGATTTAGAGGGTTAATAGAGCGCCGATTTTAAGATTTTACTAATTGTCGACATTTCAGTCAGCGTTTGAGATTAAGAGTAGAAAAGCGTCTATTGTATCGTCGTGGTATATCAGAGTGTCAATTGTTTCAGTGGATTTTACATCGATCATGAACAAATTATAAATTATTATCGTTGTAGGTCGATGATTCGCTACAGGACGATCAACTGAAGAAAGCATTTGCAAACGAGCGTCTGTTCAACGAAGCAACTGCAAGCATCTGGAATCACATTCAGACTGCGGTAAATAGAATGGCGCCGACCATCTCCCCTTCTTCTACCAGTTAACTATTTGCCAGCAACGATTTTGAAAAGCTGTTTCTTGCTGTGACGTGCTGGGCTAAAAAAATGGGCAAATGCAAATTGTCGACCTCAAATACGTGGAAACTTCACAAAGTTACTTATGCAGAAATCTCCTCATTTTGACTTATTTTCTATGCGTTCTACTGTTTCATGATGTTGTATTCACCGTCTCTCTAGCATTACACTTGAAGCTCAGGCATGACCAGGATTTTCTTAAGAGATACACTTTGCAAAACCTGGATTTTTGTTGCCGAACATTTTCGCTGTCTTGATTTGCTCGTTTGTCCAAAGCAGGGGTCATTTTGGTGGCTGGAGCCAAAACTACAGGGTGTAAAAGTGAAAAGGGCACCCCTTTATGATATTTAATATTTCGGCTGCATGTATAGCGATTTCAATGAAATTTATAGGCCATATACCTGGGAATGTTTCTGATGTAATTGACAAATTTCATGATGATATCGTTAGTATTTTCTGAAATATGACCAAAACACTAAAGAGACCCACATTTTGAAATTGACAACGGAATATAACGTCATAAGAAAATGTATCATTTTAAAGTCTAAAATGGCGTCGTTGTCATCGCACCAGACAAGGTCAAAGGTTACTTACGGCCAACAGATAAACACAGCAGCATTATGATTGGCTGCAGGACTGTCTTGATTTGCTTGGAGAAGATTTATATTCCATAAAGACGGAACATCTGCCCACTCTGCTCTCAGGACCCAGGCTTTTCTGGAGCAAAATTGTCCAGATTTCATCAAGAAAGATGACTGGCCACCCAACTCTCCAGTTATCAATCCACTTGACTTCCATGTCTGGGGAATCATGCTCGACAGATACCAAAAGTATCAGCCAAAGCCACAAAACATCACGGAGTTGAAGACGGTGCTGAAGAATATCTGGGAGAGTTTGCCTGAGAACCAGATCAAGAAGTCGATACTGTCAGTGAAGAAGCGCTTGTCGGCATGTGTGAAGGCTGAGGGGGGCATTTTGAGCACCTGCTCCCGTAGCGAATCATCTGAAATCCCCTTTCAAACGACCCTTTTCAGGGCCAAACAAATAAAAAAAATTTATCCCTTTATTATGACGTTATATTCCAATGTCAATTTCAAAATGTGGGTCTCTTTAGTTTTTTGGCCATATTTCAGCAAAAACTAAAGATATCAGCATGAAATTTGACAATTGCATCAAAAACATTCCTAGGTATATGGCCTATAAATTTCATTGAAATCGCTATACACGCAGCCGAGATATGCAATATCATAAAAAGGTGCCCTTTTCACTTTTACACCCTGTAGATTGGGATTGTCAAGTCCTTTTGTGCGGCCCCCGACATCGGGAGATACTACATTAATGTGCGGCCCTCTAAAACATATGAAACATTTGACAACACCTTAATGGAAAATTCAGCATTCAAATTGGATTTACACTTTGGCACTTGATCGTTAACTAGAAATAATGCTTTTAACAATTTTTTTAATTGTAAATTTTTCTTCGGCTTGACAGTTTTGGCTTATTAATAGGCCTAATTACTTACACTGTACAGTATTAATACGCTATGTCAATTAAAGTCGTTTTGGAAACTACTTAAAAATTTAATTCTAAATACCGAAAAAATGTGTGCGGCCCTCGGCTTTCATCGCAGACACTTTTGCGGCCCTCGGATAAAAAGTTGTGCCCATCACTGGACTAAAGGAAGTCCAGTTATACTTCGGCTCATGCAGCAACACACGAGTTCAGCATAAGACGAATAGTTCCAGCCGATGTTAATATGGAACAAATTAATTAATTAAGAAACGACCTATTAAATTACTGTTTAAAACAGTAGTGGAGTGAGTTCAACAACAAGTTACAGACATAATTCTTTGGAGTATCAACTCTGCCGGAGACGAATCATCGCCACTCTGAGTTCGATCCAAAGGAACGTAGGATGGGCATCTCTAGATCCAGCTCACATTGTCCACCGGCACGGAGTGGATATTAAGAGACAGTCCGCGTATTGTTTAAGTAGGGATTAACCCCCCCCCCTAAACCCACCTTGGCTATGCCACCGCCGTATTTATCCACCATTGGCTGCATATGCTGATGAATGATCTGAACGGATGCATGTACAAACGAACTAAGCCAAACTATAGACCTCGCCCATGTATCGATGCGTTTAAAGCTTTATTTCTATGAAGTTAGCGGCTAAACGCGTCTGTTGTGTTTTGCTTTAGTTCAAATGCTGTGGAATACTTGGTTACACTGATTACTTCAATTCTACCACATGGTGGAGCCCAGTTAAGGTGAAATCATGGAAATCTTCCATTTCATGCAGGCCAGATAGTGGGTGGCGAATGCGATTCTTCCCAACAAAATCTCCGATTTCCCTCACAAAATTTGCAATAATTTAGCAGTTAAGGTAATTTCTTGCAAAGCCCCTCTCCTCGAACTACCATAAATCTTTGTATATAATCTCTCTCTCTCTCTCTCTCTCTCTCTCTCTCTCTCTCTCTCTCTCTCTCTCTCTCTGTCTCTCGGTCTCTGTCTCAGTCTCTGTCTCTGTCTCTGTCTCTCTCTCTGTCTCTCTCTGTCTCTCTGTCTCTGTCTCTCTCTGTCTCTCTGTCTCTCTGTCTCTGTCTCTCTGTCTGTCTGTCTGTATCTGTCTGTCTGTCTGTCTGTCTGTCTGTCTGTCTGTCTGTCTGTCTGTCTGTCTCTCTCTCTCTCTCTCTCTCTCTCTCTCTCTCTCTCTCTGGCAGAGGAGAGTGTAGGGCCTGTGCAACGCGGTCCGCGACAACTGGGTACCGCCGATTGGGCCCCGGACAACTGGGCCCGCCAACTGGGTAACGGGACATCTGGGTAACGGGACATCTGGGTAACGGGACATCTGGGCCCCGTACAATAGAGAAAGAGAGAATGGTGTTGATGAATGGAATAGGCAACGACTATTTTGGTTTGCCGGTTTTATGCTTTAACATCATAAATGCCTGCAGGGATACAACGAAGGCTCAGTTCTTCTTAAGTCCATATAAGCCTGTAGTAACTATTGGTTGTATTTACGATCAAAGAAACAGCACCTCCTCCCATTAAGAATTTGTACTAAATTTGTAGCCGATGACAGGCTAAAGAAGACCACGAAGTTTTACAACAACCCTCATTTATTATTAGGCCTAAGTCGAGTTCGATGGTGCGGGGCCCAGATGTTAGTTACCCAGTTACCCAGTTGGCGGGCCCAGTTGTCCGGGGCCCAATCGGCGTTACCCAGTTGTCCTGACCCGGTGCAACGCTAATTGCATGACTTCAGGCCAACTTATATTTGCGTCGTAGTTTCTTTTTCTTAATTAATTGTATTATTTGACTTTCACAGTTAATGATCCTCATTAGTTAAGTCAACGTTTGCATATTTCTGTTCATTATAAACTAATTGTTCTAATATCCAATCAATTGGATCATTCTGTAGATGAATTTAAAGAGATTAGATAAATTTCAGCTCAGTTCAATTCAGTATTGCGCGATTCGCAGCCACCGTCAATTGAAATTATCAGCGTTAAATTTCCGTGAGCACTTTCTCAGAGACAGAGACAGAGAGAAAGAGAAAGAGAGAGAGAGAGAGAGAGAGAGAGAAGGAGAGAGAGAGAGAGAAAGCAAGCACATCGAGTTCTTTGGAAGCGCGTCAAATAGAAGAATCTCTTGTTTGCTGTTAGTCGAATGCGTCGGATGAAGTTTCCGTTCCGACATCTTGTTGTGCCTGGAATCGCGATGAGGAGTCGTCTGGAGACAATCGAACTCTAGGCCTATGTCTAGCGGATGTCAAGAGCGGAAACCTAAAAAGCAAACACTTTCACACCGAGGTCAATGAATTTTAATTTAATCTAGTTCTCGACTTGGTTTGAGGTCTGGGGTCTCCCATTGCCTGAGGACGGCGCTCACTCGTAATCAAAACCTTAGATCCGGGGTCGGATTTGCAGACTCCTTATAAGGACAAGGGCGGGAAGATGGCAGAATGGTATAACGCTAGACGGTCAGGCAAGCAGACGGACACGGGATCTGTACAATGAACAGCACGGTCATATTAAGCAAGCGAAAGGTTTCCCAATGGCAACGACAGTTCATTAGACTTATTGCCCAACATCTTCACAGTCTTTCTAGATATCATATTTGCCGAGAGCAATTAACTAGTTAACGGAGATGCTTTGACCGCCGGATAGGGTTACCAACTTTGGATTATGAAAACTCGAGGCAGGTTTTCGACGCATGTTGAAGCAAATGGAGGATATTCAAATGGTGTATGCTGGTAGATAAGTAACAATTATCCCACAGAATATGTTTGAAGTTTAGCATTTTCTAAGATAATTGTTACTTGTCAACATGGAAAATGTGAAAATCTGCAAGAATCCGAATGAAACATGCAATGATGGAAAGAATATACAAAACAGAAATGTTACATATTTAGGATTCGACATTAATCCAAGTTACAAGATTCAAAATTGAAAAAACATTCCCAACGATTCGAAGTCTAACTATATTTAGTTGCTACTCTCTTTTAAATATATTATCTCTGTTAACTTTTGTTTGCTTTGAGCAAATATTTCTGTCCCCCAGCATAAATTAAGAAATCGCTTCAAAATTGATGGAAATTGACTTTCACACAGAGTCAGTTTTTACCCATTCAGGTTTCATCTTATTACGTTCATCGTCAGATTTTCATCAATGAGAAAATTCTTTCTACGTTTGCATTACGGATAGCAATTTATAAAACGCAGCCAGCCAGTTTTTGCACATTTGAAGCATTACAATCTTATTACTTATTACATTACTATCCAACGTCTATCTATTTTTGGCACCTTCTTAAGTTTTGGAAGAATCTGTTTTAAGGTGCAATACTTCGTGTAATAGTCATCCCCGACAACTGTCAATTCACTTGTTTTCAGAATGAGTTCTAATAAGCTGTCGAACGAAAACACTTAATCGAGACAATATTTTGATGATTTTTTCGGGACATTATTTTCAAAATTTAACCCCTTTTCAATTATTTTAATGCTCGTGTGCATATACATACGTTGCATCTTTCCTGAAAGATTGAATCTCAATATGGAGTAATATGCTCAAAATGATTGCTGACCGAACTAATAAAAACTTAATCTATTTGTATAAGCTCATGCATTTCTAACTTGTTTAATTTTCAAAAGCATTAGTAGATAACAGACAGTGCAACAACGTGCTTCCGGTTAGACCAGTGGTTCTTAAACTTTTTGTGACCACAGTAAGTACCTCTGAAACAATATAAGAGAGCGAAATACCCCTCCAGCCTACCTTATCTGAGGACAACAGTTTTTATGTTCCCCTAATATATTGATAAAATTATAAACTGCAACATACTTCTGTCACAGATTGTGCATGTGCTAGAAACAATAATTATACTAATTATTATTTCTAAGTAAATACGGTACAAAAATTTCTACAGTATCTGCCCCGAATATCCCTCCTCCTCTTTCGGGACGTTGACCAAATTTTCGGGACGATCCGGGAAAATCTGGACGATTATCAACCCTACTGCCGGAGCGCCATCTACCGACCGAGTCCAATCCTCTCTCCGGAATTGACCGGAAGAACGAAGGCGGCGACGGACAGAACGGACAGAAGCGAAAACGGAAGAATCAGGTTGAAAGCGTGGAAGAGAATCCGGCGTCGAAGGTGCAACGTGAATTTAAGGGAACTGTAAGGATGAGCACAGCACGCATAATCGATCCATTCAAGCTTCGCTGACGTCCCTGTGAACATAAACAACAAAACAGATATCGTCAGTAGCCTAAATCAACATCTTTCCAGCCAAAGAATTTTCATTTGAAATTGCTTGCGAATTTAAAATGTCAGGCTGCCAGCCGACCTCTCCTTCTTCGAATTGAACCAGGACTCTGTGACATGTTGTTTTAAGACTGAACCTTAATTGGTCTCTCGCTCATCTGAGTCTTCCCGCTCTACATCACAGACCTTAAAGTACGCTGTGAAATTAATAATCAAATATTGATTGAATTTAGACCTACTCCTTCTAGCGTTTCGGAGGTTTGCGGTACTCAGCCCGTTGGTCCTTGGTTCGCTATTATCTCTTCTCCTCTTTAGTAGTTTGAATTATGCAATGAATTTAATTGACAGTTAGGCCCTAATGATATCTTAAGCAGCTGTTGTTTTTTTGCTTTTCGTCGAATGCGATTTTCTTTATCAGGGCTGCAAATACTCTATTCACGACTGGATTTATCGTCATACGATCGCGATGATCGCTTTGGCCGCTGGAATCTTCGCTTGCGAGGCAAGAATTGCTAGAAATCTACCATACTGCAAGACAGTAGCGCGCAGAGGAGGCGGTGGGGGATGCCAGTCTCGGGCCTTCACTAAACGATCAGAGCCGTAGCTATGGGGGCGGGGGACAAGACGCGCCGGGCGCCGACTGGTGGGGGCGCATTTTGGATGTAAAAAATAATTAAAAAACTCTGCGGAATAAATTTTAAAAAGGAAAAAAGGTCATCAGGCAAAAAATGGATGAGTAAGCTGTATGTATGACGACTAAAAAGGTCGTCAGCCCCAAAATGGATAAGTAAACTGTGTGACGACTAAAAAAAGGTCACCGAAATATAGGGGCGCAAAATATGAATCTTGCCCCGGGCGCCGAAAACCCTAGCTACGGCTCTGTAAACGATGCATTTAAAGGCGAGGTAGGCTAAACTTGCTAAAGTATGAGTAGGCGCTATATAAATTGTAAGAAAATCGAGCCGACTAAGAGCCCAAATAAAAAATAATCACTTGAGCCGTGGCGTTGAGACTTGATCGGCCTCGTATTAAACGTCTCTCCGTCTCAATTCGTGAGGGTGTCCCGTCAGTTCCTGGACCGTTAGTTGCATGCTGGCCGTTCCTATTGTTCTATCTTTTAAGTGTATGTAAACAAGTGTAGACCTATACACTATGTCTGACTATGACATCGGTTCCCAAACTGTGGTCCGCGGACCGTAGAGGGTCCGCGGAGGATATGACGGGGGTCCGCGAGAGCCTCTCTAAATATTTAGGGTTAGGATTAGGCTTAACCCTAACACAGATTACCTTTTTTTGCTTGTCACTACATTTAGGAAGGATGATATTGATCATAATCTTTTCTTCTTGTCACTTGTTCACTTGTTAAATAATGTGGTCCGCGAGCTAGCTGTGAACAAAATAGGGGTCCGCGATCAAAAAAGTTTGGGAACCTCTGAACGCATGTTGCCTTAAACGACGCAGTATAGACAGTGAGTTAGACAGTGCTTTGTGTTTCAGCTTCTTGGTTCCATCACCGCCTCTTCCCTCTTTCTTCTGATCAGACAATCGGACACAAAAGACGACTGAACGAACAACTGACGGAGGTCGTTTCGTCCGAGCAATTCGCCTTTTTAGTAACCGCTTAGATGTGCCGTTGTTAGATGTTCGCACTTCGCTGAAGATCTTCGTCATCTCCGCCGGTTTAGCTGCTGCAGTGGCGGATCCAGGATTTTGCAAGTGGGGGAGGGGCAGCTTCTACGCATGGCGAAACTATATTTCTTCATAAACTAGTCTAGTTATTTAGAAAGAGTGCACCAAAATATGGGGCGATTGGGAGGTCAGGCATCCAATGGGGGACTCGGAGTGCCCGTGCCCCCTGCGGAGCCACCTCTGAGCTGCCGAGAACGATTTACAGAAAACTGTTCTGAATTCCAAGACGTTTAATTACTTAATATTCGTGTAACATGATTTGTTATGCATGTTGCTGAGTTAGTCTATCGAAAGCTTTACTGCGATATGTTCTTAGCTTCTTATCAGATGTTAACCACAACGGGAAGGATGAATCTGCGTGATTATTGGATTTTGTCTCTTCCTCAGTTAGCGTTTGAGAAACTCCTGTCCCAGTCTGTGTCGGAGAAATCCAGCAACTTAAAAGTCTATTTAGCGGTTTTATACATGGGAGACCGGTCTTCAACGCCGCTATTGGTAGACGCCAAGCAGTAAATGCTTTTGACCATTCTCATGTTCCATCAAGTCATTCGGTCCTATTTGCCTATCTATGCTGAATTCAAATAGGCTAGTTTGACCGATAAGACAATGGAATAACAATTGGAGGTTTCGGACTTGCATCAGTCTTGGGATTTGCACAAGACCGATGAGAAATTATCGGGAGAGGGAGAGCTAAGGTGGCTGCCAACAGAATCGATATATATTCAGTCATTCGTTCATTCGTTCAATCAATCATTCATTCATTCTTCTACATGGGCGCAATACCCGTTGGTGTCTATGAGGCCCGTCGGAACGAATTTTTAGCAAGGGGTGCATTTCAGGGGCGTAGCCAGGGTGTCCGGCGCCCAGTGACAACATACTGACAAGGAAAAAAGGTAATCGCTTCTCAACGTCAAGAAAAATCTGATAAGCAAAGTCGTTTATCATCTCTTCAAATAACTGACGAGCAAGAAGGGTCTTCGTCGTCCAAGGGGTGCACTGCACCCCTAAGTTTTTTCAGGGGTGCACCTGCACCCTCTGCACCTCCACCTTCGACGGCCCTGGTGTCTATTGCAATTTGAGTTCGCCTCCTCCACTCGTCTCTGTCTTGTGCCGCTTTGTAAGCTTCATATAAGTCCTTGTTAGGCCATTTTTAATATATTGTCTATCCATTCTTTTTTGTGGTCTTCCTCTAATGTTTTCGATATACGAACTTGTATTACAGCGTCTTGCCATTCATTAATAAACCACAATTAAAGCCCTTACAATAGGCGTCAGAGGTCTCCGCCTGATTCTAATTATTAATCAAAATCTCTGCTGATGAGGAGCTCACGACGATCGCCCAACTTCCTAATCGGACTAAATGGAATGTGTCTGTCTGTCTGTCTGTCTGTCTGTCTGTCTGTCTGTCTGTCTGTCTTCATGTCCGTTAATGTAGCCACAAGACGAGCACAGGTCTGGGGCTCTCTGAGCAAGACCAACCCTAGCTGGGAAATTCTTGCAGGAAAGTTAAGACTATTTGATCAAATTTGTGCAAAACCGACGACAAAATGTTATCAGTTGGGGGGCGGGCTGGGAGATTGCCGTCATTCTGTCACGTAGTCTGAAAGTACAGTATGTTCCAAGGTTTGAATAAAATATAACTATACATTTTCTGTTGTGGTTCCGCCCCAGACCTCGGTGGGTGAGCTAACGGGCTCTTTCAAACCCCTTCTGTAGTTCAATCGACATCAGAGAACACCGCTGTTATTAATTAATGACAGAATCATATCACCCCAAACAAATACTTCAGCGTATGTATCACGTCATTCGCTTACTCCAGACGCAAGAGATTCTCACTATGTGCACGCTCTATCTAATTGTCTACATCCCTTTTAAATGAGTCAAACATCCCTTCTAAATGAGTCAAACCTCCCTTCTAAATGAGTCAAACCTCCCTCTTAAATGAGTCAAACCTCCCTCTTAAATGAGCCAACGGTCAAGCAGCGTCATATGGATTGGAGCCGTTCATTTGCCTTTATTATAGTGTTTCAGCACGATCACGTGATGTGGCGAATATGTGTTATGAATTTGCTACTAAACTCGTTTTATTGAATAGAATTAAGTGTAATTGTTCTTACATAATCAGGCCTATCAGCAGTAGCATAATTACGAGCAATAGCTGTTAATCCTTTCTTCAGCTGGGAGGGTAAAGGTGAATGTCGAAAAACTGTGCCTTTTCGTCTGTGCCGTTTTGTCGAGGTGCCCAAACATTTATGTTTTTAAAGCACAGACTTGATCCTCGCATGGCTGACTACTTTTCGGCTATCGCTATAGGGCCTATGCCAACGTTAGTCAGTAAGCAACTACTATGTAGGCCCTACAATTTTTCCAAAATGCCGTACGTGTTCACGAGATTTTACTTGTTTGCTTGCTTTAGAGCATCAATTGCATTATGACTTGTCTTTAAAAGCCAACTGCAACTACCTGTGTTATTTCAACGACGTAGGCCTGTAGCAGCGCCTCGAATATTGCTATTTTTATTCGTGGTTTTTGATAGCCAGGCGAAATACTGTAAGGCCTACATGTATTTTCAGTTAGTGCACAATTCACAGATAACAGTGTTGACAGAATGATGTTTATGGTTTTTCTGAAGCTGACAGCTTTTGCATATCGGTGCTTACAGTATAAATGTTGCTGATAAAATGTGAAGGTCGTTGGTGAAAGTCTGTTGGATACGAGCATTAATTACCTTTTTACCTTTTAATATCTAATGTCGGGTTTATGGTTGCTGCTTTCGCGGAGATAAGAGTTCCACATGTAGAGGCGTCTGGAGTTTACTGAGCTACAGCAGCAATAAGCGCAGGAACCTAAAAGTCTCGGGAGAAGAAAGAGTCTAAGGGCAGCATACAGGGCCCCACAACGAGAATCTGTATCTGTTCTGTTCTGCACAGGCATACAAGTGTCTCTATTCTTGTAACTAATCTTACCGCATTTCTCGGATGAAAGATATACGAACCCTGATAATATAGACAAAGTTAGATAGCACAATTTGCCATTAGCGAGTGGAGAGATTTGTGGATCACTTGACCCAATTACCTTTGCCATTCGTCTCTGGCGTTGTGAGTTAAGATCAGCAGAGCGATCGTATGCCGCAATTACTCACTAAGACACTTGCAGCGAAATACAAGAAAACGAAACGGAGAAACCGAGAACTTCTTACAGGCCTTTGGTTGTAAATGCAATATATAATGATCGTTTCTTTTTGCTTCTTCTCCTTCTCCGTTTTCTTCTTCTTTTGCTTCTTCTACTTCTTTTTCTCCCTCCTTTTCTTCTTCCTATTCCTCTTCTTCCTCTTATTCTTATTCTTTCTTTTTTCCACCTGGACCTTTTCCATTGCGCGTGGGACCAAATTGAATATAAGGTGACTTAAGTAATGAGAATCTGAGACCGACACTGATAATTATTTTGCGAAAACTGTCAATTTGCTGCGAATGCCAGTCTCCGATTGCAAGGGCTTCCTTCGCTCTCGCTGCAGTCGGGGGCTGTGCAACCGAAGCAGCCGAGGGTTTTTTATCTCTTCAACTGATCGAAACGCATTATTCGCGCAACTTTGCATAATGGTATTCTAATCGTCTAAAACCAAATGGAGCCAGTGTAGGAGGCACGACGGACTCTAGGCACTTTTTGGACTCAATAAAGTCCATAATGCCTGTAGGCACGATGGACTCTAGAGTACATACTACCTAGGTATTATGTATAATATTTAATGTATCTAATATCTAATATCTCTTACCTATTATGTATAATACCTAGGTATTATGTACTCTAGAGTACAGCATCCCCAAACACGATAGTAGCTTTTTGGTTTTCGCGTAATTTTCATCGAAAACGCTTTTCTTTAGCCATTTTGCAGAATGTAAACAATACAGGACGTCATTCGATAGACGAATGAATTAAGCGAAGTAAATAAGTAACGTGTGTTTTGAGTTAGCTAGTGTTGCCTAAATGGTGAAGACATTTTTATCCACGTATTACAACAGTGTTGGTGTACTCTGGTTACATGAGAGAAATAATTTCACCATATATAGGGACGCCGGCGTCACGCCGCTATCCTCTCGGCGGCGGCGGGGCGCCGATCCTGTATCGCCGGCGGCGGCGGCGGCGTCATGCAAATTTAAACGTCGGCGGCGATTATGAAGAAGATTATAGACTGTTTTTTACCTGTCAGGACTTTTAAAAGCCATAATATTAATATACAAATTAACACAAAGTTAAGATTATGGAAAGCACTAGTTTGACCAGTTGCAACCTACTGTTCTGAGAGTTGGACACAACTCTCAGAAAAAGAAGACGAAGAAGATGAGCGTAGAATAGACGCGTTTGAAATGAAGCAATTTCGCCAAATCTTGAGAGTCTCTTGGACAGCAAAAAGAGCTAACGAATGGGTACTAGAGCAGGCAGGAGAAACTAGAAGTTTGCTGAGCAACATAAAGAAAATGAAAATAAGTTACTTTGGACAAATTATGAGAAAAAAGACTCATGTATGGAAAAAGAATTAATACAAGGAACACTAACAGGAGGAAGAGCACGCGGAAGACCGAGAACGTCTTGACTGAAAAATGTAACATCCTGAACTGGACTGCAGTTGCAAAATTTATTAGGCCTACGGGAGACAGAAGTGGAAGATGGTGGACGGCAGTGATGGGTAATATCTTAGATACATGTATCTAGATTCTAGATATGTATCTAAGATACCAAAACTGTATCTTTGACAATGTATCTATATACTTTAATGTATCGGTATCTTGTATCTGTATTTCAGATACAATTGTTCTGTATCTAGTATCTTCACTGCCTCAAGATACAAGATACTGCAAATCTACAAAACAACGCTGCTGTTACTAAAAGCAAATGACTCCCTCATTCAGTAGACTGTGTTAACACTAAAATGGTTGTTGAACACATTGATTGTTAAGGACAGGATTGGCCTTGTTTGCCATATGGCAGCTTTTTAAGCGTTAAGAAATCTCACAACTTTGTTCACATTATTCTGTTTGTGCAGACGCTCACCTTCGAGTAATGAAAATGTATCTTATGTTGTATCTTGTATCTAGATACATTTCAAAAGAATCTACATCTAGATACATTTTGTCTAGGGTATCTTGTATCTGTATCTTAAATACATTTGAAATGCAGTATCTGTATCTGTATCTGTATCTGAGATACATTCAGAAAGTATTTGACGCATCACTGGTGGACGGGGTGGTTCATATTGTGTGGCCAAACCTCGGATCGAAGATGGCTAAGAACAGAATAGAACAGAACATAAGAATATGCAGGTCTGTTATTATTTCAGACATGTATAGACCTAATGATATACTGTCCAAGCTAAAGCGGATAAATGCTCCAATTTATCCTTCCCAGGATAAATGCATAATCCATTTTCTCAAGAAGTATTCACTGTTAAGTTTTAATATGAGCAAGTTTCCTCTTCTGTCCTTTAGATCTTTCATTTCACACTGTGTCTTCAAATCTAAACCAGTGGCCACAATTGTGGATACGCCTTCGATTTGTATGCAGTTTCATGTACTTTTTAATATAAATGTCATTATATTACATATTTCCATTGCAAAAGAAAAATAAAAGTTATCAGACAAGTATATTAAAAGTAAATATTTAAAGTGAAGTTTCTGCTGAAAATGCAACAATATGCACAGGTCCGAAGGAAGTGGGGGTGCAGGTGGTGCGCACCCCCAGAAAGATGAAGCTGTCTTTTTGCTTGTCAGGACTTTTAAAAGAGGATAAAAAGGGAAAAGGAAGGGTGACGACCATTTTTACTTGCCAGGACTTTTAAATTTTAAAAACTGCACCCTCTGCTAAAAATTCGGTCCAACGTGCTTGAATATGCATCTTTAGTAAAGTATGACATAAAAGAGACAATGTAAATTATGTAACAGAATTAATAATGCCCCCACAATGTGCCTTGTCAGTAACGAGTTGAATAGCCTTTGGCGCTTGTTACTTCTTGGCGTCTTCTATGTATTGATTATTGACTGCACTAGTCTTTGAACATCTTCTGTTCTTACATGACGCCAGGAGCTGATTACGATCGCAATGAGCGTTAGATTTTTATTCTTTCTTGGGACCAAACGCCTTAACCTCGACCACAGATTTCCAATAGGGTTTAACTGAGGGCTATTTCCCTGGCCAGGAAATAAGTGAAAACTTTTACTTTTGAGCCAGTTCATGGACTTCATGCAGCTTTTGGCAGTGTGACATGGAGCTCCATTTTGCAGAAAAATAAATTCCGTACCTTCATTGGACAAATCTTGAATTGAGGTGACCAACTTTGGCCACTAGCATAGACTAAGACACATTCTTTTCCTCCACATTTTATCCAACTTTTCCCAATCTCTTATCCTTAGCGGATGGATTTGAAGTACCGTTGACTGATGCGTCTATGACTCTGTGTACTAGGACTGACGCTACAATTGATTATATAACTTTTGGTTAGACGGGCTCTAAAAGCAAACTTAATTAAAGCCAATTTAGGATGACTGCGCATTTTGCTGAGGCCAACTGCCTAAGTCTGCTGAGCCAGAACGCAGTTGGAGAGTCGCTGATCTAGACTTACCGAAGTTAGCCCTTCCTTTAACTAAACGCTTAATTAACCAAAACTACTTTTAGCTACTCTTTATTAGACTTCTGTAAATTGCTATCAGTGTTGATTGGTTGGATTGATGAAATGGCTTTGTTACTGTAAATTCTTCGGAACCGAAAGTTGCCTCTGGTTTCAGCTGTTATACTGTTTCCACTCGGCAGTCCAATCAACATAAGTGGAATGAAATCATTAAATCTATCGAAGTTCTAAACGTCCAGCCAGTGTCAGACGGAAAGCGTTGTGTAGGCCTATGTCATTGGGGAATCTAATGACAGACGAGTTGCCTAGTTGTTCGGTTCGATTTGAGGTCAAAAGAAGTCAGCAAAAATGTCACTGATGCTATCTATCTATGGGACTGACTGCCTTTTCTTTCAATTGTCTGTCACAGATCAGCGATCGTTGGACGAGAGAGAGAGAGAGAGAGAGAGAGAGAGAGGAAACGAACGAGTAAAGAGGAGGAGGAGGAGGAAGATGACAGTTACTTCCACTCCTCCTATCTCTCCTGTTTGCCTAAGCAATGATCTAACCTAATGAGAAACTGCCTTCGCTCGTGCAATCTGATTCCTGGGCTGAGGCAGTTGTTCGGTCGAATGCAGTCGGTGAATGCTGGATTTCGTTTTCACCATGTAGAATGCTAAGCCGCTAGGTCGTCGCTAGGCATCTTCTGCAGCTCCTCTAGGACCTTCAAGTTTTCTCGTTTTTCAGCCGAAATCCCTTCTGAGAATCAGCAACCGAAAAAGGACAAGATGTCTGACCTTCGTCTTCTTTTCATTTGCTGCCTTTTAATGTTTTCTGGATCTGAGTCATACGAAGGACGAACAGCTCCTGTCACAGGTAAGGATAACGCAACGCTAACAATGCACTCCGCGAATAACGTAAGTTCGAACTGTTTGGTCTGACGATTGACGAATGCGTTGAATGAGCGTTGACAGATAGAAATGCGACATATTGGACTAGAAGCTGATGACCACGATTCAGAAAATTATTATACTTGCCTAAATGTCAGATGCAAATCACGAATTAGGATAGGAAACTGGAATGTACGAAGCCTATACCAGCAAACTAGCAAATGTAATACAGGAGAGGGAATATCTAAACAAGAAATATCTAATGTACCTAATATCTAGTATCGACTATCTAAGCAAAAAATGAAGACCCTGATGATGAACATAGTTAAAATGGGCTCAGAATACCCTCTGAATACGGGATGGAAGTAAACTTGAAACATACAAAAGTCATGGTAGTCAGTAAAGAAACTCAAGGAAATGCAATATCATCATCAACAATGTAGGGCCTACAGCTACAGCAGATGGAAGGTTATGTACCTTGGGAGTTACATCACAGACGACGGTCGAAATGAGAAGGAGATCAGAATAAGAATAGGTAAGGCCAAAGCCGACTTGTGGCCTCTACGCGGCGGAGGGGATAACCACCTGAGTAGCTGAGGCGTAGCCAGGAATTTGATTGGGGGGGGGTTTATAAAATTTGGGGTATATATTGTTATGTTTAATATATGTATAATATATTATATACATAATACAAATATTTATTATATTATATTATATTATACTACACTATCTATAATACTAAAATCCTTGCTATCAATGTCCCCTCTAATTCTTGAGGGTCCATGTGCGCAACAAATTTTTCTTGGGCAACAATTTCCCAATTGACTAACTTTTGGGCAATTTTACTACGCGCAAGAAAAGAAACTCGAGTGTGGCTATATATATATATATATGTGTGTGTGTGTGTGTGTGTGTGTGTGTGTGTGTGTGTGTGTGTCAAACAGGGTATTAATTATATAGTACTTTTGTGGTCAAACTTGAGATACAAGAAACCAGCTATATCTAGACCCCTCTTATCTCTCGATCGAGTTTGTAGACATTTGACAGAGAATAGATTTCTGAAAGACTTCATTTAGCGTCATTTCAAATGGCTCACAATTTTTTGTGGCATTTCTAATGCTCTAGAATAAAAGTGAGGCAGAATATATTGACAATTCTAGTACAGTTTGACTCAGCTAAGCTGGGGACACACGAATATGTGGTTTTAATTTATTTCATCACTCTTCTGAATTTTGCATATCAGCCTACTGTATCATTAGTCTTTGCATTGTCCAATGTCAAACAGGGTATCAATAATATAGTATTTTTGTAGTCTATAAAACTTGAGATAAAAGAAACCAGCTATATCTAGACCCCTCTTATCTCTCGATCGATTTTGTAGACATTTGACAGAGAATAGATTTTGTATAAACGTCATTTCAAATGGTTCATCGAAAACAGTTTCCATTTTTGTTATTGTTCAACAGCTTAGCAGTCACTGACATGACAGTTTCTAGAATAAATGTTGTATGTACGACTTTTTGTACGTTAATAACCATTAATGAATTGCGTTATTATTATTGACAATTTCGATTTACAGTTTGCAACTAATACATCACAATAATGGTAAAATTGTCATGGGTTGAGCTGGGGACTGGGGACACGAAAATGTGGTTTTAATTTGTTTCATCACTCTCCTGAATTTTGCATATCAGCCTACTGTATCACTAGTCTTTGCATTGTCAAGTGTCAAACATGGTATCAATTAATTATATAGCATTTTTGTGGTCTATAAAACTTGAGATTCAAGAAACCAGCTATATCTAGACCCCTCTTATCTCTCGATTGATTTTGTAGACATTTGACAGAGAGTAGATTTCTGAAAGACTTTGCAAAGCATCATTTCAAATGGCTCACCATTTTTGTGGCATTTATAATGCTCTAGAATAAAATTGAGAAAGAATATACTGACAATTCTAGTACAGTTTGACTCAGCTAAGCTGGGGACACACGAAAATGTGGTTTTAATTTGTTTCATCACTCTTCTGAATTTTTGCATATCTATATCCTACTGTAGCCCTAGTCCTTGCATTGTCCAATGTGAAACAGGATATCAATTATATAGTATGTTTGTGGTCTATAAAACTTGAGATACAAGAAACCAGCTATATCTAGACCCCTCTTATCTCTCGATCGATTTTGTAGACATTTGACAGAGAACAGATTTCTGAAAGACTTTATATACATGTAGCGTCATTTCAAATGGCTCACCATTTTTCGTGGCATTTCGAATGCTCTAGAATAAAATTGAGGCAGAATATATTGACAATTCTAGTACAGTTTGACTCAACTAAGCTGGGGACACACGAAAATGTGGTTTTAATTTGTTTCATCACTCTTCTGAATTTTGCATATCAGCCTACTGTATCACTAGTCTTTGCATTGTTATATATATATATATATGTGTGTGTGTATATATTCCCAATGTACTGTATATATATATATATAATTAAGTTCGCGACCATAATAAACCACTTGCTAAGTGTTAAAAAAGTGGTAATTACCTTTTCTCCGTTTGTCAGGCATTTTATGGACGACGATAAATACAGTATAAAGACCTACAAGTCATGTGGTAGTAATTACCTTTTTTGTAAAATATTTGGACAATTTTTCGTAAAAAAAACCTCCTGCACATTTTATGGGCAATAGAAAATTATTTTTTGGGCGCACGGCTGCCGTTTTTGGGCGCGCGCCCACGCGCCCACCTTAGAGGGAACATTGCTTGCTATCCTTGCTCTGTATGTCTGTTACCTTCAAGCGTTCTGATTGGTTGGCTGGGTGAGCGTTCTGATTGGTCGTTCTGGAACCTTAGGCTTCGCGAAGCGAACGGCGACGCGAAGCGAACGGCGACGCGAAGCGAACGGCGACGCGAAGCGAACGGTCACGCGAAAGCGAACGACCACGCGAAGCGTTTGACGAAGCGTACGTTGCAGCGTCAGAGCTTGGCTACGTGGCGTATGTACATCATTGAAACGTTGTTCAGCAGCATGAATTCAATGATTGGGTTTTAGTATTATCCTGCACTGCGAGCGAAGCGAGCATCTTTCTAGTACTATATAATATTATAATATATTATATAATATTATATATATTATATATGTTATATATACCATGTATAATATTATATATATATATATATATATACTGACTCCCAACAACTTGCAAACCACTGTGCTGACCGCTGAATTTGTAAACAAAGACAGCGGGGTTTCGTTTACTCCTTCTCTAAATCTAGACCCCTCTTGGCAAGTAGATATAAACTAGACATTTTAATTACTGGACTTTTGTTTACATGATCAGTCGGCCAAATTCGCTGCTAATGTCTCCGTGGTCGGCCATTACTGACCCAATTAGTCTTAATTCTCAAGTGACACCCATCTTCAACGTCAAGAAACGGAACAAGCAGCTTTTCACATGTGACTGAACTCAGCGGTGTAGTCAGGAATTTGATTTGGGAGTGGGGGGGGTATAAATCTTAACTAGTCATTGCTATTTCAAAATCAAAATACATGTTAATGTTCCACATGTGAACGAAACGGCTATTAATCAATAAAAACATTTCTAGGTAGTCGGATTTGGGGGGGTATATACCGATATACCCCACGTCCCTACGCCCTGCTGAGTAGGGGATTGCTCGTCAGGGCTATACCATCAGTGATGAAGGCTTCGGCTGAAGTATCAACTTGGGTGCTACGCGAGGTGGGAAGGCCTGACGAGAACCCTGAAATGATGGCTAACACAGGCGGTCCCTCAATGGGCGGCAGCGGTGATGATAGTGAAGATGGTGCAGTATTGGATTGAATCAAGAAACCGGCAGCTTCACGCAAAGGCAAGAGCGAAGTACGAGTATTACTTGGAACTGGTCTGTCACTGCGGGATGGAAAGCCTGGTACATACCACCCTATAGCCTACTACCGAAAACAACATGGATGAGAGTAGGAACAATCTTATTCATGATGCGGTCTAGCCTCGTAGCGAGGATGGCTGAAGACAAGACAAGACAAGATGGCCAAGGGAGCCAAATTCTCGGATCCAGGCTATTCCCCTGGGTTCAATACCGGAGAATAAAACGAGCATTAGTTCCAGGCAGCCATTTGACTATATCATTGGCGTAGCCACGGGGGATCGGCCCCTATTCTGGCAGGGACCCCGCCGTGGGATTTGCGCAAAACCGTTGAGAAATTTCGGAGAAGAGTAGGTAGCTTGATCGAAGAGAATACATGAATTTGCGAATAACTCTTTTAAGAGCCTTTTTACCAGAAATTCTACGTATCACCCTATTTCGGAACCCTGGCTACGCCGCTGGATCATATTCCTGGTAGTAATATTGCGATCCTACTCAATGCATATAAAGCCAAATTCTTGCCTACTAGATTGAGTAGATTCCAATGCTAATTACCATATATTCGGCCTAGATCAGCACCATCTAATTATTCTAATGTATAAGAAATGTATTGATTTTAACATGATATATACACATATCGTTTAAAAAATCAATATATTTTGCAGTGCAATGACGTCATCGACTACTGGTTACTTTAAATGCGTAGATAGTTCATTTCTGAGTGTGATTACCAAATTTCATGGCTGTATCAACAAGCAATCTCTAGTTGCAGCAGTTAAAAGACGCTATGGCAGTGATGAGCACAAATTTGTATCCGAGGGCCGCAAAAGTGTCTGCGATGAAAGCCGAGGACCGCACACATTTTTCGCCATTTGGAATTACATTTTAAGCAGTTTCCAAAACGACTTTAACATAACATATTATATACTGTGCAGTGTAAGTTAATAATAATAAGCCAAGACTGTCAAGTCAAAGAAAAGTTAGTAAATATTAAAAGCATCATTTCTAGTTAACGATTAAGTGCGAAATTGTAAATCCAATTTGAATGCTGAATTTTCCATTAAGGTGTTGTCAAATATTTCATAATGTTTAGAGGGCCGCACATTAATGTAATTTCTGTCGATGTCGGGGGCCGCACGAAAGGGCTTCGAGGGCCGCATGTGGCCCGCGGGCCGCACTTTGCCCATCCCTGCGCTATGGTGTTTAAAATTCAATGGACCCAAAGTTTGCGGACCCGAGATGCTGCACTGGTGTGAAAGTAGTCAATGGATTAGACAGACAGTTCTTCAGCCGATGGTCCACGGGTGCAAAAACACTTATTCATTGTTTGCGGGCGCGAAAAATTTCACTCGAATCCTGCATCGACTCAGAAAAAAAAATCTCTGAGCTATCAAATTTCTTACGGTATTTCTAATTCATTTTTGTGTTCAAGTACTTTTTCCTTCGTGTCACTAATGAAAACCAAACGCAAGAGGCAACATTCAGATTTCATATGCATAGCATGTAATCCAATGAGATTGCGTTCAACAAATGAACTTGTATTTACATTGGCATCCATTTCTATTTAACTGTCGGCGAAATATTTTCCCTATTTCCTATTTCTCTTCTTTTGTTTATAAGCAATCAGCTTACAAAAATACTTATTCTACTAAATTGCTTTGTTGCCTGATAGTTTTTTGGACCATTCCGTCTACTCTGGATAATGATAGTCAGTTAGTATTATTATCAGTGGCAGTGGCGTAACGTGGGGGGGGGCGGGGGCACTTTGTTGACAGCCCCCGGGCTCCGGGAGAGGGGGCCCGAAGAGGGGTCTAAGCTAGGGTTAGATTAGGGTTAACCCTAACTTAACCCTAACCCTAGAAATGATGTGCTGACAACCCTTTTTTTGCTCTCGTCAGGATGAAAAAGAGGCGATAACGTTTTTTTGCTCGTCAGCTCGGGGAGTAATCTGAATTATGTTGGTCAATTATATCCAGCTTGTGTGTAGTATGGCGGAGGAGAGGGAGAGAAGTTTAGGTTGGGAAGAGAAGAGGGAGAGAGTGAGTGAAGTAGGGAAATAGAGGAATGAAAGAGGAGTGGGTATGTCAAAGAATAGGGAGAGGAGAAGGGAGGGCGAAGAGAGGAAAGGGGAGGATAAAGAGACAGAGAAGGGGAGGGACGGAAAGAGGAAGGTATTTTTGTAGTGTAGTAGGAGATGGAAGGGAGGGGAAGGAGAAAGGGGAGGAATGGGGAAGGGACAATAGTATAGAAGAAGATAGAGGGATGAGAGGGGAGGGAGAGGAAAGGAACGGAGAAGGAAGGATTGGAAACACATTTAGGGACAAACACATGCACACAAAGTTAGGAAACTATATAGGCTATAAGATATGTAGGCAACGTTAAAAGGGTATAATCTATAGGCCAGCGTGGGTCCTTCGAAGGGTTAGCGCATGACAACGACTGAATGAATTTGGTTTGCCAGCCTTTGGGCACCGCCCTTCCTTCCATCGAGTTAACACCCGATGTACTCGTTCACAGCTGAGTCGATTGGGGGCGCCTGGGGTAGAAACATTCGAAAAGTTTCTGCCGCTGACGGGAGTTGAATTTATTAGCAGACCAGTGCGCTAACCACTGCTCCATCGCGCGCGCACACAAACAACGTCCTGCCAAGCAATTATGAACGACGTCTTCAAGCTCCGCCCATTAATTATTATTGTTTGCCGTCGCTTAGCAACGATTACAAAATGAAAGCAGCGCGTCGCCCAATGAAGACGACGTTACCGTACGAACACACACATTATATATATAATCATTTATTTGAAGTCAGAATAATCTCACCTGAAAATGTTCAGCCTTCAGTGGGGTCGACCGGTCAAACGCCAACATTTTCTGTCAGTGTGTTGGGAACCAAACCAAGCGGCCCGGGGCAAATCGAATGTCGATCAATAATAATTAATGCGTTTTCAGAGTAAGAATTTTAAGTTTGACACAAAAGTAAAACTGTCGACGATATTGGCAGATCGCTGCTCAACAGTAAATGAATTCATTAAATGAAGTGAAAACTTGAAAAGTAGACAAGAAACTCTTCTGCCTTAGTTGATCTTGTACCCTCTACAACAATTACAAGATCTTGTTGTTATTGCTGCTGTTACGTTGCTGCCGTTGTTTTTGATGATGGCGATGACGATGACGACGACGATGATAATGCTGATTATGATGATGATGATGGTGATAGTGGTGGTGGTGGTGAAGGTGACGGTGACGACGACGATGAATATATAATAGAATGGTTGGATAAGCGAACGAATGAATAAATCATCAGAGAATTTGTGCGCGAACGAAATTGTTGATCTCGTTATGAATGCTTTTAGTAGCATCTATAATCACTCATGAGTTAATTCCGTATAGTGTACGTGTTGTTGTTGCCCTTCCGTCAGCAATAAAGTTACGATTGGGTAGAAATGGGATTTCTCCACAACAGTCTGTCTCCAGAGACAGACCGTATGGCGGTCATCATCATCAACATCATATCATCCATCATCATCATCGTCCATCATCATCACCATCATCCAGCTCTATGGGTGTTGTACCCGCAGCAGACGACAGCCTGATTCACAATTTTCCTCCATCTTTCTCGGTCCTGTGTAGTTCTGGTTAGTGTGTACAGCTCCGCGTTCTCCCAATCCACGAATATCATCCAAGTTCCAACCACTCTCTTCTCAGTCTGCCTCTTCGATTTTCTCCATCTATTGCGTGATCTTCTTCAACAGTCTTCCGTCCTGTATACATGCCCGAAGAGGTTCATTTTTCACCCCATTAATGTTTGCATAATATTTGTTTTGTTCATAATTCTTTCTTGTATCGTTGTGTTCTTCATTTTCTGCTGCCATCTGATGTTCAAAATCCTCCTATAGCACTTCATTTCAAAGGCCAGTAAACGTTCTTGGTCTCTTTTCTTTATGGTCCAGATTTCTGATGCGTAGAGTAGGCCACTAGTACTGTACAATGAAGATGCAGGTTCTTAATATCTCCAGTTTGGTCTCGAATTTCGTGACTTTGCTTTGTAACTTAGTCCCTTGAAAAATCCTTATAAGGACCAAATTACTTGTATACCATTTTCAATTGTACTGATAATTATGTTCCAAGGTAAGAGTAGTATGTGGATTTATATTTGCATACTTGCCTTGAGTTACTCTAAATGTGTACTATGTGTAGTCATTGTTTCCTTTATAATACCAGTTGAGGAATTGATTATTTAGCAGAATTCTTTGTTGCCCAGCGACGTCGGCTCCAGTTTAACGAATGTTTTCGCAAAGCGGTCTCATTGTTAGACCTCATCGTGCGCGCATGACTGATTAGCTGCTGGAAACACTTGTTTAATTGAAATTCAACATTGCTATTGACTAGATTATGTTTTACAACATTCTTTTTTTGCTTTTCTAATTTTGTGATTCGAATTGAAATCGTGTTTGGTTTTTCCTTTCTAGCTTGTTTGTCTGACAAATGTCGGTCCTTGTCCTTGATCCTTATCCTTGGAGGTCAGTCCTTGTGGTCCTTGTGCTTGGGGGTAGGTTCTCGTCCTTGTCCTCGTCCTTGGAGGGTCGGTCCTCGTCCTTATACTCGTTCTTGAATGGTCGGCCCTTGTACTTATTCTCGTCCTTGGAGGGTCGGTCCTTGCCCTTATCCTCGTCCTTGGGGTCGGTCAGTGTTAACATCACTTGTCTGACCCCGCCCCAAAGGGCGAAGGTAAGGACGAAGAACGACCGCCCAAGGACGAGGACAAGGACTAGGATCTACCCCCAAGTAAAGGACTACAAGGACTGACCTCTAAGGAAAAGGATCCAGGACAAGGACCGACCTCGTAAGACAGAATAAAGGCAAAAAGTAAAAACAAAAACGATTTCAATGCGAATCCCAAAATTTAAAAAAAGAAAATGTTGTGAAACACAATATAGTCAACAGCAATGTTGCATTTCAAATAGACAAGTGTTTTCAGCAGCTGATCATTCATGGGCGCACGATGAGGTTGAATTATAAGACCACTATTACAGGGCGGTTGACGTTTCTGATCTGGTCAGATTGGTCGCCTGTCTTTTAATGCGTTAACACTCTAATCATGTAAACAGCCACCACGCTGTCTACGGCCTGAACGTTCTTAAGGTATCAGCCTAATTTGAAACATTTGTAAATTTAATTTCAACCAATTTAAATTTTCTTAGACATGCAATTATACAAAAACAAGGCACAGTGCTAGAAACTGCAAACCTTATACATTTGCATTGGTTTTGTGGTTTTCACAAAAGATATAAAACTAATAGGCCATATAGCCAACTAACTAACATAAAAACTGCACCGAAAAATCATAGCACTTTTCCTTTCACTTTCGGGTGTTTGCTTTAATTAAAAATATGATTAGTATTAGACCTAACACTTTGTGAAGGCATTTGTGACTGAGAGCTGATCTTGGATGCGTTTGTTACATTTCTTACTGTCGACGATCTTGAACTCCTTAATTTCCTTATATGAGTACTTTACAACTCGCGGCGGTGTATACCCTAAAGGTGAGCCTTCTGCTCAGGCCCGTCGAGAGAAATTCCGGGCCCCTATGCAGAATGGCCGGCGGGCCCCAGACAAGTCTGAAAATTAGCTGACGACCTTTTCTTTTTTTGCTCATCATTGATTTCACGATTTCACCGAAGTTTAAATACCCAAACTGCAACTCTAAAAAAATTAGTAAGGACTTTTTTGCTTGTCGCTCTTTTGACGCTGTTCCTTTTGATGTGGTTTTTAAAATGTGTCCTCAGGTCCCGGGCCCCCTTTTGCTCGCCGGGCCCTTCTGCTCAACAAGCATCCTAACCTCTCTTTAGTGTTGTTATTTGTATTATTGTTAATTATACCCCTCTCGACGGCCCTGCGTTATGATTATAATTATATTATCTACAAATATTTTAGGATGCAGTTAATGAAAATTATAAATAACAAAATGCATGCATCCAGGTTATATACGCTTTCAAATAGGAAAAGGAAGTTCAGCTGCTCAACTGGTATTGTAAAGAGAGCAATGAATGGCTGCACATTTAGACTAACTTAAAGCAAGTATGTAAATATAAATTCACACACTATTCTTACCTTGGAACATTGTTATCAGTACAGTTGAAAATGGCATACAGCTAATATGGTATTTTTAAGGACTTTTCAAAGACTAAGTAACATGGATGAGGACAAGGATCGACCTGCAAGGACGAGAATAAGGACGAGGACCGACCCCACCCCCAAGGACGAGGACTTCAAATTGGCCCTTAATTAAGGAGTCCTTAATGGCAAGGGCCAGGACAAGGATTAACATCACAGACAGACAGACAGACAGACAGACAGACAGACAGGACAGGTGGACCTGGCTATTATTCTCATTGAGATGAGGGAAGAGATGACTCGGTGGTGTGAAGATCTTTCTTTTGTAGACTGCCTTCGTTATTTCGTGGTCGTTGCTTGTTGTTCGTTGTGTAGATGAAGAACGACTTCACGAAGAGCTCTTCACAAACGCCATTACAATCGCGAATGTCGCCCGGCGCTAAACGTCAACGAAACCGTCAGCGTACTAATGGGGATTGTTCCAAAACAAATTGCAGAACTCGTAAGAGTTAATACAATCAGCACAAACACAACCACTTATATACTAGCCTTCTTCTCTTTGCAGTCAAATCATTCACACGCATACAATATATATATATATATATATATATATATATATATATATATATACAGTGATAGGTAGTATCCTAGATACATGTGTCTAGATATCCTAGATACAAAGAATTCATACTACACACACACACATTCACTCACACAAATATATACAGTATACAGTATATAGATTATATACATATATATGTGTGTGTATATATATACAGTGATGGGTATTTGTATCATAGATACATGTATCTAGATACGTATATATGTATCATTGGCAATGTAGCTATATACTTTAATGTATCGGTATCTTGTATCTGTATTTCAGATACAATTGTTCTGTATCTAGTATCTTCACTGCCTCAAGATACAAGATACTGCAAATCTACAAAACAAAGCTGATGTTACTAAAAGCAAATGACTCCCTCATTCAGTAGACTATGTTAACACTAAAATGGTTGTTGAACACATTGATTGTTAAGGACAGGATTGGCCTTGTAACCTTGTTTGCCATATGGTAGCTGTTTAAGTGTTAAGAAATTTTACAACTTTGTTCACATTATTCTGTTTGTGCAGACGCTCATCTTCGACTAATGAAAATTTATCTTGTGATGTATCTTGTATCTAGATACATTTCAAAAGAATCTACATCTAGATACATTTTGTCTAGGGTATCTTGTATCTGTATCTTAAATACATTTTAATTGCAGTATCTGTATCTGTATATGAGATAATTCAGAAAGTATTTTACCCATCACTGTATATATATACACACACATATATATGTATATAATCTATATATACTGTATATATTTGTGTGTGTGAGTGTGTGTGTGTGGAATTGAATTCTTTGATGACATACAATGCTTCTCTCACAGACTAGACGGAAATAACAGTACAACAGATTCGTTGCAGCTTATCTGTAATAACCATTTGTGCACATTGTTCAGGGTGCGATTTGTGATATGGTGCAGTGAGGGGAACATTTGGGGGAAAATGGCGAGCAGTGGGGGAACATGGGAAATGCATGGTCTAGTGCACATTACTTTGCTCTAATTTTCAATATTATTTGTATAATTTGTCACACGCCATTTATTTAAACGACAAATGTAATAGCGCAACTGCAAGTTGCAACAATTGAAAACCTGCAACTAAATTTAAGCAACAATCATTTAACATTAATACAGAGTTGTCATGGCAGGAATTGACGCAGATATATTGTCAGGTTTTTGCCAGTTGGTTCATCTGAGTTAGTTAGTTAATGTCACCCATAGCAAGATCAAGAGCCCCATTTTTCAGATGTTAACTGTCTTTAGTCTGGGCAAACATTGAACAGTGTTGGTGGTGGCCGGGTGAAAGACCTCTCCCCAAATTTCACTGTCTTAGATGGAAAACAAGAAATGAAAGTGAATGAACACTGAGTTGATTTCATTAACTGGCAGCATCGCTTGTGCATCATTTATATTCACGCACGTCAGCAAACTAGCACCGCATTTTTCAGCATAACATTCAGCTGACGAAAACAAGAAATTAAAGTGAATGAAAAGTTGATTTCTAAGAATTTGAAAATCCGCTCACATTACTGAGTACTGAGTACTGAAGCAAGCACATTGCCGATTACTTTCACATTGTTCTTGTACTGTCGGAACTGAACCAAGGCTAGTGACTGATCTACTTCGCACAGTTCTACGAAGAAAGCTATTGCTCTATCACCAAATAATGATCTGTCAATGTTATTGTCTGGCCACGACGATGTATAAATGGCTAAATCAGCAACACAGACAAATTTGTCAAAGGTTAAGATAAATATTTGCCCTGTTACCACCGGACATCAAGTTTCATTTTTGATTTACTCATGCTCGGCGCGAAGCGCTGAAACATTTCTCTTCCTCTGCTGACTGTGAATGCATTTTCCTGTAGGCCTAACAGTGGTGGGGAAGATTGACTTCACTGGCTGGGATGTCAGTAGCCACCTCAGTGGGGTGATGTAGTTGGGCAGTGGGAAGGAAAATTTTCCCTTCCCCTACAAATCGCATCCTGCATATGCGAAATTTTTAAAATTTACCCAAAATAATGCTTACAATTCCTGTTTAAAGGGTTGTCCATAATAACGCTTGATCTTCCGATTAATCGCTAAAACATTTTGGCAATTAACCTATTATATTATATTTCCTGGCGCTTAAATGTCAACAAATTTCTATACTCACATAATGAAGAAATATCGATAGCTAGTTGTACCGGACGTTTGTAGTTTTATTATTTTGTAAGTCCTGGCAGTGCTAAATTTTGTCTGTTTTACAGACTTTGGAGTGAATGAACTGGGTAATAACAGTAATTCTAATTTTTCTGGCAAATATTTTTTTAAATTGAACTATTTAATCAGTGGATTAATTTCTATCGTCCTTTATGTTGTCAGTTTAGTTGTTTTAAAACTATTAATTAAGCCTATTTGTTAACTAGTAGCCTATAAGATTAATCGTCACGGAAATCACTAATGGTCAACAGCCCTATTAAAAAATATATAATCGTTATTATATATATATAATTTTAAAAGCAATATAAGTATATTGCTTTTAAAATTTTTGACATGATTTCTTTTCATTTGTGCTTATGCGCCAAATTATAAAGTCCAACCTGCCTCAGTATTTACTTACAACAATCTTCTAGCCGTAAATTTGAAGTCAGAATTAGGCCTAATGACAATTTACCTCCAGGCTCCACAAGCCAACTTTTATGAAACGGCAGAAAATTGTCTAAATTTAAGCTTGAACTGGCTGTGCCTCTGTACTTGGTCGACATCAGATTCTGGAAACATCTTTACGCCATTAATGAACAGTAATCGAGTCTCTCAATAGAATATAATTTATATTTTCCATTTCACTCTTAATATCTTCTTCTGTCTGTTTTCAAAGGACAATTTGAAGGAAGTTCTGCGATTGCTCTTATGGATTCAACTGGTAGGTCAGATGCTTCAATGAGTTACAAGTTTATCGCATATTGCTAAGGCTTATTGCTTATTCGCCGCGAGAATGACAGAAGAGAAAAAACAGAAATCAAAATGAAAATATTAACACACTGAATAAATGATCCAGCAAAAGTACAATGTCCATTGCCATTGATGCCTTTTGCTGGCTTATTTAAGTGGATTGATATCATTAGAAGTCAGATTAAAATGCAACCATTCAATAAAATATTTGAAGGATAAACCATGACTTCACAAAAGTAGCCACAATAATCCATGAGGAGGTTTGGTCTGTAGGAATGAGCAAAGAAATCTCCCAACGACATTTCTCGAGCGGCTCATATAATAATTAATTATAGTTAAGGGGGCGGAAGATGGCAGAGTGGGTTACGTGCTGGAGCGTCAGGCTGACGGAGTGGGTTCAAGCCCCGTTAGTGCCCCTAGTGGCTTTCACACAGGCAATCACAATCACATTCAATGCCTTCTAAGCCACTTTAAATCATGCTAAGTAGTCTTCTGCTGAAGACTATATAGGCCTATGATTATATATTTGTTGGCGAATTAGCCATATGCAGTATTTGCCATGTATTTACATTTCAGTCCTGGATTGACTTTCGATTGTCGTGGAATGAGAGCCAGTATGGCGGGATTTCAAACTTTGCGATTCCTAGATTGAGGATTTGGAATCCGGATATCATTCTTATGAACAGGTTTTGGCACCCGAATCTTATACTCAGCTACATTATTTTGCATTAGAAATGTTTCCATGTGCAGCAGAGCAGAGCTCGTGTTCTGTGCCAATCTGTCCGTCGATTAACTTCGAACAAGAACGTCAGATAATGATGATGATGATGATGATGACACTGCTGCTGTTGATGATGACGTTGATGATGATGACGACATCACATTCGTAATTAAGTGAGTATTATTGTAATTGGCGAATCATTCGCTGATTGAAATGCACTTCGTTCACATTCAACGCAACGCCAAACACTACAAACCTCTACGATCTGTTCGATCGAAATTTAAGCAGCACAGAAATTTCTTGCCAGTATTTGCCGAACACATAAACACGCGTAGTTCTCTGCTTGTTATCCTCGTAAGCTGCTGGCATCTTAACATTTTACGGCCTCAGAAAAATTACAGAATTCGTGAGGTCTAATCGATCAGAAAAAGATTTTAATATAATCGACAGATGATTTCAAATGCTACAGTTTACGGAATCACAATTACATCACTATTTGCTTTAAAATAAACATCTTGTGAAGCGAGTATTTGGCCCAAGAGTCGCTATTCTAAGACAGCTACCATGTCGTTGACGAATATTGTCGGACCTCATGCAGATAAGTAAGATAGTTATCGTCTTTCATAGAATCTTCGTGATTAGTTGGGATTAATCCACAAAGTGGCCTAATGTTTTATGAATGCCGTACCAACCAAAAATTCTTATAATAATAATAATAATAATAATAATAATAATAATAATAATAATAATAATAATAATAATAATAATAATAGTGCTGAAAGTCTGAAAAAAGGTGCAGGAACTCTCTTGGCGCAACCCTAACCCTAACCCTAATGAACAATGAGTAGCCATCATTTACATTTCTATAGCGCTTTTTAAATCTTAGCTTAATAGTTTTGCAACAAGTACACGGTGCTTTTACAATATTGGAACAAATATTGAAAAATTATGGAAAAAATTTTCATGGTCCAAAAGGGTGCCGGAACTCAGTTCCGGCGCGTTCCGGCTGACTTTCAGCACTGATAAAAAAAATAATAATAAAATAATAATAATGCACTTCTATAACACCAGTTCTAATACCTAAGGGTATCAATCGATGGTACTTCAAATCCATCCGCAAAAAACCAGGTAATTCCAGAGATCAGTCAGACAGAAAGAGCAGGACCGACTATTGAGGAAAAGCCAATTGAAAGAAGTGTGTTTTAAGTCTGGATCTGAAAATACTCAATGAATTGGGAGATATGACAGCCAGAGGGAGAGAGTTCCAGATTTTTGGCCCAGAAATAGAAAAGGCCCTCGTACCAATTTCAGTGTTTATTCTAGGTACATTTAGCAATGAATCAGCAAACCTTGTTGAATGGCGGTGTTTCGGGTGATTCAACATAGATTTCAATTATTGAGGTTGGCCAGATTGCAATGTTTTAAAAACCAGGAGACCAGCTTCGAATAGGCCTAGGCCTACAATAAATCTCTGTTCAATGTAGCTGTCCAGTGTAGCTTTCGAAGAACAGGTTTAATATGATCATGCTTACGAGTTTTTGTAATGGCTCGGGCAATTGGATTCTGAATCCTTTGAAGCTTTTGCATATTAGACTTTGACATACCATTGTAAAGGGAGTTGCAATAATCAAGTCTACTGCTGACAAGGGTCAGTGGTTTTCACACAGGCTTACTTAGCCTCCTAAACCACTTAAAATCACATTATTACTATAAGGGCGTTATCAAGAGGAATCAGAGCGGATTTTGGCACAAATATGAAATAGCTCATCATTCAAATAGTTACACTCTGCAACTGAAATTTCAAGAAGCGTCCTTATTGCAGGCTGACAATTTTGACCATTTAAGTCAATATTTGAATTTTTAACAAATGGCTTATGATTTTCGAATGTCTTCGTAAGCGTCGAGTCGGTGACTCGCTGGGGCAAACAAAATGCAATCGTCCATTCAGACGGACGCGTCTATTGGTTTCCTCCGCTGATGACCGCCTCTTACTGTCCCATCGACATCTCCTGGTTTCCGTTCGACGAACAGCACTGCGCCCTCCAGTTCGAGCCGTGGTCCCTCGATTCCTCTAAGCTAAACCTGACGCTGAGCAATCGTTCGATTGACATAACATTCTACAGGAGAAACTCCGAATGGGATTTGACAGGTATGCTTTGCCTGAGAATTCACACTTATTTGCTATTTTCTTGTATTTACTGTAGCGTCGTCATCAGATTCACTAATGAAAGTAGCTAGCGAGCTTTCGCTTTCTACTGTGCATCCTGGATTATTGATTATTGAAGAACGCCTTCTTGCTTAGGGATGCCGGATTTTTCGTTTGCGGCTTGTCCTTTGCTCTCGTTCTGCGCCAAAGTGGAAGAATAATTGTGATCTTTCGATGAAGCTTTGGAGATTCGTTGGATTTTATTTTCTTGATATTATTACTTAAAATAAAATTTGGCGGAAAGCGTTGAAAGTGCATAACCGAAGAGCACGTGGACAACTGACGAAGCAAATTCAATTCAAGCGATCGCAATGAATTTGAGATGCAACATTAAGTCACGGATGGTATTCTTGCGTAGATCCTGCGTTATACCCGATGAGCTTATTTTGACACAGAAATTCCCTTGCATTTTAAATTCGCAAGCAATTACAAATGAAAATTCTTTGGTTGGAAAGATGTTGATTTAGGCTACTGACGATATCTGTTTTGTTGTTTATGTTCACAGAAACGTCAGCGAAGCTTGAATGGATCAATTATACGTGCTGTGATCATCCTTACAGTTCCCTTAAATTCACGTTGCACCTTCGACGCCGGATTCTCTTCCACGCTTTCAACCTGATTCTTCCGTTTTCGCTTCTGTCCGTTCTGTCCGTCGCCGCCTTCGTTCTTCCGGTCAATTCCGGAGAGAGGATTGGACTCGGTCGGTAGATGGCGCTCGGGCAGTAGGGTTGATAATCGTCCAGATTTTTCAGGATCGTCCCGAAATTTTGGTCAAGGTCCCGAAAGAGGAGGAGGGATATTCGGGACAATGCAGTGTCCCGAAAAAGTCAGACTGTATAATAATTCGCAAATCAAAGCAAAAAATCATTTACTGAATGTTGTAAATGTCCATGGAATATTAAAAATCATTAATTCAAACATACCCTCTGTTACCGGACAGCTATTTGGTGTTTTTGTCAAGCGGCTCTAACCCGAACCCCGCTAATCTGTAATCCCACTTATGGTACCTTTTCTCCCAGCGGGTCACTTTTGAATTGACAGTTGCCGGAGATGACTATTTCACGGAGTATTGCACCTTAAAACAGATTCTGATCATTCTTCCAAAACTTAAGAAGAAGCCAAAAAAATAGATAGATGGTGGATAGAAATTTTAAAGATTGTAATGCTTCATATTTGCAAAAACTAGTTGGCTGCGTTTTATAAATTGCTATCCGGAATGCAAACGTAGAAAGCATTTTCTCATTGATGAAAATCTGATGATGAACGCAATAAGATGAAACCTGAACAGGTAAAAACTGACTCTGTGTGAAAGTCAATTTCCATCAATTTTGAAGCGATTTCTTAATTTATGCTGGGGGACAGAAATATTTGCTCAAAGCAAACAAAAGTTAACAGAGATAATATATTTAAAAGAGAGTAGCAACTAAATATAGTTAGACTTCGAATCGTTGGGAATGTTTTGAATTATTGAATCTTGTAACTTGGATTAATGTAGAATCCTAAATATGTAACATTTCTGTTTTGTATATTCTTTGCATCATTGCATGTTTCTTTAGGATTCTTGCAGATTTTCACATTTTCCATGTTGACAAGTAACAATTATCTTAGAAAATGTTAAACTTCAAACATATTCTGTGGGATAATTGTTACTTATCTACCAGCATACACCATTTGAATATCCTCCATTTGCTTCAACATGCGTCGAAAGCCTGCCCCGAGTTTTCATAATCCAAAGTTGGTAACCCTATCCGGCGGTAGTGATTTTTCTACACCCCCTCCCTGGCGATGTCGGGAGGTTACGCCCCCAGTTTGTGACAGGCAGCCCCTGGCCTCACACCCTTTCCAGGGGTGCTGTTGGCTATCTTATGCACTGTTCTTAAGAGACGTTTTATAATGTTTCCAGGGAAAATTCACCTTTGGAAATTGAAACTTGAGCCACTATAACTGACCCCATAAAATTAGATTGGACCGTATGAAAACAGAAGAAATTAAAACCGAAATCATAGTTTTTACTTGTATTTTCTTTTTTTCTGAGGCCAACCATCGAACCTCCAACCCATCATACCCCTGCCCAATTCTATGCCATCTGAGTATAATGAGTCTAGATGAAACACTGGTCATTGACACCCCTACAATCAGTGGCGTAGCGAGGGGACAGTGGGGGCGAACCGCCCCGGGAAGTAATTGCTCTAGAGGTGGCATTTTTGATTTTTGTAATTATTTTATTTATTTACTGTTATGATACGTTTTTTTCTTGTCAGGAATTAACGTTTTTTGCTTGTCAGGAATTTCAGGATGTTTAGAACATTTTTTTCTTGTCAATTTTTTTGGTTGCCAGATTTTTCGGAGGCGGCACTTTTTTTCGCCCCGGGCGGCAATTTACCTCGCTACGCCACTGCCTACACATTATGGAATTATGGGACACCCCCAAACGCAAATTCCTGGGAAAATGCCTGTCCGGCCGTGAACGCATTTCCGTTAACTAATTAATGGCTCTCGGCAAATGTGACATCAAGAAAGTAGCAATTCCTCAGATGTTGGCCAATATGTGAAATGTATAAACGATCGACAGCCATTGGGAAAACTTTTACTTGCTTAAAATGATCGTGCTGTTCATTTACTTCATTATATGAAAATTAGTTTCGAAGTGTTTTACTTTATTACAGTTGTTTATTTGAAAGACGCGTCTCTTGTTTTAGAAATATCGACTCTCTTGGCTCTGAGCGTTCATCAGCTGCTCGTCGCTGACAGTATTCCTCCCACATCTGACGTCGTTCCTCTGATGGGTTAGTAAAGACGAGCACTGATTCATCATCATCGCTACAGACCTCGTGGTCAGTGAAAGCCTTTTGCCAGTTGCTTTCCAGGTCTGGCGAACGAACTGTCTGAATTGCTGTTCTTTGCAAGGAAACAGCACTGACCATCGATCTTATTAGCGTAAACGTAGGTTATTATTTCTCAATAATTTTTGCTTTCAACCCCGGTTAAAAATACAAAGCGCCCTCTGAACGCATAACTGACAAGAGTCACTAACGAGCATGTTGGCTACAGACGACACAGCGTTCTCGCTGCATTAGAACCGCAAGAAGACTAAAGTCTAAACAGCCGATGATTCTTAAACTTCGACCGCTGCAGGTGGTTGTCACCCTTCGGTTTGCTCTTTTTTTCAAATAAATCGTTAATATTACTTTCAGACGCTTTTAAATACTCATATGGGCCAACTTGCACACGTTTTCACATTTTGTTTTTACATTTTGTGGGATCGGATATATTCATTTGCCACTGTTAAATACACGGTTAGGGGGTTATGCGCTGCGACCATTTCACAACAGTCGCCCTCATGAATTTTCCCTTTTGAGTGATTTACTTTATATAATAATATTATGCGTCTTTGAACTTAACCCTAACTCTAGCATAGCAGAGCGCATCCACTAGGAACAATCTTTGATCCTTGAACAAAGCGCCTCAAACACAGTTGTTTTCACAGATGTTGACCAAGTCTCCTAAACCACTTTAAATTACGTTATTATTATTATTATTTAAATTATTGTTATTGTTTTCATGAAAGATCTGCTATTCGGACTTGACAGCAGAAGTCTTGCTGTCCTTCGTGTCCTGAGACCCCTTTGCTTTCTTAGGCCCTGCTGCCTGTCTCTTCATGACAGCTTTCGTTGATGTCTTTGGAGCATTGCTGGGTGGAGCAGCTGTCCGCTTCCTCAGACTCCTTCCCTCCGACAGATCAATGTCAACAAATGCAGCTTTGGCTTCAGCTACTGTTTTTTCAACCAGTGACTGAGGCTTCTTCTTTGAAGCTGCAGGTGGTTTTTTTGAGTGCTTTGCTGTCTTCCCAGCCTCTTTGCAGGTCGGTCGTAAGTGGAGAGTATGCTCGTACTGAGCGGTGTAGCAGCCACCCTTGATGTCGCAGAGTGGAGGATACGGATCGACGATTCCCAGATCCCACAGATTCTTCAGCACCATCAGAAACTTGGTCTGATCCAGACGATCGAGCCACCGACGGCAGAACGCAAGCGTGCCGAAATGCTTGTCGATCACTCCGAGAAGCTGCATCGATTTCGTCACTCGGGTCGGAACATGACCGGCTTCATAGTTTTTCATGTAATGAGACGTCTCCATGACGACGTGAACGTGAACCTTTCCGGTGCTTCCGAAGGTCTCGATGGCAAGGAACTCACCTTCCTCCGCCCTGGTCGTGTCACCTCCCTTGACGATTGAACCGTCTTACCGACTTGGATCCTGAACGGCGCCATCGAGTGATCGCTCAGGTTATGTATGCTCTTCACTGGGTACATCTTTCCGTCCAATTCAACCTCATTGGAGACCGATATCTATGACATCCCGGATGGCCTCTCCGACGTCGCTGATACGCACGTAGATCCTGCGCTCACGGATCCCCGTGTTTGTCGCATCCTTCATCGCGGCAAGAAGCGGATCGTATCGTGAATTGAATGCCACCGTAAAAGCGCAATCAATGACCCGGCCGTTGAAGTGGATTCCAAAGTCGACCTTCATCAAATCGTCATGCTGGAATACCGTCATGTCACCGTTGTTAGGATTGTTTTGCGCAGCACAATTGTTAATGGAAACGTCCATTAGGAAGGCCAAACCGGCGCGGAGACCGTCTTCTTTTATCAGCTACGCCACTGGAGGTGATGCCTTCCAGAGTCTCGCAGAGATCAATCAGCTTCGGTCCTGGATTAAAAATCGTCTGCATGAAAGATGGTATTTTTCTCGTCTGTCTGTTGAACCTCTGCAGCTATCCTGACCTCCTTGTACGTGTCGTTCTGAACTCGATCGCGAGCTCTAGCCTCTTCCGACGTAAATATATTTTTAGCCATGTTGCTGTCGGCGCCGACGTCATGATCCTGTATTTCTCCAACCGGATCTCCATCAGGCAACAGGTCGATAAATGGTATGGACGGTGAACAGTTTGCTCTGGTTTTCCGATTTTGGCGTTTTCTTCCGATTCATTTTCTTATTATTATTATTATTATTATTATTATTATTATTATTATTATTAGTAGTAGTAGTAGTAGTAGTAGTAGTAGTAGTAGTAGTAGTAGTAGTAGTAGTAGTATTTAATAGGGAATGTTTGAAGGCGGACATAAGGCAGGCTCACAATAAGTCAAATGAAAGCAAAATGAAATAAAATAATAATAATAATAATAATAATAATAATAATAATAATAATAATAATAATAATAATAATAATAATAATAATAATAGGGTCTAAAGTGGTTCAGAAGAGTCTGCCCTGTGTGAGAACCACTGCTGTATCCATCCAATCTAGTATCCTATGGTAGTTTTAATAATAATAGGGTTAAAGTGGTTCAGGAGGGTTTCCCTGCGTGAGAACCACTAACGGTGACGTGGATGCCAAAAAAGCATATGCTATGCGAAAGAATTTGACAGAACAGTAAAGAATGAGTTTCAATTGATATAACTATGTATATTTCACGGCATTTAACTGTATGTGTATTACACATTTATTATCCATTACTGACAGTGATTGCTTGAAACATGAATATAATAAATTAAATAGTTGAGCATACGTTCATTGTTTTTGATGTACGTACTGTAATCAAATGACATCAACATTTTGGCATTGGTGCGCATAACGAGAGCATATTATCTGAAAATAGTTATATTTCTTTTCATTGGTTATGCTTGAAAATAATCAACAACGCGAAACGCCAGTTTTTTTAGAGCTTTGAAAGCAGAATCCAATTGTGGGCCTGTATAATGACATTCAATTTTCAGAGACTGGGCTGAAACACTTAGGTGCAGGGACGTCATTTGGGGAGCAGGGGGGCCGTTGCCCCCTGATTTTTAGGATACAAATTTTTCACCAATGTTTGTGTTATTTATGTTATTTAGTTTTTAAACGTAAATTGGCTGTCTAAATAAGTAACAAGATTGAAAAGCAAAAAAGGTCATCAACCCATAAAGGAGGGCTTTATGTCGAATTTGAAGTAACTAATCACACAAAATGACTGACAAGCAAAAAAAGGTCGTCAACTTTTTCGCAAACTTGTCAGGTCGAAAGTTCGAAAGTGTCTTCCCCCTGAAAAACAGTGAAATGGCGTCTTTGCTTAGGTGTATCCGCCCCATTGTAGAAGATGTTAGTAACAGGGCGTAGCAATGGTAGAATTAAATGCACCAGAATAAATATGGAAAACGAATTCAATTTTACAGTGCCTACTGTAGAATGACACTTATGTGTTGTTTTATTTTTGTGGTTTTCAGCAGGCCTATTTGTGTGGCTAAATAAATATTAGTGATTTATCACTGTATCAATTTTATTGATAAATGAGTAGACGTGAGTGTGATCTCATCTACTAGATGATCATTACCATCAGATCCCATCTATTTCGATAATGAATAAATTAACATAGAAAAACGCTTTCCTTCAAGATTTCATACGTTTCTCACAAAATTTAAGTTCGCAACGAACATGTGTTTGATTGTTTGTAGGAATCTACTTCGCATGTGTAATGATCATGAACGCCGCGTCTCTCGTTAGCATGGTCGTCATCTCAAATCTTTACCATCGTTCAGTGTCCACTCATCCAATTCCCAACTGGGTCAGAACGATAACGGATTGCATTAAGCCAGTGTTCACTGTTCAAGACTTAATGAATCTTCAAATGATGTTTGAAACCCACGTAGATATTTACTATCAGAAAATGCAAACTACATATATTTTTAGAATATGTCGACCACGCAGATTTTACAGCTGTAAGGCGCAGGTTTTTTGAGGCTACTAATGCATTTTGTCAGAATTTGTTTGATTAATGATAATGTGGTTCAAAGTAGTTTAAGAGGCTTAATGGGCGGGAAGTTAGCAGAGTGGTAACAACGTTGGACGATGGAGCAGAAGGTCGCGGGTTCAACTCCCGCAGGAGCCCTATGGTCGACTCAGCCTTCTTTCGCCAGATGGCGATGGCAAATGAGCAGCGGATTAATCCGCGGAGTAAACAGGCGCGTTGCATGAGAACACTGGCCCCGTATCATGTAACTTACACCAGTCGCCTGGCTGAGGGCCTTGGTAACGGAGATCAGCGCCGCCCTATGAGCCTTGAGTGCTCGGGAAGGACTTTACTTTTTACTTAAGAGGCTTAGTAAGAGTCATCGCTTATTATTTGACTGTTATAAAATTATTTAGATAGGACTATTTTAGCATGAAATGATCGATAGATAGATAGAAAGGTAGATGTGCGTATGTATGTACGTATGTACGTTTGGATGTATGGATGTATCGTGTATGTATGCATGGATGCTTGCATCAATGGATGGATGGATGGATGGGTGGATGGATGGATGGATGAATGAATGGATAGTTAGAAAATGCAGGTTACCGACTTCTTACCGTAGTTCATCTTTGTGATGTGGTCGTGACTGCATAAAAGCTTTGGCAACGCAAAGGACTACACGTTAGCGTTGCAAAGACGTTGATGCAGGGTACAAGACATTTTACTACATGATTGCTTTTAAATCCAAGATGTTG
The DNA here is from genome assembly GCA_018105865.1 of Metaphire vulgaris. Taxonomy (NCBI): domain Eukaryota; kingdom Metazoa; phylum Annelida; class Clitellata; order Crassiclitellata; family Megascolecidae; genus Metaphire; species Metaphire vulgaris. The sequence goes on from CM030854.1 coordinate 7,984,274, forward strand.
TACAGTGGAGATTGTGTTGATGGTAATCTTTCTGGCAATTTTGTTACTGTTTCCAATTTAGGTGAGGATTGTCTGTCGAAGACTGAGCAGTCTACTAGGATTAAGAAATTACTTCGCGCTGAGTGTGACCGGCAAGATTTCCGAATCTAAATGCGAAGACGTCTTAAGATCAGAGTCTGAAATCAAGAGTCATAAGCAAGGTGCCGTTCCGGATGGTGATATCGCAGCCTCTTTGAACCGCATCGTGCGTCCGGAGGCTGAACCGGAAGTCGATTGGCAATTCGTGGCTCTTGTAATCGATCGTCTTTGTTTCTGCATTTGCGTTGCTTATATAACAATCGCAACGGCGGCTTTCTACGCATGCGCAATTGTAGTGCGACAGAAATAAGAATTGTTTTAACAATGGCTGCTTGCCCGTCAAGCATAACGGGAAGGCTAGGCTAGACTGTTTCTGTCCGGGAATACAGGAAATTTAGCTAAAGATTTTGCATAGGCTTAGGTCTGAAAAAAATTGTCTAGTATTTTTTCCCATCAATCATGACGGGATAGAGCGACCCGCAGTCACGATTGTCAAAATGTATAAGTCCTGACGGAGTTGTGGTTTTCGGGGTAGTATCGTTATTACTGTGAAGCGACATAAGTAAAGTACGGTAATAAAAGCGAATACTGAAAAGTAAGCTGCTAATCGGGCAATACGAGTCGTTTCATGCCTAAGGCGGATAAAGGGTTATAACGATTGCTTCCCTTTGAACGCTAGTCATTTTGGTCATAAGGAGGGCCGTCGGTAGTTAGTCTTTGTCCGTGCAATTGTCATTGGCTACCGTTGTTGTCATTGGCTACCGTTGTTGTCATTGGCTACCGTTGTTGTCATTGGCTACCGTTGTTGTCATTGGCTACCGTTGTTGTCATTGATTACCGTTGGCGTCATTGGTTATGTGTTGTCAGTGCTGCATGGGTTGTCAATAAATAAACAAATAAAAGGAAACTGTGTTTGTTCCTTCGTAAAGTCGCTGTTGATGGCAGAGTCTCAGCGCATTGTCAGCGAATCTTGGTTGTGAAGAAAAACGCCTGCCTGCAGTCATATCAATGACAAGAAGATCAACTCTGAGCCAAGAAGGGATACAGATTTCCGCCTGTCTATAAGGTGCTGGGAGCCAGCTTGTAAGAAAACAGTTGAGGTAACTTGAGGAAGAAAGCTGTCCACCGTCTATCAATGAGCAGTAATGCTAACAAGGAGTGACCCCCAAAGACGATGATAAGAACGAGGCCGACCCTCCAAGGACGAGAATAAGGAGTAGGATCGACGCCCAAGGACAAGAATAAATCCGAGGACCTACCCACCAAGCACAAGGACCACAAGTTCAGACCTGTAAGAACAAGGATCAAGAACAAGGACAAGGACCAACCTCTGCAAGACAGAAAAAAGGCAGAAAGGAAAACCCCCAAAACGATTTAGATTCGAATCACAAAATTAAAAGGCTAAAAAGAGAGTTGCAAAACACAATCTACAGTAGAACCCCATTTTATCGAAGCTCAAGAGACCATGATAAATACTTCGATACTCCAGTTTCGATATATCCAATTCCGGGTCATATAAAGCCAGAATTCCGTTTTGAGCAAATGTGCATGTCTCGCTATTATAAAATCTAAAAATCGATTTTATGTCAAAACATTAAGATCTACTTCAACAAATGCTAAAAGTAATAAAGTCTATCACTGCATAAAGAAATCAAATGAAAAAGTATAACCAAGACCTTAGATCACGATAATCACTTTCTTTAAAATCCCAATGTTTCCTATCGGTGGCAGTTAGCAAGGTCAGGCTGGCCGACCAAGCAGACTGATTGACCTCGTGGACAAAGTAGGCTACAGTAATTGCAACTTCCAAGTCTCCAAGAGCGGAATACTTGAGGGGAAGTGAGCAAACCCCCTCCACTGGCTTTGACTATTCGATAGCATGCCTATTCAGCCATAGCTGCAAACTCGGGTGAAAATGTGAGGGACCCAACCTCAATACCTTCCCTTCCCTACCCTACCTTCTATAGCATAAGTGCTTTGAATATGATTATCTTCAGCGTACAGTACGGACTTGATTAAGTCTAGATTAGTTTGTGATTAATTTGTGATTAGTTTTGAGTGGGTCGCGAAAAGGCAGAATTAGGCTATTGCTTTCCAGTCGATTTCGTGGGAAAACCGGACACACTCAGGATGGAGATTAAATTATTAACAAATGGGTTTCGGACCTCCCAAAAAAGTCGTACGGCTCGAAAAGCCGGAAATTAGTTAAACCTCCCAAAATGTCGTACGCTCGAGGAACCGGAAATTAGTTAGATTAAAACTTGGCCGTATTGGGTAGTCTTCTCCATCGAAGGTGTCGGAGGGGACGTAGATAGGCTAATCACATATATGTATATGCATGATTTTTCACCGATGGTTTTGATTGGAAAGTTTTGTATGGTACACGAATATGAGGATTATGTGTTGATTAATAATGCTGATGAAAATTGAATTAATTTAAAATTGCTTGTTCATTAATCATTGTAACGGAAATAGAACTCGGACCAAAATCGCCATGACTGGAATATAATCGAGAATATTGGTTGAATTTAATCTAGAAGATTGCTGGAACTTAATCGAGAAAATTGCTTTATACTGTAATTATATGACGGAGTTTTTGCTATTAAAACCCGGGACGCTGAACGCAAAACAGTCAGAGAATTCAGCAGTTCCTGAGAACAACCGAACTTGCGTTGTTAATTTCCGCCAATACGCTAAACTTCTCAAAGCGGGGAGGGAGCTCGACCCTAGAGGCCTGATAGGTGCTCGTTGGTCCCGTTTAGAGCGGAGGAGACAATAACCGGCCATAGAAAGATTTCCCGAGGCCGTCGACCAAAGTCAAATATTTACATTAACATAACTATCAGTACGATAATATTGAAAATGGCACACGGCTAATTTAGTCCTTATAAGGATTTTTCAAGGACTAAGTAACAAGGACGAGAAAATCTACCGACTCCCAAAGACGAGAAAAAAGGACGAGGACTGACTCCGCAAGGACGAGGATAAGGACGAAGATTTCAAATTGGTCCTTACGGAGTCCTTAAAGACAAGGACCAGAACAAGAATTAACATCATTGTCATAGAGTGGAAGAGACCGGCGTATAGTGAAGCCACCGAGAAAGACAGATGTCCGACTGTCTGTCTATAAGAGGACTGGAAACCTGTTTACGTTAAGACAGGAGAACCACAAACTCCGCCAGTAGCGTGCAGAGAGGGACGGTGGGGTGGTGGCCCTGGGTATCCACCAGAAGAGGGCATCCAAGTTGTCTCGACGACCTTTTGTGCTCGTCAACATCAAACATGCACCAGATGATGGGCCATCCAAATTGACTTGGCCCCGGGCATCCACTAGTCTCGATTGATACCTTGGGTATTATAACTGGTGCTATAGAAGTGCATAATTATTAGTCTCTGCACGCCATTGGATTCCGCTGAAGTGTCATTTATAACGGAAGTCCGTTTATAAGCGAGAACAGAAGAAAACAAGTGCGCTAAAAGAAGCCGCAGATGACTGAAAACAGGACAGACGCAACGCAAGTCACGCAACCGCTCGTCTTTGCGGGAGAGTGGATTGCAAGTTCCGTTGCCGAGAATGAAAAGGCGCTGTACCAAGATGAAGTATGTGACCAAGAGCGTGTATATAAAACCGTCAAAAGGCGCCGACGCGATAAGAGAAGCGAGTTAAAGCGTGGCATGGAAGAAGTCGGAGCCAGAACGTAAATGGAGGCGTCTATTCGGGTACAGGACATTCTCCTCTGGACATAATCCCCCCGGACATTACCCCCCCCCCCCACCCGGTACAACCTTTGCAGTGACACAGCTGGACATAATCCCTCCTTTGTTTACTCTATGGGCTTTGACGAAAAGCAGTGTTTTGCACCCGTACGGGGTCATATATTCATTACCCACACCATAACCCAGACACGAAACACTAACCCTAAACGATACTGACGGCAGCCATGGCATCAGAAACCGATAAATATCTTTTTAAAAAATTAGGATCTATGATACTGATTTACGTTGTTCATTACTTCTTTGCCGGGGTGGATAATGTCCGGGAGGATAATGTCCGCGCCCCGTCTATTCCCTCCTCCTTGAATTCTCTAATGACCGTAGACCTACGTCTTTATGATCACGTGTCGCCGATAGCAAATCACAGCAGTGCTGTCTAACGACCTCCCCTCGCCCCAACTTCTCTTATTTCTCTATCTATCTACCAGACGAAAAAGGTTTTGATTTTACCTGGCGTTATGGCAATCTTTTAAAATTGTCAAATTTTGCATTTGGAAACCTTGCTATAATGTTAACCGTGATCCCTCCCCTTCCAAGAAAAAATTCTGCGGACGCCCATGGATATAGGTCGATGAAAACGGTGGTGAAAGAGAAACGGATTCTTTCTCATGATTATTCTGAAGCTCTGTATAAACAGAGCAATAGCATTGGATAATCTGTCGGTTGTCGTCGACGCTGTCTGAATGCTTTGTCGATTGTTATCGGTTCCATGTGTTGTTCTGTCTTCTGTCGAAACATCTGCACGAAACAGCAACGGACCAATGTGCTGTCATTCTCCTATTAATCAATTAATTTATGTGAATTGTAAAATAAAATGCGAAAACGGAACATACTCGTAATACCAAGATATTCACTACCAGTGGTTCTCACGCAGGGCAGTCCTTACTGAACCACTTTAAACCTTGTTATATTATATTATTATATTATTATATTATATTATATATTATATTATTATATTATTATATTATATATTATATTATTATATTATATTATATTATATTATATTATATTATATTTAGTAGAGATTTAGCGTCTGACGTATTAAATGTTTTGTGAAGGCGAGCCCACTCTCTGAGTCTCTCTCAATGGATTCTGACCGGATCACTTGATTGAAATCGTGCCTCTTGCATCAAATTTAATCTTTGCACGCCGAGATCAGATTATTTAGTGCGTTTAACACGCGTTATAGGGGAATCTAACTAGAGCAAGGCTATTTGTGAGCTATTGCGCTCAAGTGAAATTTTTAAAGTTAATTTCGACAGTGTATATTATTATTATCCAGGCCTGTTAAAGGGAGATCCTCTAAAAATAACTCAAAATTCCCCCTCCCAAAAATCCATCACTGTCAAAAATTGCATTGAACTGTACCTCTTGCCCCAGCCAAGTCAATTTTCTCCCAAAGGCCTGGAGTCTGGATAAAACACTGCATTTCGATCAAGTGCATCACGCAATTAGATGATTGAAGTTAGAACTTTGTGTTTTCAGCGCCTCTTGTGACGAATTTATCAGTTTTTTCAGCTGACCATCTGCGCTGCTGCTAGATGCTCAATGCCGTTCTATGCCTATGCTTGGAAGCCACCGTACAAAGCACGGAGGCATTCGCATCCGTTGAAAGCACTCGGTTCAGTTCTCTACCGTTGTTCGATGCTTTCCTTTCGCTTCGTCGACGAGTGGCTGTGCAGTCGGAGCATTTCGATGGAATAAGCATGGAAACTTGGAAAGTGAGGATTATTAGTCCTAACGGATAGAATTGCGGTTTTAAAAGACGACGATGACTTTCAAAATTCTCACAGGATACTTGCCTCTCGTTTTCTGCGTTTCGATGTTTTGCGGAACGTCGTTTTCGACAGAAGTAAATGATTTCGAAATGAGAGGTAAATTCTCCTGCGCTCTCACGTATAGTATAACATAATTCTACGCAATCGTAAGTTATACAATGCAACAACCCGGAATCAGACATTAATCACGTCAAGTGCATCAGTTACACAGTGGCGGCTCCAAGCTGTGACAAGTGGGGGAGGGGACGCCGGGGTGACAACTTCTAAGCATGAGACCAACTACTTGACATAAACCAGCGCACGAAGGAAGAATATAGCCCTCGATTTTTTTATCCAAGTGCAGAGTTGCATCCACGAACAACGTTTTAGAAGCTATTGTGTAATATTTTCATTTCATTGCATTTGATTTGGAACTCTTTGGTTTACGTATTGGAATCACTCGGCCATTGAATTACAATTGTGAATTTACAGTGACTTAATAACGACGGCGCTGAAAACAACAGTAACCTGACCTAATATTTAATCACACGTTTGACTTGCAACATACAGATCAAACAGCATTATGGGCCGCTCATAAAGTAACCTACGCCATCCTCGAGGGGAAGGGGTCCAAGAAAATGTGACACTTTGTGACAGGGATATGACCACCGTGACGTCACACTTTCAGTAATAACAAAATCTTAAATACACCTGTTGAAAGCGTTTGAGAGAGAGAACGCTCTTTGCTCATTAGGCCTCTAACACTTTTTTGGCCGCCTAGAGGTGCTTACATTTTAAAGTCTCAATTATGGCCTGTAAGTTAGAAGTTGAATATATGCTACGCTGCTGAAAATTTAACGAGAATCTCGAATATATTAAATAGAAAGCCTGCGTGATGTAATTTATGGGCGACGTTTTAAGGGGGCCGAGATTTGTGACGTGCTCGTATGGCGACCCTGGAATGCTAAATGGAATATTTGTGTTCTGGCCACTTAGAGACGTTATTCAAACTCATAATGATGTCGTGTATGCAAGTGCCAGGCGTCATAGAAGCGGATCCTTGTTGTTGTTATCATAATGGATTTGTCTATTTTTAGAGTGTAGTAGGATAATGCGGCTAGCCGCCGGTGTGGGCGATAGGAGGGCCGACGGGCGGGCGGACGCCGGAGTGGCGTCTGGTATAAAAAGGGAGGGAACAAAGGAGAAGAGGGAGAAGGTTACAGGGGTGGAGCGAAGTGAGAGAGAGAGAGAAAATAGAGAAAGAGAGAGAGAGAGAGAGAGAGAGAGAGAGAAAGGATATGCGGAGTTGGGGTGAGAGGTAATGGGAAGGAAGACGGACAGAGGGAACACCGTCAAAGCTAGCGCGAAATTACGGTATAAGCTTAGATATTAGAAATAGGGAAGTCGGGTAATTGCTGCTGGTCGTCGTATCTTGTTATCTGGTTCGGTCAGGAAATAGTCCGCTTCTCGGTAGAAATAATACGGACTCTCAGCATCGTGGGTAGTGGTTGAATCGACTGTAAATTAATATCTATTGGGTAATTACCGCAGCAGGCTATATGCACGAATGTTTTATAAATATCCAACGCTAATTGCAACGAGCCAGTGTTTATTCTGGGCCTTCTTTGGGGAGGGGGAATTCCCCCTCAAAGTTTTAAAATCCCAAAGTTTTATATGTTGCATGGGGATGGAAATTTCTCCCCAAAAGTGTAACGACGGGGGGCTTTTATTTTTTTGGAAAGGAGAAAATGTAAGGAAGACAATTTTTGCATGCCAGGGCATTTGAGAAGGGTAAAAAATATTAGGGAGGTTGGAAGGATGACTTTTCCTCTTGTCACCTCATTTAAAAGGAATATAACCTTTTTAATTTTTATTTTTTGCTTGTCAAGGTTTTTGGAGACTCAGATCTTGCCCCCCACCTCCAAACTGTGTAGCCGCCCCTGACTAACGGATGTAATAGTCTGTAAGTCTGTAACCTATATAATATAGTAGCAGTAATAATAGTGACCGTATTTGAAATGGTTTATTAGCAGGGGCGCAGGGACAGAGGGTATATCGGTATATATACCCCTCCCCAAAAATCCGACTACCTCAAATTTTTATTGGTTAGTAGTCGGTTTTTTCACATGTGGAACATTAACATATGTTTTGATTTAGAAATAGCAATGACTAGGTGTTTACCCGTCAAAAATGACGGGAGAGATTGGCTGTTTTACCACCCGATTTTGCGCAAATGCAATAGCATTTTGCGCAATTAATTGTCCTTAACTCGCCGCCTTTTCCTTCAACCGAGTTAACGCTCATTCGCAGGAATTTTCTGAAACTTGATAGTCAAGGTAAGTGTACTGATTTGGCAAGGTCGAACGACATGCATGCTTGATTCTCTTGTTTGCTGTGCTGCTTTTTCACGCCGAGCAACAGTCTGCTACTCATTCTCACTTGATTGTCGGAAAGCTCGTGAACGCTGGACTTTTTTGTTTTGCACGGAGGGTTAGAAAGAGGAATAAAAAAGCTAAACAATGGTGCAAACCTCATATTCTTAGCTCTTATATAGCCTGAGATGTAGCAAATTCAAAAAAATTTGGAAACTTTCTCAGAATTCAAAACTTTCGCGAAATTCACCGATAATTCTTAATTATGTTCAAACATTGGGGTCATCGGGTTAGAATTGATAGATCTTTGCCAAATGTCAACCGTTTTTCAAACTTTTTGGTTTATTTTGTTCCTCTGCATCCCTTTACAACTTTGCCGCTGACCAAAGTGGGGTTACCGCTGAAAATATTTTGCTAGGGGGCTTTCAATTTTTTCGAGGGGAGAGGGTTATATTTTAGGCCGTAAAGTGTACTCTACCCCCAAATTATTTTGTTTTGCACGGACGGTTAGAAAGAGGAATAAACAATCGAAACAATGGTGCAAACCTCATCTTTTTAGCTCCTACATAGCCTGAGATATAGCAAATTTAAAACGTTACAGCAATCATTTCTGAAGAACGCTTTTCCAAAAATTAAATCTCCAGTACGGTGACGGCGTCTGAAAATTTAATCCCCACTTGAAGGGTTAAATTTTAAAAAATAGGTTTTGAGGCTAGGAAGGAATAAATATATATAATAACGGGGGCAGGGCATTGGGAGAGGGAAGGGAGGTTTGGGAGGAGGAAAGTGTATTGTACGGGTTTTCGCAGCAGCGTTGTGTAAGCACGGGGTTGGGAGAGGGGTGGAGAGAGGGAAGGAAACACGTTGTGTAAGTACGGGGGTTGGGAAAGGAATGGGGAGAAGGAATGGAACGGAGGTTTGGGCCTGTCGGGCGGGGCAGGGCAGGTATGGGTTGGGGTCTGGGCGATTGGGGAGGGATGGAGAGGGAAGGGATGGGGAGAGGAAAGGAAACGGGGTTTGGGGTCAGGCAGGGAATGGGTTGGGGCCGGGGCAGGGAATGGGTTGGGGCCGAGGCGATTGGAAGAGGGATGGGAGAGAGAAAATGGATGGGAGAGGAAGGGGAACAGGGGTTTGGGGCCGAGGTCGGAATGGGTTGGGGTCAGGGCGATTAGGAGAGGGATGGGGAGAGGGAAGGGGATGGAGAAAGGAAAGGGGAAAAGGGGTTTGGGGCTGGGGCGGGAATGGGTTGAGGCCTGGGCGATTGGGAGAGGGAGGGTGAGGGAAGGGGACGGGGGGTTTAAGCTGCAATTAAGACGCTTCGTTAAACGCTCCGTTGATTTTAATACAGTTTTGATTAAACAATATTTGGTTGTCAATGACAACAGCGTCTTGCAATACCCGCCGTGTTGCCGTCGGACGGACGGACGGACGGACATCGAGAATTATATCTATCATATTAAAATCGTTATTCTGTATGTCTGTTACCTTCGAGCGTTCTGATTGGTTGCGTTCGAGCGTTCTGATTGTTTGGCTGTGTGAGCGTTCTGATTGGTTGGCTCAACTTGGCTGTGTGAGCGTTCTGATTGATTACCTTCAAGCGTTCTGATTGGTTGGCTGGGTGAGCGTTCTGATTGGTCATTCTGGAATATTCGTTGCCTCGAGCGACGCGAAGCGAAGCTCGCAGCGAGCGAAGCTCGAGCGAGCGAAGCGAGCCTTCGAGTTCTAGTATATAGATTATTATTATTATTATTATTATTATTATTATTATTATTATTATTATTATTATTATTATTATTATTATTATTATTGTCAGACAATACGAATGCGTCTATGGTTGCGTTGGCGCCCTTGAGAGTAAGCGCAAATATATACACAACTCATTGGTTTAATTAAAGTCATTACTACAACCAGTACTGTAAATGCAGTAATAATATTTTCAGAATAAAACTGCTTATGATAATTGAAACCTTTCAAAATAATGTTGCCTATCTCTCCCTAATTGTTTATAGCCTCTGCCTTTGCTTCCATTAAGTAAGTAAGTAAGTAAGTAAAATAAAATCTCGTGGATTTCTATAGCGCCTTGGAAAGCAGCACAACAGTAGCTGCTTATTCTTAGGCGCTCAGCCTCTTAAAATAGTCATAAGAAAGGTATGAGATCAGCCAGGCAATAGTCAACATCCGAAGGGCAGTGAGCAAGGTGTTTCTAACCCCTTAACTGGAGATCCCGGATATATCCGTCCATTTTACATTGAGTTACAGTTAAATACACGGTGAAGGGGTTAAGGAAAAATTACTAGGGGCCGGTGAAAAACTTTTAAAACTCCGGATAAAAACTGTCGTGTGAATACCAGAGATAAAAGTTGCTGGATTTTCCAGAGACAAACATGGATAGGGATACGACTGCAGGGGAGAACATTGTCACTGATCGATAGCATTCAATATCATATGGAGAACTAACTGACTCACGATCCCCGAATGAACGAACGAGGAATTCTATTCAATTTGCATTGCATAAATTGTTCCTAAATCTAAATTAGTCGAAACGCCGTCTGTCACTGCCGTCGGGTTGTTGCCCTAGTTGCCTGAGCTGGTAAATTAAGGAGGCGCATTGTTGGAACTGTATTGGGCAAGGCTATATCTATCCATCCATCCACGCATCCATCCACGCATCCATCCACGCATCCATCAATATGTTTTATGTTAATACAATGGGCCCACAAATCATGTCCCAACATCATGCATTGGGGCATGATTTGTGGACCTAGGAAAACGTTAGCCTCAAGGTTCCACCGATTAGGCATATTTATGTTGAAAAGTTAATTGTAACAATATGTTAAGCTCAGCGCTGCTAATACGCCACATGGCTATGGTATCTATTACGTGACTCTCTGAATCTAACACAATCTATTCCTTTGTAATGGTTCATAGTAGCAGAGTATTGGTGCGAACAAAATGCTACCAGCTAAACAGTTTCGGCAGAAAGAAATCTTCTGTAAGCAATAAAAGAGGAGAAATATGGGAAGTAATTCAACAAAAACACAAATAACCGATGTAGAATTAGTTCAGTTGTTGTGTATATGATATTATCGAGGGGCGCGGGTGGAGTAGTGGTAGGATTCCTATCATGCAGCCAGAGAATACCGAATCTGACCGTAACGACGGCGCAGCGACCTTGGACTAGTTGTTCGCCCTTAATTATTTATCACTCACGATTTTTCACTTTGTTTAGGGGTCATCCATAAATGATGTCACGCGATTTTGGCAGGTTTTTTACCTCCCTCCCTCTCGTCACACGTCGTCACAAAAAGTCAGACCCCTAAAATATGACGTCACAACGCGTACCCCGGTCACCTTGTCGTCCTTCCAATGTCAAACTTAATGTATTGTTGGAACTTTGAAAATATTCATTATAATTATTATAGTTGAAAAAATATTCAGAAACTTTTTCACATTTTTTAAAGAAATGAAGTATAATAATTATAAGTGTAAAATACGTTAAATTCTGCGGTAACATAGCATTGCGGTATTAATAAAAATATTTAGTATTATGTGACGTCACATTTCTAGAAACACCCCTCCTCCCGTCGTCACACATTGTCACAAATGTTTGAACCCCCTCTCACTAAGTGCGTGACGTCATTCATGGACGGCCACTTACTGTATGACTTAACGTGTGCTAACAGTCTAATAATAATAATAATAATAATAATAATAATAATAATAATAATAATAATAATAATAATAATAATAATAATAATAATAATAAAGTTGCAGTTTTCAAATAGTGCGCATCTGTTACTGATCCTTTTCTTAAAATTTATTTCTATTTTGGGTCGCAGCTTTGATGATAAGAAACGAAGTGGGGCACTAATACAGAGTAATAGATATGTAAGTAAGTAAAATCCCGAAATTTGTTATAGCGCTTTTAGACAGGTACAATAGTAGCTGCTTATTCCTATGGCGCTTAATCTACCGTTGAACTAGCTATAGCAGAAGCCTAGTGGTCAGCATTGGCGTAGTCAATGAAGATATTCGGGTTTGGACCAGTCGTGGGATTTGCGCAAAACCGTTGAGAAATGTGGAGATAGGTAACATGAACGAGGATAATACGCGAGCGAATGTACGAGGAAATAAATCCCTGTCGACCTTTATTGCTCGTCGGAGACATTTTACTCGAAGATGTCGATGCCCCCTCCCCATTTCGGAAACCTGGCTACGCCACTGGCTGCTGGGCATCTTTGATAAAAACAGCGGAAGGACGAATTTCCTTCCAGTCGGATTTAGACAAAAGTCATGCATTTAGAATGACACGTACAGTTTCCGTCAACATTCGGAAGAGTCTCTTCTTAACGTCAATATTGTGTTTTCTTTTTGCGCAGATGAGGATCGACTGCGCGAAGAGCTGTTCGACAGACGCCGTTACAATCGCGACTCTCGCCCCGTGAGAAAAGTCAGCGACGCCGTCCATGTCGAACTGGCCGTAATTCCTGTGCAGATCGCTAAAGTGGTAGGTCTGGCTGTCAGTTTCATCATCATCATCATCATCATCATCATCATCATCATCATCATCATCATCATCCCAGCCCCCTTGGGAGACCAAGCCCCTTTGGGGCCGTGGCCCAAAAAAGGTCGTAGCCCACTGGGGCCAATTCCCCGTGGGAGACCAAACCCATCTGGAAACGCAGGCCAAAACCGTAGTCGTAGGTTTCGTTATGGTGTATACCTCTTGTGATGGGAGCAAGACCGCCCGGTGGGGCCTTAGAAAATAATTTAAAAGATAATCACGCATTCGCTTTACATTTTCAGATTTAAAAATTGCTAGTCCTATTTTATTTATTTATTTATTTATTTATTTATTCTCGGCCAATTTTTTAAGCGCAGTAGCAGGGCTAAGGCCCAGGACAAGAGCGCTTCACACATATTAATCACAATAAGTAGCTCACTCTAAATAAGTAAGTTTTTAAGTTCTTAATAAAAAGTCCGACAGAGTCTGTGCTGGTCACATTGTCAAGCAGAGTGTTCCACAATGCAGGGTTTCCCCGCGTGGACGACCTTTCTCCCAAGTGTATTGCATTGCATTTTTATTAAATAACATGAAATGGGAAATGAGACTTAGATAACTTTAACTGTAACTATAACTGAATAATCATTAACTATTAACTTTAACTTATAAAAAATTGAACTGTAACTGTAACTTAAACTGAAAAAACACAACTGAAACTGCAACTGAAACTGAAAAGCCATAACTTAAATAACACTGGTATATATACGGAGTTATATACGGAGTTCCATCTCTGTGTGAGTGTTTGCCCCTCATTTGCCAATCCTTTCCTTCTCCGTCCATTTCTTCCACTCTTCCCATTCTGCCCTTCCCTCTTCTCTCTTTTCTTTCCATTCTTATTACTCTATCTCAATCTCCACTACCTCCCCCTCCCCATTTACGCCCTCTCTCCAGCGTCATTTTGACTGACAAACAGCCGATTTTAAATGTTTGCGTGAGAATCTGTCATTAGGTAATAGGCCTACAGTTAACTGTTGAAAACCCTAAAAATTGCGGCAGACGTTGTTATGCTGATTTCAAAATATAGATGAGCAATTAATAATAAACAGTATTTTCCTATCGATGAGATAACTTAACAATATATAAGACTTTGCTTTTGTAGGATGCCCTGAACGAAATTCTAAAAATGCATACCTGGTTGGAATTGGTAAGTACATCACAAATGCAAAACAAAGAGCATTACATGATCATAAAAACAGCAAATAGAGGCTCAGCCTGCATTTTGTCTACGATGAATTCTAGGCTAAATTATTTGCACAGATTTGGACCGACTTCAGGTTGACTTGGAACGCCAGTGATTACGGGGAGCTGACAGATATACTTGTTCGTGTATCACAGCTTTGGATTCCCGACATTTCTCTTAAGAACAGGTAATAACAGTTTTAAAAGTATGAAAAACGGAAAACAATATATATATATATACATACATACATACATAAGATTGTCAAGTTCGGAGAACGTTCATTCTCGCGATGAAATCTCCTCCTCTGGAATTCACTGTTGGATAGCGTGTCGTCCGTCACCTCCTTTGGAGAGTTCGCAAGCAAATTAAAGACACATCTATTCAACATCTCGTTACCACGCTCCTTGTAAAGCGCCCTTGACTCTGGCCCTTGCTATGTTACGGCGCTATATAAATTTTCATGAACAATAACAATATACAGTAGTAGTCCTAACTGGAACGCATTTCCTGTTATTAAAAGAAGTGATGACATTATTGTTTTAATGTTCTGTTAAATGTCGGCGGTTAGCTTATGCAACTCTCTGCATCTCTCGACACCTTCAAAGAGAAACTTAAATCCTGGCTATTCCGCAGTAGCTATTCGTGATTTGTGTTTTTGTAATGTGTTCACGCAGTTCTTATAGGACGAAATGACACCATAATTAGTACATCGTAATCTATAATATTAAGATCTTTGTTCTGTATGTCTGTTACCTTCAAGCGTTCTGATTGGTTGACTATTGGTAGACGGTTTAGTCCTTACGTCGTCGCGATGCGTTGGTGGGCGAGCGTTTGAAGAAGCGTACGTTTAATTGTTCTGTCAACATCGCGATGCGTTGGTGGGGATGTTCGAAGACGACGTTGCTATTGGTAACCAAACGGTTTAGTCGAAGAAGCGTTTGATGAAGCGTACGTTCAATTGTTCATTGCAGCGTCATAATGTGTCGTGATGCATTAGTGGGCGTAGCTTGAGGAAGTTGCGCCATTTTCCCGTACACAAAAAATACGTGTACAGCGTCACAAGTGGTCACAGTTGCGTGATTTTAACGTACATATGCCTAATTATTACGTGGCGCAGAGCTTGGCTAGGTGGCGTATGTACAGTACATCATTGAAATGTTGTTCAGCATGAATTGAATGATTGGGTATTAGGTATAGGTATTGGATTAGTATTATCCTGCACTTAACTGAGCGAAAAGCGAGCGGCAACGAAGCGAGCATCTTTCTATATAATAATAATAATAATAATAATAATAATAATAATAATAACAATAAGAGATTTAACGCTGTCGCCTTCCGCGGAACTTTCAATACATAATAATAATAGTGGTGATAATGATAATGGTAATCTATAATATTAAAATCCTTATCTGTATGTCTCTCTGTCTGTTACCTTCAAGCGTTCTGATTGGTTGACTATTGGTAGACGGTTTAGACCGTTTAGTCCTTACGTCGCGATGCGTTGGTGGGCGAGCGTTGACTATTGGTAGACCGTTTAGTCCTTACGTCGCGATGCGTTGGTGGGCGAGCGTTGACTATTGGTAGACCGTTTAGTCCTTACGTCGCGATGCGTTGGTGGGCGAGCGTTGACTATTGGTAGACCGTTTAGTCCTTACGTCGCGATGCGTTGGTGGACGATGTTCGAAGACGACGTTGCTATTGGTAACAATTGTTCGTAGAACCGGTTTAGTCGAGTCATTGCAGCGTCAGAGGGCTGGGCGTGCGACGACGTTGCTATTGGTAACAATTGTTCGCAGCCTGAGGTAGTTTTAGCGTACACAAAAATACGTGTACAGCGTCACAAATGGCCACAGTTGCGTGATTTTAACGTACCTTCATAGGCCTAATTATTACGTGGCGCAGAGCTTGGCTATAGGTGGCGATCATTGAAATGTTGTTCAGCATGAATTCAATGATTGGGTATTAGGTATAGGTATTGGATTAGTATTATCCTGCACTTTCCAAACATAATAATAAAGCGAGCATCTTCTAGTAGTAATAATAATAATAATAATAATAATAATAACAATAATAATGATCTTTATTCGTGACAAACACAGCATCAAAAAGAATAGTACACAAACAAGGAAAAACACAATTCAACTGAACAAAAAACCAAATAAAATCAGACTAATAATAAACTAATAAACTAAGCACAAACTTTACACAGTACAGCCATTAGCACTGCCCATCCAGCCAGCCTCTGCCCTCAGACAAATATAAAGACTATGGTCAGTTTTATAATAACAATAATAATAAATGGCAGAGACGGAGCTTTCCTCTTTAAATGCCTTGTACAAAATTGCTCTTGCAGTGCTGAGAAATGGAAAGCATTGACCGAAGTAAATGCTGACGTTCGTTTCGATGGGTCCGTCTCCTGGGCTCCTCCGCTGATGACCGAGTCTTACTGTCCCATCGACATTTCCTGGTTTCCTTTTGACGAACAGCGCTGCGTTCTTGAGTTCGAGTCGTGGAGTTACGATTCGTCTAAATTGGAATTAACCTCGAAGAACGGGTCGATTGACATGAACAATTACAGGAGCAATTCTGAATGGGATCTTATAGGTTAGTCATATGAAAACTCGACATGCATATAAATCAGCGGTTCTCAACCTGTGGGTCGCGACTCCGACGGGGGTCGAATGACGATTTGCCAGAGGTCGCCTGGAACCTTCGGAAATATAGGGTTGTCTCTTTTTTTCATGCGCAAAACCTGTTGTATATTGCCGTGATAATGACAGATTGAAAAATCATAAGTTAAAATGGAAATATTAGCACACTGAAATGATCCAGCAAGAGCATTAAGTCCATTGCCATTTATGCCTTAGCTCAGTGATGGGCACAAATTTGTATCCGAGGGCCGCAAAAGTGTCTGCGATGAAAGCCGAGGACCGCACACATTTTTTCGGCATTTAGAATTAAATTTTTAAGTAGTTTCTAAAACGACTTCAACATAGCGTATTATATACTGTGCACTGTGCAGTGTACATGTAGGAATACGTATTTATTAAATAAGCCAAGACTATCAAGTCGAAGAAAAGTTAGTAAATATTAAAAGCATCATTTCTAGTTAACGATCAAGTGCCAAAGTGTAAATCCAATTTGAATGCTGAATTTTCCATTAAGGTGCTGTCAAATGTTTCACATGTTTTAGAGGGCCGCACATTAATGTAGTATTTCTCGATGTCGGGGGCCGCACAAAAGGGCTTCGAGGCCGCATGTGGCCCGCGGGCCGCACTTTGCCCATCCCTGCTTTAGCTGAATCGTATTCAGCCGTCGATAAATAGCCTACTCCTCTGTTGAGAGGTATATGATGATATCTAATAATATAATGCATATACTGTATATATATATGTATATATATATATTGCATATATGCCGTGTCCACTCGGTGGCGTAGCTAGGATTTTTAGGCCCTAATGCAAAAATTATTAATGGGCCCCTTCAACTTAAAAAGTCACAACATTACGAACAGTGCACTAAGGCTTAAAAAATTTTAACACTTAATAATAACGCTGTTAACGCATCGTCTGTCACCGGATTCCGAAAACTGAAAACTGTAAAACGGCTTTGTTTTTGTAGCGCTGTCATATTTAATACCTACCAAATTTATCTGATTAAGACTGATTCAAAATTTTTTATGTGTTTTTACTGTAATTATTTACTTTTGTTATTATTTATTTTCTTTTGAACATTGGTGGTCAAAAAGGCCCCAGTTCTTCTGGGCCCTAATGCCTTGCTTATTCTTGCTATATGGTAGCTACGTCTCTGTGTCCACTAAAAAACTAAGCCAGTGCTTTTATCAGCACAGCCTTACTAATACTGAAACGACTTTTAATTTTTTTAAATTTTTAAATTAGGATGCAACTATGCAATCAGTCATTTCATTTAAACATTCAAAGGCGCGCTTAAACCTAATGCGCCTCGGCTGATTGTTCAAAAATATAGGTTTTAAGACGATCTAGAAATATCGAATGGTATACAGTTTCATCTCGTATAGCGATGACGGTAAGACGTTCCAGAGGGCTGGACCCAGTGTTCGGAATGAGCGGTCTCCGACGATTTTGGTGTTCGTTCGGGGAACTCTCAGAGTTCGGGTTGTGATTGACCTGCAGGTGGCGATCGATCGATTCCGATTATAGTCGCGAAGTAGCTGGCAGTCTTTCCTTGGATATTCAGGTGCCTCCGCCCACCCGGAGACATTTGTCCACTATTGCTATTGTCTTGAATCGAATACGATCCTTGCCAGAAAACCAGTGGAGATCGATGAGTGTTGACGTTATATGATGCCGCCTCGTCGTTCGGGTGACCAGGCGTGCTACCGCATTCTGTAGGCCTACTAATTGCAACCTTTTTAGTTGATTCTCAATGATGAATGCCAGTAGACTGTTACAGTAGTCCAGACGCGAAGAGACGAACGCATGGATTATAGCGTCGTTTTTAATAAGCCAACTTGCATAATGCATCAGTAGCAAATTACTTTGAGCCAGTGGAATTTGACTTTCAAACGTTACGAAACAGGCACATTGACCCCGTGACCCAGCCGCCACCGTTGTTGAGATGTTGAAAAAAGCGATAACAGACTTCTTTTCACCCGATCTCTTGCCACCAAATTCCCCAGATCTGAATCCTATGGACTACAGTTGCAGGGGAATAATTCAAGAAAGAGTGTGCAGAACCCACATTGCTGACCTGAGAGAACTGAAACAATGATTGCTGGTCGAATGTGTGAACTTGGATCACGGGGTCATTGTGACGGCCATATAAATCAGTGGCGACATCGACATTCGTCTTGTGCAAAAACCAATGATGAATACTTTGAACATGAATTCTGATACAAATGTCAGCTTGACGACATTATTTGATAGGTCGCTTGAAAGTTCTTTCGCAGTGTTGAAAGTCGAATTCCACTGGCTCAAAGTATTTGCTACAGATGCATTATGGAAGTTGGTTTATTAGAAACGAAGTTCAGATTGATTTAGGTAACAGTAATCTGAATCAAAAACTACAAAAAATTAAAAATCTGTTCAATATTAGCAGATCTGCCGAGAGAAATTCCGGGCCCCTGTGCAGAAAGGCCGGCGGGCCCCGACAAGTCACAAGTCTTGGAAAAAAATTGCACGACCTTTTTTGCTTGTCATTGATTTCACAAACGAATGAACAACACGATGTTGCAACTCTCGAAAACTGGCGATAACTTTTTTATGCTTCTCGCTCTTTTTCACGCTTTTTGTGATGTCTCACCGCCCGCCCCCTTTTTTACTCCCGGGGCCCCCTGTGCACATTCCATGTTGACCTTTTTTGTGTTATTTTTTTGATTATACATCTTCATCATCAGTCCGGGTTCCCTCGAGGTCGCCGGGTCCCTGTGCATTTGTCCCCTGCCCCTCTCGGCGACCCTGAATATTAGTAACCCTGTGTTGATAAATGCAATGGCCTAGTTTTTAGTGGACACGGTATATATATATATATATATTTTTGGGCATAATATATATATATATATATATATATATATATATATATATATGACCAATGCAGACAAAGTCAATGTTTAAAATTTTTAGCTTAGCTTTAATTTAAATGTCTATTATTGTGAATCGAAGTAGCAAATGCCAAGGGTTAGATGCGGTCCAAATCAAAAAAGAGGACCGGCTTCAGATGAAGGAATATCTAGCAGGTGAGATTTTGGTGGTGAAGTGCATAGAATTTGGCACTAAGTGAGATTTTTGCAAAGTTCGTCACTTAGGCCGTTAGACTGCAATTTGAGGACTTCGGTTGAGGCAACAATTTGCTGTCTTTCGTCTTCTCGTTTCCTGTTCTTGCCATTTTGAATATATCGTCGTCTGCGTTTCCCATGGTTATTTGTTTTATTATCATAGACACATCGATAAACTCGACGTTGATCAGGTACGAGTCCTGGATTCATCCAGGCATTACGGTTACATTCACTCTGCACCTGAGACGCCGAACTCTCTTCTACTGGATCAACCTGATTCTTCCATGTTCGCTTCTGTCCGCTTTGTCTGCCTTTGCTTTCGTTCTTCCGCCTCAGAGTGGAGAAAGAATTTCACTTGGTCGGTAGGAGGCACTTCAGCGCTAATTATCAGTTGAATTTCTGGTTTTAATAATTCACTCTATCAAGTAACTTAAGACTGAATGAGTTCGATAACAGGAATTTCTTTAGCAGCGATGTCAACACTTCCGGTTATATTATTTATATTATAAATATTAATATTCAATTTATATAGCTCCATGACCATAGTGAAGGCGAAAGTCAAAGGCGCTGTCGACTACTTAGACTAGTCAATGAGGAACGGAAGACGTTGGTCTGAAAATCCGCTCAGATAATGTCGCACTGGACTATAGGGAACGGGATGTTTCTGTCAAAGATTTCACCAAACAGCGTTAATACTGAGAAGTCAGAATCGATGACCCATTGAAGGAGAGACAGTCTGAAAACAGTTCGGCCCTCTTTAGTTGAGTTGACGTTTGTAGGAGAAGTCTTGTCAACTCAATGGTAATTTCATTTTGATTCTTGAATTTTCAATCTTCATCCTGTATGCCCAAAATTAACACAGAGTTTTCAGCCAGTTGAAGTCACGTTAGGCGATGAACATTTGACACATGAATGTAGAACTGGTTGTAATTCTGCGTTTTAGAGATGGCAGCACTTTTGGCTCTAAACGTCCACCAGCTTCTCGTCATAGACAACGTTCCTACGACGTCTGACGCAACTCCATTGATAGGTTGGTCAGATGATCAGTTTAGTTTAGGTTTAGGCGTCAACCGTAAAGACTTACATCAACAAGCTACTGACAGCTGAATCTTCAATCCAGTTAAAAGTGTCAATTGAGTCGAGCGTCCCAGCTGAGTAGAGACGACCTGTCAACTCGAATTCGAGTCTTGGAACTGGAGCTTGAAGATAACTGGAGCTTGAAGATACTCGTATCTTGTGCATTCTAATATTCTTCAGAGAGCAATAGACATTAACGTGCATGGTCTGCGTAGTGCCTTTGGTATAGTCTGATGATCAATGTTTTAGTGTCTAATCGACATTTAAATTGAAAATTTGAAATTTTGCATCTTGATTACTTTGTGTATAACAATAAATATATGAATTCTGTCTGATAGAACTTGTCAAAATTAAAATAGGTGGGCGATATTCAGAGACAGTGTTCGGAGTCTTCAAAAAGCAGTAGAGGTCGGACTCTACTCCAGGACCAAAATTTGTCACAACCATCAGGCGACCAAAATCAACAATTTTAACCCCTCGACCCCTCCTTCTACAAATCGAACATTTTCGGAAGTGGCTCAATTTTCAACCAGCATTTCCCATCTACTTCAATGTTCTTTTTCATTCTCCTACAGTGTTCGACATCTGTCTATGTTTAGGCGAATGAGCGCCTGATTCAAACAGCCTTTTCTTTTTTAAGTACGTTCCTCCTTTTACGGGGGCGGGAAGTTAGTAGAGTGGTAACAGCGTTGGACAATGGAGCAGTAGGTCGCGGGTTCAACTCCCGCGGGAGCCCTAAGGTCGACTCAGCCCTCTTTCGCCAGATGGCGATGGCAAATGAGTAGCGGATTAATCCGCGAAGTAAACAGGCGCGTTGCATGAGAACACTGGCCCCGTATCATGTAACCTTGCACCAGTCGCCTGGCTGAGGGCCTTGGTAACGGAGATCTGCGCTGCCCTATGAGCCTTGAGGTTAGCCTTGAGTGCTCGGGAAGGACTTTACTTACTTACTTACTTTTCCTCCTTTTACAGTTCATAACGTTGAATTTGTGGAATGTAATCCTGTTGAGTGTAGACAATGCGTCTCTGGCTCGATTGTTTGTAGGAATCTACTTCGCATGCGTAATGATCATGAACGCCGCGTCTCTCGTAAGCATGGTCGTCATCTCAAATCTTTACCATCGTTCAGTGTCCACTCATCCAATTCCCAACTGGGTCAGAACGATAATCCATTGCACTTCAACTAACAAAAAATGAGTTTGTATTCGTGATATTTGCTAATGAGTATCCAAAGTATTATTATGGAACATTGTCCGATCAGAGAGATCAGTGTTGTATAGTTGTAATCATAAAAATTGTAACTATGAATTGTCTAAGACTAAGTCATCGTTATAACTATGGACTGGGTGAAATAAAATTGTTTTATATAAAATGTTAAGAAAGTTTTGATGGTTTGATTTCAGGTGAAGACCATCATCTGCCAAAGACTTGGAAAGCTCTTTAAGATGCGAAACAATCCAAGAAACGACCAGCACTTAGCAAAATACAGCGATCAAATATCCGAATCAACAAATGCTAAGAATCTGGATCAGGAAATGCGTCAGCTAAAGGAAAATGTCGCCATGTACGATATCTCTGCAGTCCGTGCTAAGTGCCAGATTCCATCCGGTGAGGCTAACGCCGTGAACCAAGAAAACGAACAGGACGTGGATTGGCAATTTGCAGCTCTTGTAATCGATCGTATTTGCTTCTTCTTCAGTGTTGCTTACATAGCAATTGTAACGGTCACTTTCTACGCCGTCGCAATTGCAGCAAATTAGAAATAAACAGATTTTTGACGAACGAATTTCAAAAAGTTATTGCACAGACAATGAATGCTTTAAGGCAAAATGTTTTCACTAGACTTTAGATGTTAATTAACAAACACGCAATGCAGTCTTTACAATACATGACATCGTCTTTACGATAAATCGGCGCTGTCTTAGCAAGCAGGCACCGAAGGACTGACGATAAATCTTGTTTAGTCAAGTGACATTTCTCTTTCAATTTTCAATCGATCTTCATAGAAGTTTTCAAGTTATCGGACCCTTCGAATGCAGTGAAGTCTATCGATAGAGTGGATCGGAGCTCCGCTCTGCATGCTACGATTTTAAAAGAATGGGAGTTGGTCAACAAAGTAAAGTGGCCATGAAGATCATGTCTCGTAAATTGGAATACTATGCATATAGGTTGATGGCATAGAAATGCTGTATTTCTCTTTCATTGTCTGACTATCGTGTGAGATAATGACCATCTCATTAGATAGATGTCAGGTCAACTTGATTTCTAAAAATTGAGCTTCTGATTTTGGAAACGCGTCGACATAAGTTTAGTTGTGCGTCTGTCAGCTGTGAGGAGCCGTACGGGGTCTGTACAGCAAAGGCTCTGGATGAGCCAACATGAATCCGACTGCCTTCATCTTTCATACGATGCTTTCAAAACTCTCGTGGAGTCTTGACAGAAGTACACATGAACGCATGATGAGTTGCAGTTTATCTAAATCTTTCTCCATCAGCCGTCAGTTCTAAGCTAACTATCCACTGTAGCCTACCTATGAAACGTTTCACTTTTTTATTTATTCGTTTTATTCTCTATTTGAAAAGTTTGTTTACAATGAAGAAGAGTTATGACTTACTACTGTAGATACTAGAAGAAGAATTCATGACAATGGTAATAATCATGCATTTGCTGGATAATTGCGTGCTGATGTTTTCGTGTTGATTCTTGTTGTTGCTGTTATTCTCAGAGTTTGCATATTCATGCCACAAACGTTTTAATGTCAATAAATAACTTTCGAGTGAAACGCCAAACAGCTTTACAACAGCCTCGTTTGCTTCACAAGTTGTCATCCTTTCCAACACAGCTGACGCAATGCAAGGTTATCATGACAGTGACCGTGACTAATGCCACATGTGAGTGCGACATGATGTAAGCCTTGTAAGTAATCAGCACATAGCACTCGATGGGCCGGCGTGGACCGGGTTCACCAAACTTTACCTATTCAGGCACAGGCTGGTCACTAATTTGTGCAAACCGACTTAAAATTTTGTCGAGCAAAGTTAAGATGACTGTCGCAGACTTTGCCGACTTGTCCCAGAGAGCATGATTTAACTCCATAATTACTCAAAATCCGCTCTCTCGAATAAGACTCAGCCCCACAGACAGACCACGATGCTCCCATAAGCCCCTAATAGCCTAATAGGACAAAACGGGGAACGTCTATGGGCCTAAGTGCGTTGGTAGCGCCTCTCTGCTCTAGAGCGATTGGAGACTGGAGTAGGGTGGAATGGTAAAGACACGTTTGCGATTGACAATGTCGGATGATTATTTTAACTCAAAGTTGTTGTTTGCAAAGTGAACAAGATTTGGCGAATGAATTGATCGAGAAAGTGATGATATTGTAAGACGACCGCTTTTTACGGCAACAAAGGCTGAGGAAGAATTATTTCAAAAGCGAGTTCGTCGTACGACAATTATTATTGTGTGTGTGTGTGTGTGTGTGTGTGTGTGTGTGTGTGTGTTGTGTGTGTGTGTGCTAGGTTTGCTATTAAGAATAGGCCTACAATTTATGGACTTGAGATCTGAAAATGACTTGTAATTTTTATTAAAAACAAATTGCATGCAGCTGAAAATGATTGGACATAAAGAAATTGCACTGTATTTGGAAAAATGTAAATCGTGGAGGGGTTAGTTCTGCTATTCTGAATGGCGCTTAGACGCCATTTGTTTATGGCTAGACTGATCAGAGAAAAGACAGCACAAAAAGAAACGATACTTGATTCAATACAGAAACGAAGACTGAAATGGTTTGATCATGCTGAAAAAATAACGAAGAAAGACTGCCAAAGAAAGCAATACATGTATATAACTATGTTAAAGGGAAAATGAGAAAAATGAAAAATTTGAAATAAGAAAAGGAAGACCAAGAAAAACATGAATAGAAACTTAAAAGAGGATGCACAAGAAATGCAAATGAACTTTAATTCAAATGATTAGGGCAGCAAGAAAAAGACAAATTTGGAAGTAACTCATTCAGACTTAGGCCTATCGTTATAACCCAATAGGGAACGACGGAAGGAAAGAAGAAGAAGAAGAAGAAGAAGAAGAAGAAGAAGAAGACTATCGCAATTAATTCATCATGACGTCAAATCATATGCTAATTAATAGGTCTGTGGTTCGACTGAGAATACGAAATAGCGTAGGTAATAGCAGATTAGTCGTTTATGCATAGTCATTGCGAGTATCAGCAGGAACTCGATTATTGTCATCCGTGTCTTTGTAATAGAAGACCTTTAGACGGCCTTTTTTTAATTATCTGCGCTCTTGAAATGCAATCCTGAACATACAGTTGGTGATCTTTACTTCCTGCTGCTTGGTCATAATCACCGAATTCTAGAAATTTTAATTCCTAATTACTTATAGTTTTGTTTCGTTATAAATCAGATATTATCTTAACCAAAATCTATTGGCATCTGCCCATGTAGAGAGGTCACTGTCTGTCACCCAGTGTCATGGTTTGAGTCTCAGCAGATTCTGGAAGATGCACGGCCTATATACATCTTCGTCTGAATGCAAATCGATACATTTTTCGACGTACGGCTATAGGCTACTACTTGCAGCGAGGAAGGAGACACAGGGACAGTCAGATGCAAAGCGAAGCGCCGTTTGCCGGAAAGCGTCTCAGCTAATGAACGAACGCCGAAGATGAATGTGACGTGAAGCATTTCTCTTCGATTTGATCAGATTCTTCTCGATTTGAATTTCCGTTCGGTTTCGGACTCTTCAGAGTCGTTGGAAACGCCACCCGTTTCCTCACGATCTGCAGAAATTGTTGTTTCTTTCTTGTTTTCCGGAAGATGTAAAATATGTCTCGTAACTTCTTTCAACTGATGTATGCGCGTCAGGGACGTCATTTTGGGGTGTATATATATGAGGAAAATTTTTATATATTTATATATATATTTTATATAAAATGGAGTGCTTGTGATGTGTGTGTGTGTGTGTATATATATAATGTATATATATTGTGTAATGTGTATATATATATATTTATGTGTATATAGGCCTATAGTATATATAGTGTGTGTATATATATATATACAGTATACTTGCGTTCCTGGTGTGTGCATGTGTGGGTGTGCATCGGAGTGTGCAATTCAGTCCTGTAGATTACAAAGGCTTATTGGTTGAGTGCATTCGATGCAATCGAGTGAAATGCTGGTATAAGATCCGCCACTGCAGATGACGACTCCACGATTATTCAATAAAAACGCAGCCAGAGAACTTTTAAACTGGTTTAACATTTGAGGACAGAAATGGTCCGTTGAATGTCCTCTGCGTGACGACAGACGCTGAAAGTCACTGCTACTGCACGACGGACGGCGACTGATGTATTTCGAGAGCGAATTGACGACATACGGACTTTAATTAGAACGGTGCTTAAACGGAGAAGAAGAAGAAGAAGAAGAAGAAGAAGAAGAAGAAGAAGAAGAAGAGGAAGGAGGAGGAGAAGAGAGAAGGAAGAGGAGGAGGAGAAGAAGAAGAAGAAGAAGAAGAAGAAGAAGAAGAAGAAGAAGAAGAAGAAAGAAAGAAGAAGAAGAAGAAGAAGAAAGAAGAAGAAGAAGAAGAAGAAGAAGAAGAAGAAGAAGAAGAAGAAGAAGGAGAAGAAGGAGGAGGAGGAGAATCGTAGAATTAATTGAGCGTTAATTGGCTTCATTTGTGGGTGCGCATTCTATTATTATTCAGTCTGTCGTCATTTGGACCAATTAAGAATCCATCGTCGCAAACAGTCGCTTACTTCACACGCTAAACGCCGAATGATCTCGACTGTTTGGACGAAGATATCCGAAGAATTCAATCAACAGCGTGTTACCATTTCTCAATCATTCGTCATTCGCTAAAACTTATCACTAACATCTTCACCACTTAAAAGAGCGGATGCCATATATATATATATATATATATATATATATATATATATATATATATATATATATATATATAATATATTTAACCTTTATACACAAATATATCATATATAGACCTATCCTATACATTGCATGTGACACACATATATAATATATATACAAAAAAGCATATATAATACAGTATACACAACATACATATATTTTATACGGTATATAAATACATGTATACACAATATAGTGTGCGTGTATATACATTCATTAGAAAGACACAGAGAGACAGAGACAGAGAGACAGAGATGAGAGACAGACAGACAGACAGAGAAAGAGACAGAGAGAGAGAGAAAGAGAGGGAGGGAGGAAGGAAAGAGAGTATTGTGCTATTGAATCCCCTAACATAGATTAAGCAGCCGTAAGCATATTCATGAATGGATGCATTTCTCTGTGTCCTGCTGTTGTTTACAATAAAGGGCGTAGATCTTAGAATGCATAATACTTCGCATGTAGGCTCACTGCTTCTGCCTATAGAGACATTGATGCGGACTTATTCTGCGCCTGTATACTGTGTGCATGTCGGCCGCCTGCGTTGACTTTGAGGAAAAGAAGAAGAGGCAGAACAGAGACTGCAACTGTATATACGGTCCCCGAGTATTGCTCGGTCTTCGATCGGACCTCAGGAGACCAGCGGTTGGTGGGGTTGATGACAGATTGCGCTGGTTGCGTCAGAGGAAACACAGGACGATAATAACACCAATTACTCTACATACACAGGCGAGCGACGCTTAACCTATATATTAAGGGCAGAAAAGAAGTTTCGAGATCAAACCGCGGCAGACCCTGAAAGAGAACTCAAAAGAAATACTCGACTGAACGCTGAGAAATTGCTGGAAATTCTTGGACGGTATGTTGAAATTGAGCTCTCAGATCTATTCTCACGAGTCTTGGCTATTTCTATTTATTGAGATATACTATATGTGTATGTTTATTTAAGCATCCGCCTAAATCATACGTACTCAACGTTTGCTGATTTCTGGTCCCTCGGTGGCTTA
This sequence comes from Metaphire vulgaris, assembly GCA_018105865.1. Classification (NCBI taxonomy): domain Eukaryota; kingdom Metazoa; phylum Annelida; class Clitellata; order Crassiclitellata; family Megascolecidae; genus Metaphire; species Metaphire vulgaris. The sequence continues at coordinate 8,011,783 of CM030854.1, forward strand.
GTCAGCGTACATGCGAAGGTAATATGACGTCTAAGTCAAGAGATGATCGTTCTGTTCGACGCGCAACAGCAGCATCAAAGTCAATTATTTCAGAATTCACCAATGAACTGAGTGGATGGACCGGGAAAAGGAGCCGGTGAATTGAGTATCTCTGGAAACTGGGAAAGTTTCAGCGTCTATTTTTTCCTAGAAATGTAAGGCTCATAGCCTAATACACAATCAGACGAAGTTTCAGTGCTGCATTTCTCAGATGTGATGGTCTTCAGCTGAAGACATTCGTACACAGGATTTTGGCGTACATACATCTTCGCACCGAGATGTTTTCCGCTGTTGAAACGCCTTTTGATGCTATATCTCGTAGCATGCAGTATTGTATCTGTTGCATATGCTGACCAAAAGCCAATCTCTCGCAAATGTCGAAGGAACGTCTTCGGTGATTTAAATTCGAACCAGAGTTCCGAACGTAAATAATTCAATGAGCGAACCGAGCGCCGATGTATGTGGCAACATAATAACATTCGAGGCAAAATACCAAACTTCAGAGTGATTCTTGGCCGACAACTGCTTGCCCACCAAACACACGCAGACGATCCGCGTAGCCTATAAACCAGACAACAGACGTGAAACTCGCATCATTAAACCAGCGTATAATGATGAACAGTTAAGTAAACGCGCAATTTTCGACTGCGCTGTAGAATCACAACTAGATCTTCACTTTATATAGCGCTCTGATATCGATAGTCATTAGAAACGTTCACTGCGCTCCGATGGAAAATGTGAAATGTGTCCTGAAGATCGAAGACAAGTTGACGGCTTATTTCAAGGCAAAGCCCAGTGGCTCTATACCGCGCTAACTACTGTATCTCCACGCAGCTTCAATTTCATGTCAAATGTATTTGTCAGATCTAACAATAATTAATTTCTCTTTCAATAAATGGTCAAAATTGGTAAACCCACGCTTCGAATGCAGTATTTTAAAATTCTATTTTACTAGCTTTAGAAAATTTATTTCACAATTTACAGACAATTGCTTAGACGTTTGAGTCCGCATTTAAATAAAAATGCTGTGTCCCGTAATTAATATTTTTAAGAATTCCTCAAATTCTGATATTTTGGACTACAGTCAAACCCTGTCTATGTGGCGTCGCAGAGTAATTGTGCCAATAAAGTGAACTTGACTTCAACAGAAGTTGTTACGCTTTCTGCACTAAGGCGATATTAAAAGAATAATTAGCATTGAGCGGGTTTCACAGTATTCGGTCAATGATACTGGCACCGTCTTTAAATCTGGCATTCCAACCTCAGCGTTCTGTCTTTCTTCTTCCTTTGGTTCCTAAGTCTGAGACGGTGAGGGCGAGCGAGCGAGCGAGAGGCTCCGTGCCCTGTGGCTCACAGACCCTATCTGCGGCCGCCGTAGCAGAGAGGCCACTGGCACTACCAGGGTCTACTTGGCTGAGTGACGTTGTCTTCCACTGAAAGTGAGGCCGAAGGAGATTGCGATGAGGAACGAGGGAGTGGGGAGGGGATGAAGGGAGTGGGCCGATGGCTGGCTTTAACCGGATCCAGCTTCCATCGGCAGCGCATTAGCAGCAGCAGCAGCAGCAGCAGCAGCTGTGGATCTTCTGCTAGTCTTGTAGCAGCAACGGTTTAAATATAGCGACGCATAATTTCAAAGGAACTTTAAGCGAAGTAGTCGTCGTCGTCATCATCATCGTCGTTGTCTTCAGAAGTATTTTCAGTCGATTTTCTTCTGATTTTGTTATTTGATAATCGAAGATGGCGAATCAGGCAGTGATTCAACTGAGGCGAATGGAGACTTCTCAGCCCTGGGGTTTCCGTCTGAAAGGAGGCGTCGACCAGGGTCTCCCTCTCCACGTCGAACAAGTAAGATCTCTTTCCTCCTCCTCTCCCTGCTCCTCCTCCTCCTTCTTCTTCATCTTCTCCTTCTTCTTCTACTCCTCCTCTTCCTTCTTCTACTCCTCTTCCTTCTTCTACTCCTCTTCCTTCTTCTACTCCTTTTCCTTCTTCTTTCTTCTTCTTCCTTCTTCTTCTTCTTCTTCTTCTTCTTCTTCTTCTTCTTCTCCTCCATTCATCATCATCATCATCATCATCATCATCATCATCCGCTGTCTTTCGAAATCTGATTTTCTGCCGTCTTTATCATTCGCCTGATTTCATAATCAGACACTTGGCCTAAAGTCTTTGGGCCAATACACGATGCCAGCAAATCAATTATATCTGCATAAATTTAGTCAATAATTAGATTAATTAGAACTTAATTAAAGGTAAATTATGACAATTTAATTTTGAAAATTATGGTTAAACTTTGATTAAATTGGTTTAGTCTAAATTTCATTGTCAACGTCTGTTTAATTAAGAAATTAAAATATAAACTACATTTAGTATAAATATTAGGGTGGTCCTCAAATGTACACAAAATTTTAAAAGTAGATTTTATTGAAGTGCTTTTTGCTTAAACTGTTCATTTTCTAATAAAAATCATTGCTACCAAGTTTGGCATTCATAGGCCCTTATTAACCACTGTCACACTTACATTGAAAATTACAAACAGGGTCATTCCATGACAATGCAGCCAGTATTTAGACAATTGTTCACCATACCATCTCAGATCTGCAAGAAATTTGCAGGGCTTGAAGTACAGCTCAAGTTGAGTAAATCTTGAAATTTTCAGCTAGTTTTGTCAAAAACTCTCAGAGATATGATATTTTGAAGATACAGGGGCTAATCACGAGTCAACGCTACGTGTTATGTTTTACGATTTTGAAGTTTAATATCTTGAAAAAACAGCAGATATCAGGCTGAAATTTGCAGTGTGCATACACTTTTCCCAGCTGAGTTGACTGGTGTATTAATCTTTATCATAGGTGCTACACAACATGCTCTAAAAATGTCAAAACATCCCATAGCAGCCAGTTTTCACCGATATTTGATCCTTTATTACCATGAATCAGCAAAACGTTAGACTATGTTTGTTGTGCCTTTATGTTACTACATATATGTACTCATCAACTAAGCAAAGGTCGGCTGTAATCAAAGCATGGTTGTGCGCATTTTATGAAGCACAAGGATACCAAAGTACGACAGATCGACCCGTTGCGGTCGGCCCAGGAATCAGCCACCAGAGGCAACAGAGTCCTGATCAGAACATCTCCTGATAACCGGAAGCTAACGTTTCCTGAACTTCTTCTGAGAGAAAACTATATAATTCATTAGTAAGGCCTTGTCTAGAATACTGTGTTGTGTCAGTCATGAGAAAAAGTTTTCTTCAGTGATGAAAGCACATTTTGCAGCCTATGGAACCATGGCAAGATTTTTGTAAGAAGGTTCCCAACATGAAGAATAGAAACCGGAGTGCCTAAACATGTCAGTAGTTATGATGTGTGGATGCATGGCAGCCAGTGGGGTTAGGAGACTTCATATTGTTGACTGGATGGTGAATGCAGATAAATACATTGACATTCTAGAGATATTCTAGAGAAATGTATGCTGCCATCAGCTAAACAGCTGTTTCCTAGCAAGTATTTGTTTCATGACTGCAATGCACCCTGTCTCAGAGCGAAAACTGTTGCTTGTAGGAAGAAGAATCATGGAGTTCAGTCCATTGATTTGCCGGCTCAGTCACCTGATCTTGACACTATTGAGAACTTGTAGTAGTAGTGTACATACTGCACAATGTACAGTAGTAGTGTCAGCCGAGATTACCAAGAATCAGCCTCAGAAAAGGCGCGAGCTGATTGAGTCTAATTGCAGCCTGGAATCACATCATAACACATGAGCACCTTGTCAAATTGGTCCATTCCATGCCACACAGATGTCATTTAGTCAGAAAGAACAAGGGTTGGCCCATAAAGTACTAATGACAACAATAAATAAAAACGGCCCTTTCAAGGCTACCTTATAAAATTCAAAAGCAATTATTGCGCTAAAGTAGTTAGAACGCGCACCATATCATGCGAACTCCCGCGATTGACCATTTTAGTAAAGATTCAAGAAATCACACAGTGGCCATATTTCCTCATAAAAGTCTGGGAAAAGTGCATAATCAAGTGACATCACATACAGAAATGGAGGCAGAACTAAAATTGATACAAAACAATATATAATAACCACCAATTCTACAAGAAAATCTGATAATAATATCAAAAATTTATTAAAATACTTCGGTTTCGCAGCCAATGCAAGACTTTTCACACACTGTAAATATCGGGGTCGTGTGACAGTACTAAATATGTTTAGATTCGATTGGAATTTTTCCCAATTTGTTTTTATCCCAAATGGAACAGGAAAATGCAAAAGCACTTTGAAAAAGTATAACTTTGCTTTTGAGGACCACCCTAATAAATATATGCAAATTATATAGATACACTAAACTAACGCATGGCGACAATGTCTTAGGCCATTGAACTGACAGCTGCTGAGAACACTAATAATAATAATAATAATAATAATAATAATAATAATAATAATAATAATAATCATCATCATCATTATCATCATCATCATCAAAAAAGTCAAAACCAAAATAATAATAATAATAATAATAATAATAATTATTATTATTATTATTATTATTATTATTATTATAACAGGGTTTAGAGTGGTTCAGTAGGATCTGCCCTGTGTGAGGAGAACCACCATCATTATAATTACTGTATATATTAATACGCACTATAGGTCTACAATTATGTCGGACATCAAGAATGGAATGCGTCTTTGCGCAGTACATGTTGACGCATTCTCAGCGATCGCCGCTTGATATGTCTGCAATTTATTTGCAGTGGGAGAGAGAGAGAATTTCTAACTGTTTCATTACGCTAAATAAGTCAGTCAAATAAGCTAATGACAGCATAAAGCTTGTATATCGAGTAGACCAGTGGGGTGGGGGGGGGGGTGGGGAGTCATTAGGCAGTGACCAGGAAATAACCACTCTCTCCCACGACAGTTACAACGCTGAATATTCGCCTACATCGCGTTGATAATATTATTTGTTTAAGTCGATGATAATTGCCCCTGAATTAGTGCATCCTCTTCCTCCTCCTCCTCCTCCTCCTCCTCCTCCTCCGTATAAAATCTTCAGTATACGCGGTGTCTTGCCTCCGACGCATTCTATGAATCAGTTGGTCCCTGACTGAGGCCAACGGCGACCTTTGAACTCGAGGGCAGACGTCAAGTGCTCAGACTGAGTAATGACTAATGAGCCGTCACTGGCATTTTCTATTTCTCTTTTTACCCTTCTTAACCCTTCCGCTGTGTACCGCTATTAATACAGAGCACGCCGAAGCTCTGAATAACTAACGTAAGAGGATCAGATTAGTAAATGACTTTCAAATTCTGTTGGTATTAAACGGAATCAGGTCGCTTATTTCTCTTCTGACCGAAAAATTAAATTGTATATATATATATACACTGTATGCTTTGGCACAAGTCTGTTATGTCTGGGGAGCTACTGAGGGAGAGAAAAAGAGACAGACAGACACACAGATGCAGATGCAGATACAGAGAGCAGAGAGAGAGAGAGAGAGAGAGAGAGAGAGAGAGAGAGAGAGAGAGAGAGAGAGAGAGATGAAATGAAGACAGAGACGCCATAACATTAGTCACAGTTTCTTTTCCACACTGCCACATTTTGCGGTTGATAAATTACTATTCTGCTCCAGACTAATAACTTATAAGGACATATCGCGACCTCGAATTTACAGACGCAGCTACTCGTTAGTAGGCCTACCAGCCTAGAGCCTAGGCCTTCTGCTTGATCCATAGCTCAACGTTTGTACACGCATGTGCTTATCTCTAGCCTCTAGATCAGATTAGACTGATTAGTAAAGGACTTTCAAATTCTGTTGGTATTAAACGGAATCAGGTCGCCTATTTCTCTTCTGATCGAAATCTCAACAGCAGCCATTGAAACGACACTAAAATAACAGTTTTCAATAGTTAAAATCAGTTAATAATTAATTAAACTTATCGTTCAGAATTATCAGACAGACTCTCAATCGTGATGAATAATTAATTAATTAATTATCGACCGAACGATAGCCACGTGACCTTTCTCTAGGTTCAGCCGAAGGGTCGGGCTGCTTCGGTGGGACTTCAACCTGGTGACTTTGTCGTGGCCATTTGTGGGGTCAGCACAGTCAACATGACTCATGCGCAGGTGAAAGGTGAAATGCTACGCGCTGGAAACGACCTCGACATCACCGTTCAAAGGTAAATTCGTCTCGCTTGATTTAGTCGACGACGACGACGACGACGGCGACACCCACCCCACGTCTTTGGCTGAAATTCCTCTGAATGCTTTTGCTTACGGTGCTGCGTATTTCTACGTTAGCGACCATGGATTTCCAATTTGCTCGATCTTGACATCCTCTCAACAAATAGGCAGTGGCGTAGCGAGGTGGGACGGTTTGGGGCGAACCGACCCGGGCGGCACTTGCTCTAGGGGCGACATTTTCGAGGATAACGCTTTTCTGCTTGTCAAGAAATTTAGGAATTGTGATGGCCTTTTTTGGTTGCCAGATTTTTTCGGTGGCTGCACTTTTTTCGCCCCATGCGGCACTTTGCCTCGCTACGCCACTGCCATTAGGCCTACGTATAATACGCGTACGTAAAATTTCGTACGTTAAAACACGTTGTCTCACAGTATAACCATGACGTAAACACAGAGATAACAGAGATAACAGAGAAACAGAGAATCACAGAAATATGTCCGAACTTGACGCCACAACCAACGTATGTATTTTACATACAATGCGCGTATTTTATTTTTGACATAAAATGCGTAATATACGCATATTCTATTGTGGTGCCTAACGTAAGTAAGTAAAATCTCGTAAATTTATATAGCGCTTTTGAAGTAGTAAGTAGTAGCTGCTTATTCTCATGCGCTTAACGTACGATCGTATCTATAGGATATATTTTTATATATTACAGTTAAGGAGATCTCTTAGATTGATGTGTATATATTGCGATGCACAGAGATGGCGCTATATCGTCGGTTCATGCATCGAATCCAGTCGAACACGAAGACGAACCTCGCGTCATGATAGACGAACAACCGATTCCCAAACTCGGAGGACCAACCTATAAGCAGATCAGACCGAAGACCTACCAAGTCCTCGAAGAGACGCTTCCAGCGTCCGATGAAACTGACGAAGCATCCACCGGTCAGTCTCACTATAATCGGATCTTCCATTCGCTTCTTCCATTTTCCAGAAACTGTTGTTTAGCTTGTCTTAGTACTTTATCGCTTTCGGTAGATCAATTAGCAGCGCTCGTTCTCCTCCTCCTCCTCCTCCTCCTCCTCCTCCCCCCCTTCTCCTCCTCCTCTGCATTTCTTGGTCTAAATCTTATCGCTGAGCTGCTGCTTTCTACCGTGCAGGGCATACACTCAGCGAGCGAATTCCCAACTTACATCATTCAAAGCAACGATCCCCGGGCGCCGTTTCCAGCCCCCGATACTACTCTGGCATTCCGTACTCTAGATCTACAGGCTGCCGCTTCCTCCTCCTCCTCCTCCTCCTCCTCCTCCTCCTCCCAGCCCCCATTTCACCTTGAATCGCTGGCTCCTCCTGTGGAGGTGCACTTCGATTCTTGTTATTGTAGCGGTCGTTGTTGCTTCGGCGTCAAATGACTGTTGTCGGCGATGATTTACATTGTACACTAACGACGCAAAAGTTAAAGCAACACTCGTTCACTCTTCCGCACTTAATTGAACCGCTCTCAATGATCACTTACACTCATCATACACAGACATTGCTTCTCAGAGAGCGAACAGTGAACGCGGAGAGAGAGAGAGAGAGAGAGAGAGAGAGAGAGAGAGAGAGAGAGACTCGGGTGTTAGACTCTGGTGAAAACGATTTGAAGAGCTAGTCTTCAGTTAAAGGTGCTCATTAGGCCAAGAACAGGTCAAAAGAGCACAAAACAGGCGAAGAGCATACAATCCGTTAGTCGTTACAAAGATAGTTTTCTTACTGCGTTGATTCATTTGGCCTTTAAACGCTCAAGTCGTCGACGTAGTCTTTATTAGCGAGCCACGAGGGGGCGCTAGGGTGGGGACCCGACTCCCATTCGGTCGAGAGATTTGCGCAAAACAGATGCGAAAGTCGGGGAGAGGTTTGCAGAACAAAACCGATGCGAAATTTCCGGGGAGGGTGGAGCAAGTGTGAAAACGCGTTGATGATCTTTATTGCTTCTCGCTCCTTCTAAAAAGGAAATTACTTAACATGATCGGCCCGGGTCCTCTGACATTCCCGGGCCCCTGTGCTCGTGACGAGAAGATGGCCTTTTTATCTTTGTCAGTCTTTTTCAGGGTTAATGCATCATCATCATCATCATCATCATCATCATCATCATCATCATCATCATCATCATCATCATCATCATCAGGGTTAATGCATCATCATCACCGGGCCTGCAGGCCGCCGGACCCCTGTGCAATCGCCCCCCCTCTGTCCCCTCTTGGCGACCCTGACCATGCTGCAGAACTCAAGACCTCTGCAGCTGGGGATCCATCCCTGACCTCGTTCGGGGAGCTCGCAATGAACTCACGACGCGCCCCAAATCCTCTAGAAGGAATAAATGGGATGCGCGCGTCTGTCTTCGTGTCCATTAGCGCAGCCACAAGAGAGACAGCGCTTGGAAACGCCTCTGAGCAGGCCAACACCAGTGAGGAGATTATTACAGAAACAGGACAATTTTATACAATTTGATATTTAAAGTGATTGCCGAATAGCTATCATATTTATTATATAGCCTGCAAATTAATAATAGAATAATCGATATTTGACCGAAAGAAGCGTGAGAGAGCGATGAAAAAATGTCGCGCTCCGATTTACCTGAAAAAGCAAAGGGATCTTCGATTCAGAAGAGCCTCATCGAAGTCGAAAACCAGCATTTTAGACTTGAGTCATGGACTGCAAAGACTAGTTGCCCAAGTTTGATTGATTTTGCAATATGTCGTTGTAAATAAAATAATAATTTAATAATAATAAGTCAACATAAGATGATAATAATAATAATAATAATAATAATATTATTATTATTAATAATATTAATAATATTATTATTATTATTATCATCATTATTATCATCATCATCATTCATTCTGCGCCGGTGAACATGTGAGTGTACCGGGAATTGAACCAAGGTAACTACGGAAAACGCTTTACCACTGGCCGCTCTATTCTGACCAAGTAACTTTTGAACGCCGAGAGGCAAAAAGATACAGTAAAAAGGTTTTCAGAGAAATTCAGGAACAAATGAATATTTATCGAACAGATTTAGTATTTTGTTCGTCCTCTCTAGAAAAAATTCTGTTTAATCTACGGCTACACGCAGCCGTTTACTTTAGTAGATTATATTAGGCGCAACGTTTTGGGCGATATATTTACGCTATTGGTTTTCGCCTATTCACTCATTATAGTGATTAGTGTTTCTGAATTGCATGCATGTTGTGATGTTGCTTACAGGTCGACCGGCTTCGATATTTGACCGAAAGAAGCAGGAGCGCTCCGATTACCTAAAGGCAAAGGGATCTTCGATTCAGAAAGCCTTCGGCGAACCAGCATTTTAGACTTGAAAAGACTAGTTCCCATTCGCACAACCTATGGCTATATAGGGGGCCTAGTCTATTATACGCCGTGTCCCGGTTGAGGTGGCACCATTTTAAAAATCTATGTAACTTCAACTAATTCTATCCAAAATTTATAACATTTTATCCACATTAAATGTAATCGCGATTGCAATGGTGATTTTCCTTTGTGGAAACGCGTTTTTCGGTTCGAATTTTTAAAAATTAATATCTCGTAAACTGTAAGATTGATTTAGTTGAAAGTTGCAAATTTTGTGTAGAATAGATGAAAATTAACGCGGATGAAGTTTTATAAATTTTGAATAAAGTTTGTTGAAGTTACACTGATTTCTAAAACGGTACCACTTCAACTGGGACACAGTGTATAGATAGACACATCAGCAGCGGTCTATAAATACAAGCTGCCAAATCTGCGCAAAGACTTTCCTTCGCTGACGATCTCTGTAACCTTCAGTCCTGTAGTCGCGCCTATAGGTAGACATCGCCTGTATGTTGAATTGTTAAGCTTGTTGTTATTATAACAGTGGTTCTTCATTTAACGGTATTTTTCCGATGACTCATTTGATGTCGCGACTTTTCAGTGTTATAGTTTTTTTAAAAAACAGTGGGGCTCGGACTACTTTCACCAAATTCACTGTGGTTAGTTTCGACCTCAAATGGGGTAAAGATAAAACCAGCATTTCCCCCAACTTGAGTCGTCTTCGACCATTAGGCCACGGGTAGATGTTAAACTTCTTTCACGCTTCCTGAAAATCCAACAGAGTTTCTAGTATTTAGTGATGAAATGTGAGTAGTCACTTGATTCTACGTATGCGCCGCAAAGATTCTGAAATTCCGCCCCACTACGCCCCCTCCGCGGTCACCCCCACCCAGACCGGCCCCACTCCGGAAAACTTAGGACTCGGATATTTCTTGTCGCATCTCAAAAGGCGGAGACATTACGACGACCCATTGACCAGTCACTGTCTCTCGTATCAGCTGCTGACAAATTGAACCTCATCACAGCTATATATAGGACATATATATATATATATATATATATATATATATATATATATATGCATACATATAAACATAGGTACATACATTATATATATATATATATATTTCTCTGAGGTCTCTGAGGACGGCGCTCATGGGCTCTCATGCCATCTAGGTCCAGGTCGTGCCCCCGACACTGCTTGCTGAACGACATAGTTCAGAGGGCCTTGGTTAGGGCTGGGATCCCTTCTATCAAAGAGCCGCCTGGTCTCTGCCGAACCGATGGGAAAAGACCAGACGGCATGACCCTGATCCCGTGGCGGACAGGCCGAAGCCTGATCTGGGATGCAACTGTGGCAGACACAGTTGCTCCCACGTATTTGCCAACCACAGCGCTCGCAGCAGGAGCCGCCGCAGAAGCAGCTGCGGCTAGAAAGACATCGAAATATCAGGCCCTCTCATCCACCCACAATTTCTTGCCGCTAGCATTTGAAACATTTGGCCCCATCAACAACGACGCCCTCTTCTTTATCAACGATCTGGGTCGACTCATTGCCCTACAATCCGGGGACAATAGAGAAGGATGCTTTCTGTTCCAAAGAATATCCGTCACGATTCAGCGTTTCAACGCCATCGCATTCCGAGGAACATTTCCAAATCTGCAACCGAACGAGAGCTAGCACACTATAATTTCATGTCTCCGGACAATTTTTTATCATAAGTCCCTCGGGAATGAAGTACTGAGGGCATTAAATATATATATATATATTATATATATATATATATATATATATATATATATAGGATATATATAATTATATATATATATATATTTAGCTATTGCCGCTAATGAGCTGGCAGAAAGCAACTATGATATATATATATATTTATTTATATATAACCTTTTCACTTTAGTGTCTCTCGTATCAATTGCTGCTGCACACACACACACACACACACACACACACACACACACACACACACACACATATATATATATATATATATATATATAGGCATAAGAAGGAAAATATAGTAACTATGTCGTGTCATGATTCCGTCAGGCCTGAGGAGAGGGGGGTACAGCGGGTACATTGTACCTGGGCCCATGGAGCTCCAAGGGGCCCATGTGAAGGGTTAGGGTTAGGGTTAGATATAACCCTAACCCTAAGGGCCCATGCACCTTCCATGTACCGGGGCCCGGAATTTCTCTCGGCGGCCCTGGATTCCGTCGTCGCTGTGCGACGGTTGGCTGCAACGTTAAACAATAATTATCCGCAGTTTTCTTTCCTTAGCTTCATCCATTAGTGACGTTCCTTTCATGTTAGTCCATTTCATGGTGTTATCTATCCAGCTGGATCTGGACTACCTTGCCTCCTGGTTCATTCCGTTAAACCCGTTATTAATGAGTTTTCAATAGAGTCTTCAGTTTTTCGGGTGATAGGTTTCAGGCACGTCGGAACGAATTTTCAGCAGGGGCCAGATTTTCTTTTAAAAAAAGTTCGCATGTTAAAAGCTTGACAAGCAACAAATGTCATCAGACTCATCACGCACAAAATTTGCTCTATTTTTTCCAGGGGTGCAGACTGCAGATTCCTTTTTCCAAGGGGTGCAGCTGCACCCCCTGCACCCTCACTTCGTACGCACCTGATAGGTTTATATTCGAAATATCTAATTTTTCTTGATTTCATATGTGTCGGGAATTCTTGGTCTACTCCAGCCATTTTGTACAACAGTGTCTCGATTGACACAAAATCCGCATAAGGAATCCTTGTCGTTTTCCCCGTGCATTTGTTTTGAAATGTTTGAATTTGGGTTTCCTCTTTTTATTTAGTGTCCATGACTCACAGCCACAGGCTACGAGGCAACTGGCCTGACTAGAGCCACGATCAGTCTTAGCTTTGTGAGTTTGCTGGCCAATTTTTTCTTCCTGATTTTTAGCAGCTTGATCATTATATTATTCATTCCCATGCCCAATCTTGTTCCAATGTCATCTTTGCATATTGGGGCATCTTAGATCAGGCTTCCAAAGTATGTGAAGTCGGAAACTTGCTCGAGCACCTGTCCATTTGCTAAGATTTTTATCTGATTCTCCGTATTCGACAATACTTTAGTTTCACCTGCGTTTGTGCACATGTTGTATTCAGTTCCGGGAATCCCGGGATGCTCTATTCTTTGCACTAGGTTTTGAAAGTCTTCAACTGACGTTGCTATTACTACAATATCATTTGCATAGCGTAGGTTGTTGATCAATTTTCCTATAATCTTGACTCAGCCTTTAAATCCATCTAATGCTTGAATGAGGCAACATATAGTTCGAAAAGGAGACATGAAGTTTTAGTGAAGCACGTGTAACATAAAACCTTTCACTAAAGCGCTTTGCTACAGACATTTTGGAGGTGAATTGCACATAGGCCTAAATGTCATTGACAAATAACCAATCAGGGCCGCCGAGAGGGGGCAGGAGACAATTGCACAGGGGCCATGCGGCCTGCAGGGGTCCCGGGCCCGGTGATGATGATGATGTATTAACAATAGACTGAATCCTGAAAAAGACTGAAAAAGACAGAAGGAAAAAAGATAATCTCCGTCATGAGAGCACAGGGGCCCGGCGAATGTCAGGTGGCCCGGGCCGATCATGTTTTAGGTAATATCCTAAAAAGAGGTGAAAAGCAAAAAAGGTCATCCTTACCCTTCTCAACCAACTGCCCTGGCAAGCAAGAAAATTGTCATCCCTACATTTTCCCCTCTCCAAAAAACAAAAAACCCGTCGTCACACTTTTGGGGAATTTTCATCCCCCATGCAACATATAATTTTTTGGGGAGGGGAATTTTTCAACTTTGGGGGAAAATTCCCCCCAGAGAGGCCTAGAATAAACACTGCTCGATCGGCGGCCCTGTTTCCAACATGTTCTGTAATCTGTACTGCAGTCGCTGAATGGCTTGACAACAGTAGGTCTCTCATCTGTAGAGGTCAGAGGCGGGCAAACAACTGCCCTCGGGCCGCATACAGCCCGTTACCGGATTCCATTCGGCCCGCGAGATCATATAGGCGCCGTCCATAAATTACGTCACGCGGTTAGGGGAGGTCCGGCCATTTGTGACGAAGTGTGACGATCGGGGAAGTTCCGTAATTGTGACGTCACGCCAAAAAAATTAGGTCATGACCTTTGACCTTTTTTTCTCGTCTGACCTTTTTGCTTGTCAGGGATTTTGAAGAGGAAAAATACAATTATGGCCTATTTTTGCTTGTCAAGACTTTTCGGAAGACGAAAATGGGGGGAGGGTCGGCCCGTTGTGACGTCATATTTTAAGGAGTCCGACGTTTTGTGACGTCGCGTTACGTAGGGGGTCAAAAAAGTGCCAAATTCGCGTGACGTAATTTATGGACGACCCCTAGGAATATCATATGCATACGACCAGCAGAAAGTCAGATAATTCCACGTGAAGTTCTGTCTCTCTCTCTCTCTCTCTCCATCATATGTCAATCTTATCTATTAGGTGGGGATGTACTCCACTCGAAATCGGGTTGGGTTGATGGAACTTGATGCTGGCATTACAAGAATGGAGATGAGAATTTGTTGGCTAATTTAGTAGGCTAGGTAGTCGCATTTTCATCAGAAGCACTTCTTATCTATAATCTTATTGTGACTTTTGATGCATTGGTCTTTCTCTAATCGCATGCTACGTGCAAAAAAATGACGCGGGATCATTTGCCTACAGTCTTCATCGACGCTTTCATTCCATTCATTGGAACCAAATAAAATGACGGTCCTACTGAACAGCACAGCAGTTAGAGACTGAATGACAGTACAAAACCACATTCGCACAAATACACCAAAGCCGACGCATAAGCCCATACTGTACAATCATCACTAATTCTCTTCTGTAGCCTGTAGGGCCTAAATCTATTCCAATTCACTTTAAAATGTCAAAGGATAAAATCGCACAGACAACAATTGTTATACAGTTAAATTTTGAGCACAAGACTTTAACCTATAAAATATTATACCCTCTTTTAATGGCAAATCAAATGTATAGGACGTTTCTTGCCTTTGTAATCTGAGTAATTGCCAAACTACAGATGTACGTTTGTCAAATGCCGATATTTACAAATCTTATCTAAATGCTCCACATGGTCGTCAGTAAATTTTTCACACCCCAACAGCACCAGCGTCCCTTGAATGAGTGGTCCATGTGCATGGTCAACTGAACTTTCCAATAATATCTGCACATTTTCAGATTTGCTTTTAGCGCCGAATTCCACGCAGTAGCCTATACAGGGTGGCCCAATAAAAACGGTATCTCTGTTTCGTTGTAATTATTTTAACGACCTAGGGCAAAATGCATGGAATTTGGTGCATTGTAGCCTGAGTGCAGCCATTAAAGTTTATCTTTAAAATTTCAACATGCAGTGGCGCCATCTAGAGAAAACACAGTCACCCCTGATGTACCCATTTTAAATTACTGTCACGTAACCTATTGTTGATTTAATCTTATAATATCACATGGAAGATTCTAATTGCATTATATTCTTCTATATCAAACTAAAGAAATGACTTTGATATATCTTGCAATTTTATTTTCAGTTTTGTGACCAACAGTGAAACAAACATCAGTTATAATTATCATTGCAGTGTTCTATTTCATATTGTATTCTTTATTAAGTCATTGTGTCTTCATTGTACTTTCATTTATTCTACGTTTTCTTCTTCTTCGTCGTCTTCTTCTTCTACTTCGCCCATATCCTCCGTTTCCTCATTGGTTGCTTCTGTTCCGCTTCTCAGAATCTGTTGTTCTACTACCGCACCTAGCACGGTTGCATTGTCTCCCTCCGTCTCATCCCCCAATGGCGAAGTTCTGTCGACTGTTGGTTCGTTTATTGATTGGTTTAATGCTGAAGAAAAACAATCAAACACACAATCTTTAGATCTTTTAGATTTCAGAAGACTTCTGACATCCAGGCAAAAGTCATTTCTTTACGGTTTAATCACCACAATGTACCATAACTCAAAACAATAGACAAAGATTTCACGAGATGCTGTCAGATTGTATCTTCACAGCAAAAAAGGTCTATCTTCTTCCAGGGGGTGCAGCTGCACCCCCTGCACCCCCATTTCCTATGGGTCTGTCTTGATGCTTCCTGGACCCTCCATAATAATACTACTCAAATAATTATAACTTACACTCACAGCCTGTGAAAAGTGCCATAACTTAATGGCATTGCAGCCAAAAACAGTCCAATGCAGCAATCAATGTGTTTGCAATCACTTCAGTGATTGTTTTTTTTCTACTCAAAAGTGAATCTTTTACTTTAACTATTTTGAGGTGGATGTCGAGATTGTCGACAAAAGTTGACATCAACATCATAGCGTTGAAATAATTCTGCCTTACAAGAGTAAAATTGCTCCAAATTGGGTCTTAATTAGTTTACTGCAATCAATACCATCAAAAGAAAACATAATATTTTGTGAAGTAATTTTGCATAAATATTGGTGATTCATCTAAAACAAAAAATATCGAAAACAAAAGTGCTATAATTACAAGTTGGTTTAATACAGTGTAATTCACTGCAGCCTGTTTGAAATTAAAATTTCCAGGTGGTAATACACTAATTGACAAGGGAGAGATCTGGAAAAATTATAAGGGGAGTATAGAGAGTGGAAAGAAATGGAAAGTATGAGAAAGTGATGAAAGGAAAGAAATTATGGAAATGGTAGCATGAGGAATGATGGAAAAGGAAAAGAAATAGAAAATTATGGGAAGAAGAGTTTTAGACTCTCACTTAAGTTTATGTTCACATATGATGATATTTAATTAATGACAAATGTCTTTAATAATAAAACATAATTTATGAATTTATGACAAAAATCATCATTGATGAAATTACTACAGTAGAACTTCATTATAATGGACTCAGTTATAACGTATGCTTAGTTACAATATACCGCAATAACAGGTCCTATGTGATGCACTACCGCATTGGATGGCATTGGAATGAAACGTACTGCGGATATAACGCACCCAATTTTACAGACCTGCTTTGCTCGTTATAATGAAATTCTACTGTATCAACAAACATAATATAAGGCATTTCCCATTGCACAAACAGTGATTGTGCTTTCATTATGTCCTCATAATGAGGACATAACTCTATGGATCAGGACAGAGTAATTATTCTGATTAATTACTAGACTTATCTGCTGTATTCAATAAGAAGGCTAATGCAATACTCTCACCATCCAGAACATTGGTTTTGCACAACAATTATAAACAAACAATGTTTACTGAAGTAGGTTATGCAACAAGTTTGAGTTATATTCCGGTCTACATAAAAGTCAACAAACATTTGGTTCAGTTCATTGTGGGGCCATCCAAGTTTATGCATGGGACTTTAAATTTGACAATTTTTCAAAAAGCACATTGGGTCATTCTACTCCCACCCCAAAATTTTCAAGTTCCACTGGAGATTGGCCTAAACAAGAGAGGGTTTAACCCCAACCATTCAGAAAATTGAACAATTCATATCAGGAAACGGACTGATAATAATTTTTAGAATGTTATCATTGCTGAAAAAGTTGATTCTTATCTAAACACAGCAGAAATTGAAAAAATTATTACTGTTAAGCTGACAATAGACTGAAACTTTTATGCAGAGCTACAGCTTCAAAACTAAAAGCCCCTAACCCAGTAATCACTGGGATGCTAGAAAGTGTTACAGAAATCTCTTGATATAATGACTACAGTGTAATAGACTGCTGAGATTTTCATAGGAAAGAGCTACAATTCAAGACTTCAGCTTTTTATTTGAAACAAAAAGCCATTTGATAAAATGACGTGCAAATATTATCTATCAATTTAGGAAACTATTTGTATGCTGAAAATAAAACAGTCACAATTTTTAATCAAGCACAACATGGGATTGGATGAAAGACGTTTATCAGCTGACATGGAAGGCAAGATGAAGTCTTGTTACTTCAAGGACAAAATAGATTTTTGCACACTGAACCTTTAATATTTGGTTATACAAGACATAACAAAACAGAATAATAAAGAGGTAAGAAATACAGAGCTTTAAATGCATTTATCTTGCACAAAACCAATCATCACGATTATTAAAAATGATCATAATGATAATGATGCCTACACTGGAAAAGTTACTGTCAATCTCAAGGACCATTGCGCTCAGTCCATTCAAATATGGCCAGCAGATGCTGTTATACTGCTATGCTGCTGGCTCTGGTTCAATTTGAATTTGGTGTGCCATTGGATGATGCCCTGGGCATTATGATAGTGGCACCATAGAAGTTTATTGATTGATTGATTGATGCTAGCGACACGTAAATGCACACCTTGATACAAACTGAGTTGCCAATCTCATGTATGAATGCAGCAAGCACATGAGAATCTGAGTAATCAGAAACAGACTTGGGTTGAATCCTAGCAAGTAAGATATTTTATGTCAAATCATCATCATCATCATTCCCTAGTAATTGACTCGTGTTTGATGACCAAATACTTAGTAAAGGATAATGGAATTGATTGATTGACTGGCCAGTGAAAGTGCAGAAGTTGGTCTGACAAAAGTCCTGACAGTATCAGATATACAGAAAGCAGTTCTGAGTGCAATGAGAGTACATAAAGTAGGACTGAAGACAAATATCATAACACTTACAACTGTGTGCTCCTTACAGTACTCACTTACGGATCAGTTGAATAAAAGATGCAAGGAACAGAAATGTCAGGGAGAGAACAGAAGAGTTGCATCACATTGAAAATATCAGACAAAAATAGGTTGTCAAAATCAACGAACACAAATCAGAGTATGAAGATGAAATCATGATGATGCTCTAGTAAGGGATGGATGCTTCTTGACAGAATCCTAGGAATAATGGAACTGAATCCTCAGAACCAGATGGAAGAGAATGAAATGATCTCAGTTAAATAGGGTCATAGAAGAAAAGAAAAAACGGATGGAGAGAGATGGAGATATAGTGGAGACAATTGCTCAACACTGTCAGAATACTTTGACAATAGCAATAACAGTAATAATAATAATAATAATAATAATAATAATAATAATAATAATAATAATAATAATAATAATAATAATAATAATGAGTTACTGCAGTGGTTTTCACACAGGCCTATTTAGCCTCCTATTATTATTATTATTTTATTTATTTATTTATCTTTATACAGGCTTACTTAGCCTCCTCTTAATAATAATAATAACAATAATAATAATAATTATTATTATTATTATAATTATAATTATAATTACAATAATAATAATAAAAAATCAATGACAGTTTTCTCTGCAGTAGACTAAAACAAACGTTTGTCATATAAAATCTTTGATCAAAATTTTCTATCTGCTACAAGAGACATTGTCCCAAATCATTTTGTACAGTTAAGACTCTGCTGCTATTTAGTGCTATTTAATTTCAACTTTGCAAGAAATAAGGTACAGTAATTAATTAACTCTGAAATCCTGTTTTAATAAGCTACAGCTGCAAGGATGTTTGTTTTGAAAAATGTTAGTGATGAAGTCAATATATGTTAATGAGAAAAGACTTGCTCCTAAAAAGACCAAAGACCAATGCAAATAAATATCTGGAGATTTTTCAAACATTGACTTCTCTTGAGAAATTGAAATTGTGCGAGTGAAGGTGGAGAGAGATTTTATGCTGCTCGTCTGTGATGAAGTGGCTTCAAGTGGATTCACTAAGAAGCCAAGAAGTTGCTGGGTAAACATACCACTACTACAACTCTTCCTTGAATCAAGTGTAGCTGGCTTAGGAGACTACATGCATATCAAAATGATCATCATCAATCATAAAATTTCCATAAGTCTGATTGATGACAGAATACAGAATGGTTACTGAGCACTAAGAGTAACCAAAACAAGCGGAAGATGAAAAACTTAATGGCAGAAGAAAGCTTCTGTCTCTTGGTCTGAGTGCAACATTGATCAATGAGACTTCAATTTTTTAAAGGCAGTTAGCTTTGGGACTCATCTTGCCACATGACAAAAAAAATTGATTCTGCGACCTACTCTGCAGACTGAAAATGAAAGCGTCAAGAAACAATTTGTGCTTCAAGAGAAGTCAATCGATTGACTGAATAAATGACAAAAAGTTTCGAAAATGAGCAGCAGTGCTTGCATTTTGCTTCAAACTCACCAAATCCAGAAGAAGAGAAAACCTTAAAAATCTCTAATCTGAAAACATAACATTTACGGGAGAGGAATAGAACGGTCCAAGTATACAGTTTAAAATCCTTATGGCTTATTGATGAATGAATGGTACAAAATTATATCACATTACATTACTTTACCAAGACTTTGTGCCTGACATTGCAATTGTATTTATCATTTTCATCATCAAATTGACATCAATTATGTTACAATCAGTAAGAACATTATTATTATTAATCAACAATATTAAAGTGAAAGATGACCTTGAAATTCATGAAACTTATGATAATTTCCTGTGCATAAAGTTGATCAGTGCTTTCAAAATTTCATTTGTGCTCAGATAGGATGAGAAAATGATTTACAATTATTCAAGAAAGTCAGCAATTTCAAAGGGTGGTCTTTCAAGCATTGGCTGGATTTTCTTCAGACACGAAGCCAGCGGATAAAATTCACAAAATGAAATGTGCAAGCAATAAAGGGTCAAAAGGTCATGGAGCTTGTATAACTTTGTTTTAATTGAATGTATTATGTATGGAAAATTACAGTTCTGAAACACTCTGCCCTAGAACCCAAACTTCTCAAATGAATAAAAAATGTTACTCTGCGCAGAGTTTACCTTCTTCTTCATTTTCTTCATTGAGGTAGTCGTCGTTCTCTGGCGGTAAATTTTCTACCTCAAATTCCTTTAATTTTTCAAGGTCTTCGATTGGATCAAGGACGATTTCTCTGATGTCTTTCGCTCTCCATTTTGGAATGACTTTGACCTCTTCATCGTCGTGGGCTCCCCTTTCATCGGCCGACTACACAAACAACAGATGAAGCTAAACTGCCATGTAGACACACAGCGTCCAGAAACATTACAAAGTATTCAATGTTCAAATTTTGTTTTAATATCAATTGCCAAAATTTCTGATCACCAGTGGAAGAGTCATCAAGAACCGGTGGAATTGCCTGGTTAAATTGTCAACCTCATGGAAAATCGAGCGCTTGAAGTTTACTGCTGCCTGTGTTTGTGCAATTGCTGATTGAAGCAAATGCGTAGTGAAGTGCGACTAATCATTGCATAAGAATGAGATTAAAATAAACTGACACTGATGCCAAAAAACTAACCTCTTCTTCAGTGGCTATTTTAGCTACTTAGACATTGGGGGGAGTTTAAAATTTGGAAGGGGAACAGGCATTGGGGAGGTTATACTACTTGCCGAAATGTCAAAAGAATTTGGGAAAATTTTCAAACTTGGGGGGGGGAATTACCCCAGAGAAGGCCTAGAATAAATACTGCCTCTCCTTTATCCACGTACTATTTACACATAAAATTGCAGATATCACAAATCTTTTAAAAGCAAACTTAAACCATGTACTTTAAAAGAAGAATCTGCATCTATTCATAAAACATTTGCAAAAAAGTGTTGATAAATTCATACTAACAGCAATGCTCTTGGCATTATACTTCATGTTTTGAAAGTGTGACTGATTTCATTAAAGGTAAGCAACTAAGCATCTTATTCTTAGTCAACTGCTTTATGTGCAAATGAACATTTGGTGCTAACCTGTTCAACAAGAATGTAATCTCCAGTTTGCATGCATCCGATGTCAAAGATGTACTTTCCTTGACCAGAAGGCTAAAAATCAATTGCATTAAAGAAATAGACAATTAAAATAAAATTAAATAAAATTACTAGTAAATCATTCTTTAATGCCCATAGAAGAATTGAAAACAATTTAGATTTTATCTTAGTATTATAGTACCTCAACATAGAGCAGAGCATGGGTCATTCTTAGGATCAGCTACAGTAAGCTGAAATTACAATTTGATAGATCCACAGAGCAAGAAAGACAATTTCAGAGTATAATTTTCGATTCACAGATGTTCTTGATTTGCTGACATCAATGTCAACTTTCTTCTCTTCATATTTGGTTGAAAGGGTTTCTGTGTGATAATTAATTATATAATCAACTTTAGGAGCTGAATTAAGATTTCTGTAAATTTAAATGTCATAAAGTCTAGCAAATCTCCAGTGGAAGCTCCATCAGAGACAGCGGTGCAATGATGGCAACTGACAATTACAGTAATAATCATGATGATTTCTATAATGATCTGATTTTGAACTTACCTTGTCATCTCTGAATTTTCCAACGAATTTGTGATTTTTGTGAATAAGTTCTCCATATCCTTCCCTCAATCCCTCTTTCCAGGTGCCTTCAAATCGACTGCCTGTATCGTGGTAGATGTATGCTCCCTGTCCATGGCGCTTGTGATTCTGCCATTCCCCCTCATATACATCACCATTGACATAGTAGTAGAAACCTTTGCCACTCCGTTGGTCCTCTACCCAAGCACCTACAAGAGCATGGCGACTTTGCTAATTCCAGATTTAAATAGCAAAAAAATTAAATTTATTTTACTTTTACAGAATTTCAGGCAGGCCTAATGTAATGAGATTCCACAACAATCAGACTATTCTGAAAATGAACTGCATCATTTACATTTACTCCTACCCTCTGAATATCATGGGGTAGATGAAACATTTAACGTCTTTGATTTTAGAAAGGCATAGTGAATCAGAAACTTTTGGAAAAAATGCCGAAAAACTCAGATAAAAAGTAATAAACTGAAATACATCTTCGATCTATTGATAATGATCAATTGAAAGAGGTTTCATCATCATCTTCATGTGTCATCTTCAATCTGAAGGTTGACGGTCATGCGTTGTCTCCATTTCGTTCTGTCCTCAGCAATCCTTTTTAGTTTTCTTGTAAGTGTTCCTTAAGTTCCTTAACGTCCTCCAGCCATTCTCTTCGGGGTCTTCCTCTAGTCCTGTTTCTCTAAGAGGACTTTAGCTTGTTCTGTGCTTTCTGAAAGGTCATGAAAAAGGTTTCACCTGAATATTTGTGGCACATAAAAATTGTGGAAGAAATTTGCTGGTATAAGATTTAATCTCTGAGTTTGAAATCAATGATTTTTCTTTCTTAAATTGCAATTTATAAAATCTAAGGTTCTAAGAGTGGACCTACACTTTGGGCTGCTAAGAAAGTCGCTTTTGGAAACCACCAATGAAGCAAGGCATTGGTGTGCAAATGTGTTATCTATGACTAAATATTCCGGCCAACCACAATATTTAAAATCCATGCTAGACCACTCAAAACATTCTCATTCAACAAGATTCGCTAATTCATTGTTAAATATACATAGAACCAACACTGGAATTGGTAAGAAAGCTTTCTCTATTTCTGACCCAGAAACATGGAACTCACTTCCCTCCGCTGTCAGATCTTCCAACAAATTGAGTATTTTCCGATCTAGACTAAAGACCCATTTCTTTAAATTAGCAAGTCCTCCATGGTTCTGCCTCTCTCTTTCTCACTGACTGATTCCTGGAATGACCCGGTCTTTTGCTGATGAATTTGAAGTACCATCAATTACATCTTTATATTATTAGAAATGGTGCTATAAAAGTGCATAATTCTTGTTCTTGTTCTTCTTGTTCTTCTTGTTCTAGTTATTATTATTATTATTATTATTATTATTATTATTAGTATTCCAGGACAATTTATATAGCGCTGTACGCATGGTTTAAAATCCAAAATCAAAAGCGCTTTGACAACGCTGACATGTCAGTGAAGGTGAGAAGGTGCAGAGTTCTCCTTGCGATGTTAAAATCCACTGTGATTATGGAAAGAACTTTGCTTATTATTGAATTATTATTATTTAATCAAGATGCAGAGTTCTCCTTGTTCTTCAGATCTAAGCATAGATATTGTGAGTTACAGAAATTCAAATAAAGCAAAATGAAAATTTTGTGCTCCAAATTGCTTGCTGGGATTGTTTTGATTATGCCAATGACAAAAATTCTAGAGTTTTGTCATTTTACTAAGAAAATACCCAAAATTCAAGGCTTTGAAAATAAGGTTTCTCAGAAATTCATGATGAACGAGTGATGTTTATGTTGTCTA
Organism: Metaphire vulgaris; assembly: GCA_018105865.1. Classification (NCBI taxonomy): domain Eukaryota; kingdom Metazoa; phylum Annelida; class Clitellata; order Crassiclitellata; family Megascolecidae; genus Metaphire; species Metaphire vulgaris. Next base: position 8,035,524 of record CM030854.1, read on the forward strand.
CCATCATATTTGGATCCATCTGGATAAATGAAAACTCCTTGACCATGTTTCTTGTTTCTAAGCCATTCGCCGATATATCGTGCACCATTTGTAAACCTAAAAGCATGATGCAATTATTTACATGACGGAAGAGTGGCAATGGCTGATGACTAAAAACTAGGTGGCAACAAGTTGGAACCAAATCTTAAGATTGGACCTACAATTTGGGCTGCTAAGAAAGTCACTTTTGCAAACCACCATTGAAGCAAGGCAATTGGTGTGTACATGTGTTATCTATGATTAAATAACCACGTATCGTGCATTTACACAGAAAAATTATAAAGGAATAAAAGAGAAGTCATCAACTTGATGTGCTGAAATATAATTCACATTCAGCTTAAACTTCAACAGAAAATCAAACAAATCTTAAAATAAATCCTTTCAATAACACTATTTTCAATGACACAGTATAATTACTCTTATTGTGGGACTAACAAATATTATGGTTGCAATTTCAAACCATTCAACTGAAGTAAGATTAGTAATTTAAGGAAATCTGGATTTTGATATGATTGCAACCACCATGTTCTATAAATTCACAGTGCATACAAAGATAGTTTTCTTTATAATCAATTGGACTATATATAGCTTTAGCTTACCGATAGGTTCCCATTCCATTTCTTTTGTTATTTTCATAAGATCCTTTGTATGTATCTCCATTTGGAAGATTTGCTTCTCCCTCTCCATGTCTTTCACCCAGCTCATTTCTCTCACCTGCATATGTCTATTAAAAGCCAGAAAACGTCTACATGAACAATTTGAGCTCAAACGATTGATTCTCTTTGGCAACCTGCAGCTGGTTCGAGTTTAAACGTTCAAGCAACCAGCATTCAATGAATTCTGATTAAACTCAGTTCATTGCAAAGCCCCTAAAATGTAGAAACTAATTGACAAGATTACTCACTCCAACTCCCTGACCTTGCTCCTCGTCCAACTCATCAGATCCTGCGTCAGACATCTTCTGAAAATCAATAAAAATCTTTTATTTTTATTAGCATATTGAATGTTATGATGTGTTTGTGATTTTTCAATATCTAAATTATACTAAGTTGACACTTCACCAGCTCATGTACAACAACTATTTAGAAGAGCTACAAGGTTTAGAAAATCTGGTAAAATGACCGAATTGTAATTAAAACCTGTACCATCACATCTTCATCTTACATAACTAAACTAATACAATGGGCACAAAAGTTCCTATAGACTTAAAACAGAGGCACTGAGAGAGGAAAACATTGATGTGATAGACGCTATGTAAACATTTAGAGCCAACAATAGGTCAATAGCAGCAAAACTGCAGAAAAGTACATACAATTCAGCGCAATAAAAATCGAGATCGAGTTAAAACGCTGGAAAAAGCAACGAAAAGCGAATCGAGCGCAGACACAAAACTCTCGACGACCTCAGCGGTTGCCAACAGCAACGCACTTTCTGTTGCTAGGCAACGCCAGCGCACCGGTCGATTACCGCGCGAAAAATATCGATATTCACAGTCTTCTGAGGCAGCAATTGTTTGCGTACACTTTGCACACAAACTTTTCCAGAAGAGATGTGAAAAATGGTGTTTGTCTTCCATACTCCTTTGTTTTTCTACGTAATTTATAATGAAAAAGGCTTGCTTTTTGTCATTCCACAAAACAACAACTTGATAAAAATATTTAAAATGGGATATTATTGGGCAAATAAGAAGTTGAATGATGATGTATTTTTTGCTGGTCAAGAAGCATCAGGAAATAACATATGTGCTGACCGAGAGCTTACTCTTTCACTAAACTTCTGCTCTATAGACCTCATCATCATCATCATCATCATCATCATCATCATCATCATCATCATCATCATCATCCTCATCATCATCATTCTTCTTCTCCATAGGCGCAATAACCGTTGGTACGTGTCTATATATCGACGCAATTTGAATTCGCCTCCTCCAATATGGCGAATAACCCAATCTTAGTAAACATTCGCTACTAGTCTATTTCTGATAATTTTAAATAGGACATTTGAACAAAGCCATTTACATTTTATCAAGTTTCAATCAATCAACTTTTCTGGTCCATTATCATAATGCCTATGCCCATGGTTTCAGCCGATGGCACACCAAATCCAATCCGAATTTGAGCCAGGTCAAGTCAGAAAGGTCAGTCAGATCGGCGGGAGAGCGCTATATGGGGAGAAGCCAGGCAAACTACCCTATCGTCTGGATCTAGTCTACATTTCGTCCAAAACTATTCTGAGGTCTAGTTACGCGCTTAAGAATAAGCAGTAATTAAGGCGGCAAATGATACATAAACTTACAACACTTTGTTTACTCATTTGGACAGTTTTACCAATTTGGTAAACTTAGGACTTATTCTAATTCGGTATCTCCGCGTTTTTAGGACACTCATTTAAACTTTATTCATAAATTCAAAATATTTTCAAATAAATCTCAATAATTGTCAAATCTTCCTGCAAACAATTGGATCTACTGGATTTTAGTTGAATTTTCGGAGTGAAATTACAATATAAAATGGCGGAGATGTACATGAGTCTGTTATGTTAATATGGTAAGTTGTTAAAGAAGAAGATTTAATTTTAAAAATTAACCGAAATTGATGAAATTTCGCCGATTGAAATCATTTGCAGAAGATAGTTTTGTCAGTGAGTAAGTACATGAGCACGCCTAATCGACAGCTTCGACAGAGAAATGCAGCGCTGTTCTTCATAGCATGTATGGGTATCACATTATAGCCGCCCCAGCTATGACCGCCCCGGTTATGACCGCCAAAGTTATGACCGCCCCGGTTATGACCGCCCCGTTATGACCGCCCCAGCTATGGCTGCCGTCAGTATCGTTTGGGGTTAGTGTTTCGTGTCTGGTTTATGGTGTGGGTAATGATTATATGAAGTCATGAAAATGCAAATACCTCGAAAATTCTTTAACATCGGGTGAGTTATTTTGGTATACAAAGAAACAACAAAGATGCTACAGCAAACAATTTCGTCAGGAAAAAGAAAAAACCCTATAACAACAGCAATAAAAGTAAAGAAAGAAACTGGGGCGATTCATAACGGCGGTCAAATAAAAGGGCGGTCATAATGGGATGGTTATAGCTGGGGCGGTCAAAACCCATAGAGTAACTGGGGCGGTCATAACTGGGGCGGTCATAGCTGGCGCGGCTACCACCTGTAGCCCATGTATGTTGCTTCGCATCCAAAGTAGTTGTTTCTTCGAAGACCTCCATCTACTTAGTTATTGAGAGTGATAGCGAAGGAGCGAATTGATCTCAGGAGCGCATCCTACAAGCGGCGAATCGTCCGCGCGGGAGAAAGGGAAAAGTTTTGAGAGCGAACAAATGTACTGCTGCCGTGGGGACGAATCGCCCTGGTGGAAAAATATCCAGTTGCACATTTATATTGGTAAAAGCAGAGTGCCCAACCTAATTCCGCGTAATATTTCTTATGTGTATCAGATTACATGCTCATTAAAGTTCTCCGGCGTCCGCTGTATTTACAGTATTTCTGTAAAAAGTAAATGCTGATTAGTGTTTTATTGGTCACGTTTTTTGTGTTAGTAGACCACTATATCAACGTATCAAGCTTATGTATATGCTGACTGATAGCCAATTGTTTTTTGCCATAAAGTGGGCTTTTGTGTATGCCAATTTAGTGTGGGCGTGCTCTGGTTATGTATATATGTATCTGGTGTTCTGAGATATATAAGCACATTTTAAATTTGATGCTAATTCTAAACTGTTGGCGTTAATTATGTTCTTGCTTTATCTGAATTGTTATGAAATTAGATTACTGGGATTTAATCTTTAGGAATTTTACTATACCAGTAAAACTACTGCCATGAATCAATACAGTGTTTCATCACCGGAATCCTTAGGCTATGGAACTGGTGGGTGGTCGAGTGCAGGATCAGCTGCATCAAACAGAACTGAAATGCAGTGGGATGGAGCATATGAGCCATATGATGCCTCAGATTCTTATTATTTGGAGCAAGAGTCTAATCAAACCTATTCATACTACAAGGCACAACCTTATCAGTTGAGAGGCCAGCAAGCTGCTCGGCCTCGGGCTCCTTTGGCTGGGGGCATTCAGAGACAGTTTGCCAGACCTTCACTTACTCATCGAGATGAATCCTACGATTCATGGTCTGGTGCATCATCCGGAGTTGTGAAGCAAGCGCATGGCATGTATGGTCAGGCTTATGGTATGCATGATGGTCAAGAATCAGAATCTTATGCACAAAATTCACTGAAGAAGCAGATGCTGATGAGAAATCCCAACATGTATACTTCAGAATCAGCAACAGGTGAATATGAAATGGAAATGCAAAGCTATGCAAAACCTGCGACTAGTCCATCAAAACCAGTTCTTTTCGGCCAAAGAACTGCGATAGGACAGCCAAGAATTCAGAGTATTGCCCCGAGAGCAGCAGCTGCTCATCGTGCTCAAGTGAGACAAATTGGTGCTCCACAGAATTATGGATTAGCTCCTAGAGGATTAGCTCCTAGAGGATTTACAGCAGTTGGTAGAGGAACAGCCAGGGCTTCACTGGTGGGTCCCAGGCTGGCTGGAACATCATTAACATCAGCATCAAGGCTGAATTTGATTCGTGGGCCTTCTTCACTGACGCCTGTATCAGCTGCTCAGCCAGTTACACAAGCGTCACATGGAATGCAGTCGACTCCTCCTACTTCATTATTGAGGTTGAGTTCATCTGTCAAAGATGCTGACAGTGCAAAAGATGAATCAAGTGCTACTGGTAAGGCTCCACTACTGTCTTTCGGTTGCTATATATATATGCTATATATATATATATTTTGTATGCCCTCGGTACTTTATTCCCGAGGGACTTATGAAAAATTGTCCGGAGACATAGAAATAGTGTGCTGCTAACTCTAACTGCTAATATATATATATATATATATATATATATATATATATATATAAAATTATTATTTTATACACACTGTATAGTTATGTGTATATGGTATACAAATGCCTGCATTTATTTATGTACATGATTTGTGCTCTTTGTGGACTATATTCTTTCTTCTTCTTCAGGTGCTCTGTCCAAAGACAGGTTCCATACTCCAGCGTCGCCACTCCTTTCTATCTTGAGCTTTTATCTTCAGGGCTGAATACTTGTTTTTCCCTGTAGTGTCGAACATCCACTCCAGCATCGATGTCCTTGGTCGCCCTTTCTGTGGTTTCCCATTCATCTTTTCTTCTAGTACTTCTCTTAGTAGGTTTGATTCTTCTCTCAGAACATGACCTATCCACTTCTTTTGTCTTGTATGAATAGTGTTAATTAGGCTTTTCTTCTCTTCTACCCTTTCCAAGACTTCTTCGTTTGTTATTTTTCCCGTCCAGCTGATTTTTCCATTCTTCGCCAGATCCACATTTTGAATGCCTCTAATCTCTTTATGTCTTCCTTTCTGAGCGTCCAAGTTTCTGATCCATAGAGTGTCACTGGCCAGATCAGTGTTTTGACCAACCGTTTTTTCAGATTTCGATTAAAATTCCTTCCCAGTAGTTCTCTTCTGTTCGTAAAGGCTTCTTTCCCCATGGCAATTCTTCTCCTTATTTCTTTATGGCATTTGGCGTTTTCATCAAGCAGGCTTCCAAGATAGCAGAATTCTTCTACCTGTTCTATTTCCACTCCATCAATGATTATTTTCATTTCTCCACAGTGTCTGCTGATTTTCATTGCCTTTGTCTTCTTTAAATTGATTTTCATTCCGTAATCCTTTGATGTTGTGTTAAGAGAGTCCATCAACCTCTGCAATCCATGGTTGGTGTTTGCCAGCTCATATAGCTAGACACAAAACTTTTCCATTTATCTTTTCCGTTGTTAATCTCATTCATCTAGTATTGTCAAATCTTTTAAGTCCATGTTTATCCACTTTTTCCTGGGTCTTTTTCTCTTTTTCCTTCCTTTATATGGGAGTCTGTTACTGTTCATTCTATTTCAAATCATCTAAGTCTTCAAATCATTCCCAGTCTTTTCCTGATGTCTTCATTTCTTATTCTTTGTATTTCCTTTTTCCAATATCTTTCTCAAACAACTCATTTCTGCCACCAATAGTCTGTTTTCATCTGCTCTTTTTAATATCCACGTTTCTGATCCATAAAGCATTCATGGTTGGTGTTTGCCATACCCTAATTGCCTGGTCATCAGCAAATCTTATGTCCATTATCCTTTTCCACCCACCACTACTCAAATCAGCAAATCTTACGTCCATTATCCTTTTTCCACCCACCACTACTCCATCTTCTATGTTCTCAAATGCTTCTTTATGAGTTCTTCTGTGTAGACTGTATTATAGCTTTTATATATATATATATATATATATATATATATATATATATATATATATATATATATATATATATATTACAGCTGATGTTTGAATAGGAAAATTGGGTTTTGCTGGAACATTGACTGTGTAAGGGTGCTGATGTGGTGTGTGGCTCTACACAGAGCAGAAACCAGATTACAAACCAAATTCCAAAGGTTTAAGGTGCAAGAGGCCACATTGAAATTAAAAATTGGTTGAAGGGCCACTTGCAGAGCTCTTCTTGTTACAATCATGTAAATAAAATGAAAAAATACTGAACAACTTTAAAAACTGCGATGATGATGATGATGATGATGATGATGATGATGATGATGATGATGATGATGATGATGATGATGATGATGATGATGATGATGATGATAAGCTATGCTAGTTTGAAGTAGTTTAAACTTTAAATTATCTAATGAGATTTTTGTAACTGCAAACATTTTTCAACTAGTTTCCATAATTTGGAGTTAAAGTGCTGATTGAAACTTGCATTAAGGAGTCTAAATGTACATCTGTGAGCTGAGATCTATGCTTTGATTTATTAATATTCATGCAGGAAAGTGTCGTTTAGGATTAAACTTAGTAAGTAAGTACAATATACAGATGTAAACCGAACGTCTTCAAACCTTTATATTAAATTATTAACCCTAAAGCTTCGAAAGTACAAGTTTACTGTGAAGTTCATAACTGCAATAAGATTACCTTTGTAATTCCTCTAATTAAGTTAATTAAAATAATTATTTTTTATTAGTTAAAAAATTTGAAGGGCCGAATGCTGTTCTGAGATAATTAAACCTCTTTCTCTCTCTCCCTAAATCCCTCCCTCTCCCTAACTCTCTCTCGATACATATATATATGTATATATATATATATATATAGTATATATATATATAGTATATATATATATATATTATATATATATATATATATATATATATATAATTCACTGGAAACTTCCATGCAGTATTACCATTAGCGTAGTATTGGAATTTCATTTCCTCGTCAAATTATGTCATTTTGTCTACAGTCCTTTATTAACTGTCCACAGCTTCATTTTGTAGCAGCAGCCTGCGAAGTGTCTTTTTTATGTTGGTGATAGAGAAGTTGATTGGTTGATGGATTGATTGAGTGAATGAACGGTTGATAATGGATATGATGCAATGAATGTTATGTTAGTTGAATAGGTATTTGAGTTTTGTTTGTTTTTTTTACTTGGCTGTACTGTTTAAAGTGCATGTTTTATTAGTTTATTATTAGTTTATTATTGTTTTTTTTTGTTCTATTTGATGCTGTGCTTGTCACGAAATAAAGATTATTATTATAATGATTATTACATGCATTCAGTTTTTGCAATAGTGGATGTAAAGTTGACATGCTATATATAAATTGCTTCTGGTTAATTGCTATTTAGCTGAATCTGTCTCAGCAAAGCAAAGTGAAGAAGCGAAGAAGGAAGAAGAGGAGGAGGAAGATGACGACGACGACGATGGAATTGATATGAATGGATGCAAACTTTGTGATATCAAGTTTGAAAAAGTTCAGGTGAGAAATTTGCAGAAATTGTAAAAGCGGCTTTTGGGTCATTCCATTTAAATGAACCAATTTGGAAGCAATTTTCAAGGTGACTATTATTGCTTTTCCTTGTATTTAAAGCAAATAGCATTATTATTATTATTATTATTATTATTATTATTATTATTATTATTATTCAACATAGAGAATAATGTGGCAACTAATCTGGAGACTGCGTGGACACATTACAAATTATAAAGCATATCATATATGAGTATCTGCCTAGTTTGCCAGTTGAATCAATACTGGTTTGATTGCATTTTAAGAATGGTAAAAATTATTCACTTATAGAATTACAAACAGATTCTACCTAACATTTAAGATAATAGAGAGATTTGAGCTAAATCTTGGCACTCATTCATCATCTATAATTATTAACAGATCTGTTGAAGTATGAAGCTAATCAAGACTGATCATCACTAGGAATCTTGTTAATCTCATTTAGTATGACCCTCTATTAGCACAAGAAACACAGCCGCTATTGGTTATATTGCAAACTATTATTTGATTGTTTCTTTGCAGTTGCATGATTTAGATAGTTTCTGATAAAATGTAAAGGTAATGTTGTGGTAAATTTTATATAGTATCTTTGCTAGTGGCATCTGACAAGCAATGTCACTCCTTTTCCGGTGAACACAAGACTCTTAACCTCTTTATCAGCGACTATTTTTTTAAAATTTGGCGCCATGACGTCCAATTATTTTAGTACGGCAACATGAATGTGTTTTCCTCTGATCAGGTATACCATATTCACATTCGGTCAACTTCACATCATCAGAAAGTTGAGGCGCACAAGAAAGAGCAGATGAAGTTGAAGGGAATTGATCCTTCCTCTGCAGCTTCGACGGCCACAACTACATCTGTCACTTCAACTGCCTCTACTTCATCCGCACCAAATTCAACAAAAAAAGAGGATCACTATTGCTATGTCTGCAATTTTCCTTTTTCGAATGCAGAGGTTGTCTTTTTCGCATTTTATAGGTTTTTGTTGCATCTGCATTTTCTTGTGCTTGCATAATTCTCTGCAGTATCACATTTAATCCAGTATAAGTAAACTTCAACTAGCAGGTTCTTGTCCATCCCCTCCATCTAGCCCTGCCCCTGTTTAGTATAGGTATGTTCACACTAAGTAATTTCTGTGTTTGTATTAAATGCTGTTTGGACATACCTAGGATCACATAGAGAATGGAAGAGTCATGCCTTGACTGTGGCTTAATGTAAATTAGATTCAAGATTCAATCAATTTAATAGTATCAAAACAATATCCAATTACATAGTGGTGTGAGCACGTCACTCCCCAACTTAGGGTCAGATTACATTGGCTCCGCATACCGGAGCGGGTTATCTACAAAAGGTGCTGGACCAGCACTGCTGGTTCACATTCAGAGCACTTTACGACCTGTTCTGCCCAGACTATCTATTGGTGCTTCTTCGAAAGCCTCCATCCACAGAAGGTCGCTTGCGGCTTCGCTCCTCCACCTGGGTCCGACTGACGGTGCCTCCTCCCTCGAAAACAGCCAAACTGGGGGAGCGTTCTGTTACTCGAGGGAACCCGGCTCTATGGAACGCGTTATCAGACAGTGTCACCAACGCGACCAACTTGGAAACATTCGCTAAGAAACTAAAAACGCACTTGTTCGGACACTCTTTTAATTCAATGTAAAGCACTCTTGACTCTAGCCCGCTAGGACAATAGCGCTATATAAATTAGCCTATAACCAACTAACTAACTATAGACATATACAGGTATGCCAGTTGAGTGTTCAGTTTGATATCAACCGTGATAAAGAGTTTCTAAATGGAGAGGCAGAAGAAGAGAGCTATTTCTCTGTATTAAGTCTGTCTTCCAATATATAATAAATGTCAATCTATCAAAAAACATTAAAGTTTCTCAAACTTTTTTTACCTGCGACCCACTTCAGTGGCTTTGTAAGTTGTAACATGCCATGACCCTGCAAGCTTATTGTTAACTAAATTTGGATAAAACACTAATTGTTTTAATATAAGCCGTGTGTGCAGGCAAATAAATTTCTTAAATCAGTCTACTTTCAACATTCAAGGCTTGTGACATTGTGGTATTGGTTAGAAAATGATGCTTTTGAATCTAGTTTTGCTTTACCCTGAGACCTATTAGACTGAGCCCTGTGACCCTCTTTTGGATCGCAACCCACAGTTTGGGGAATACTGCTGTAAAGTTTGATCGTATATACTGGTATCACAATAATTTATACATCTGAAAGTAGTATTTAAATGAGTTTTGGTATGGATGAGTAGGTGATGGTGGGAGAAAAATATGGTGAAAACTGATGCTAGCTGTTATTTCCCTCTCTGTCACTTTTTGACTCACTTTGATTTCTGTCACTTCAGACAGAATTTTATGCTCTGATCCTAGAAATGGCTTGCAGGTCATCTGCTGTTAGCAAGAGAATTTATTTCTCCAGCTTCAGTCTGAATGACTATATTTCTCTGGTTGTCTCTGGCTAAATTCAGTCAAATGCTGAAATAATACTAATTGTGTTTCTTATTCTAGGTGTTCAACTCACATCTTCAAGGGTTGCTTCACTTGAGACGTCTGGAGGAGCAAAACAAGGCAACAAAAGTATCAGCTCTTAGTTCTTATCGCTGTATCTTTAACTTGATTGCTGTTTGAATGTGGCATTAAACACTAATTATATTATTTTTTCTGAGAATTTTTAGCAATGGTTGTTGGAAGATTTTACAACATTTTGCCTTTCTTGCTTTGTCTTGTCTTAAGGCTGTTATTAGGCATTTAGCTTTATGGTAATTGAGCATTTCTTTCAATTGCAATTTCAACATTTATTTCTTCAGTTCACTTGGTTTTTGTCATCTGAGTTTTTATTATATCTGAACCAGCTTTTGCAATAGTGAATGTAAGAGTTGGTATGCTGTAAGGATTTGAGTTGTTCTTGTCCTTATGATTTCCAAATTATTCACAAGTGTATGCTGCTGTTCTCTGGGGACTTTGTTTGCCTTGACATTGTGCACTATCATTTCATCTAATGCTGGTGGAAGCACCTCTTGCCAATGATTTCGAGTCTCATGCCATGACTTTTGGTCTATATTCTGAATAATTAGCTTCTGTTAGTGAGGATTGAATTATTTTAAAATCCCACAGAGTTAAACATTTATTGGCAACTAATACCAAATACCAACTATTGAGCCATATATTAGTCTAATCTTGATGGGATTAGTTCTGTGAGTAAGGTGAATTCATGTGATTGCATAACTGCTGTGGGCTGCAACCGCTAGTAGACAAAAGAAATGCTCACTTCGTGTCACAAGGTGTGAGGCCTAATTATGATTAACTGCCATGGGCCTGTTGCACAAACAAACAAAGCAAACGTTTAATGCCGTCTACTTGCAGGCAATTGATGGTGTCGTCTCAGGAGAAAATAACATGTCATTTATGAGTTGTATTGGACCCAATGAGCCGACCTGTATCTGACAGATGCAGATACATGCCGATGTATCTGCATCGGCCCAATATCGATGTGCAGATGCCTGCATTGGTCGATCGCTACCCTCTACTAGTGATTTTTTAGACAATCCACAAAGCATTTTGCTGTTGCTGCCCAATCAGTCTCAAAGATCAGTAGTAATATTTATTATTGTAATATAACTTACTTTTAAGTAGTTTTCAAATTTTTTATATGAATGTCCTTTTTCTTTATCTTTTAACCAAATGATTTTCTAGGTTTTTGAGCTCTGTTTTAAAAATTGCAATCACCGGTACTGTATTGTAAAATTGCAGTTTTCTGGCCATTTTATGTATGATAAAAAGTCTACAAACTGACAAGCTCTTTAAATGTTGCAATGCAAAGGTTGCCAATTTACCCAAAATATTAATGCAGTGATGATTTAAGGAAAGATGTAAAGATGAATGTCAGAAATTGAATTGTGGGAGATCTCTCGGTCGCAATGTGTCGTATGGCACAGGAAGAAATTCGGTTCATGCACAACACCAGTGCACCTTTTCTCTTGTTATACTGATGTTGCACGCTACTTGTTTTGTTGTCCTAGGCAACAACTCTTGACGATGAAGAGTACGATGAAGACAGTCGAGATTCTTCTGTAAGTGCCTTTCATCTGTATTTTCTCCATATTATTAAGAGTAGTATTTTTGGAATTGAATTTTTTTCGCGTATTTAATCCCTTTACTGGTCATGACTCATATGTGCGTTTATTTTACATTACATTACAAATAAATGACCGGTAAAGGGAGGGGTTAATATGAAGCCAGAGGTTTCTTTGAAATACTTGGCTTTTTGTCAAACTAATTTTAAAATGCAATGACTTATGCACAAGAATTTTGTTTGCTGTTGAGTATTGAGTGCTTAAACAGGCAGTGATTAATATTGGTTATAATCAATTGGCTTGAGATCCCAAGTTATCAGATGCTGTATGTCCAGTCAGTAATTGGGAATGTCCATGAGTTACAATTTTGAAAAAATTTGCAAAATAAATGATAAAAGGAAGGAACAGTTCAAATTTTCAACAATTAACAAAATTAGAGAACAGTTTTCCTGCTTTTCATTGCTTCTGATTATTTCCTGTTCAGGTATTTTGAAATTAACCTTCATAATGGCTGTTCACTTATCTAATATTAGCAACCCACTCATAGAACTTATATGTATTACTGGGCCATTGATTTGGAATTCATTCATTGTGTTGCAAATCTGTTTGAACAGCAAAGTTTCTTGGCTGCATTTCCAGTGCATTTTCTTATTTTGATCTCGTTTTAAATTGTAGGGTTTTGCTTCTTATAAGAAAAATGATTGGATGTCTGCCAGTGAAAAAGACCTCAATCCAGAGGACATTGGAAAACCAGGGAGTGCCCAGTATTCATGTGATGTAAGTACTGATTTTATGACACAACAAAAGTAACAATGGTTCAATTTAAAATCATCTACTAACGGAGCATGGCCTAAGTGTTGCTAAAAAAGGAATATTATATATTTAAAATTAGTTTTATTGAAGAAAATTCTGTACTTGAAGTGCAAAGACACTGGTGACTTGAAGACTGTCTTTTAAAGTACCACATTTTAACTCCAAATCGCCGCTTACACTTATAGGCCGCTCTACATTTACAGGCCGCAGAAATCTAATAGCATGTAAATTTTTTCAAAGATAAGCTGCACACGAATATAGGCCTCTGACTTTGGCCATAACTATGCTTACACTATGCTTACAGCACTATAAAAATTGTCTGACTAATAATAATAATAATGATGATGATGCATATAGACTTAGCTACGCCTATAACTAATCCTCAATGGATTTAGCGGTTTAGATTTACATAAAATTCATTCATTTTGGGTTAACTCACTGTAATAATTAGCACTGAAATAACAGAGCACCAGCATGTGTTCATGACTTCAGCTTATAACATCTCTGTGACATCTCCCTGGCAACACAAGTCATAAAATAGATTAACTGTACTGAGCAGTGTATTATTTAAATTGTATTTAAATTATTTAAACTGTTAATTCCACCTTCAGTCCTGAAGTCTCTCGTTGTGACTCTGTGACTTCAACTACCCTAGGACATGTTGCTGGCTGGTGTGCACTATTTGGCATTAAACATAGTTATGGCCAAAGTCAGGGGCCTATATTCGTGTGCAGCTTATCTTTGGAAAAATTTACATGCTACTAGATTTCTGCAGCCTGTAAATGTGGAGTGGCCTATAAGTGTAAGCGGCGATTTTGAGTTAAAATGCTGTACTTTAAAAGACAGACTTCAAGTCACCAGTGTCTTTGCACTTCATGCACAGAATTTTCTTCAATAAAACTAATTTTAAATTTATAATATTCCTTTTTAGCAACACTTAGGCCATGCCCGTTATTAAATGATTTTAAATTGAAATATTTGGCACTCGAGTATCCGCCTCCACACAAAGCTTCGCCTGTATGCAGTTTACATAATTCCGGTGTTGCTCTACGGAGTAGAAACATGGACTCTGACCTCATCCATGATCAGGAAACTGGATGCATTTCATCAATGGTGCCTGAGAAGAATCCTTAGAATATCGTACACCTCGCATACAACAAATGAAGAAGTGTTCCGACGTACAGGAGAGGAACCCATATCCATAAAAATACGAAGCAGACGTCTCCACTACTTTGAGCATGTTGCGAGAGCAGCTCCAAACATGGACCATGCGAGAGCCCTACAAGAAGTTATTAAAGCCCCCCCACCAATCTTGGAAAAGACCAGTTGGTCGCCCAGGAACTACCTGGACCAGAACAATTCAATCTTACTTGGCTCCATGTAACGTTGGACTTTTCACTGCCTGGAAAACTGCTCAAAACAGATTCTTGGAAATGTTTAGTGGAAAAGGCTACGCTCCGTCAGTGAGCTTGCCGATGGTGGTGGTGGTGGTGGTGGTGGTGGTGGTGGTGGTGGTGATGATGATGATGATGATGATGATGATGATGATGATGATGATGATGATGATGATGATGATGATGGTGTGCACTGATAAGGCTTCTTGACAGTCTTCTGGGTGTACTTAATGCTGTGGTGGTATTTCTCATATTAAGAGCAAGTAAATAACAGCAAGTACAAATACACACTGCATTTTCAATATTCCCACTGATGATTACTTCAGCAGCAGATCTGGTCTTCTGATGATTAACGGTCAAGCGCCAACATACCAACTGGCTGAATTTTTCAGAGTGGCTGATGCTTTATCTTATTGCTAAGTGTAGATTGTATACAATCACAGTGTTTGACAAACATGGACTTGTCTATAATGAATAATTGACATTTCATTTTCAAAAGCTCTGAAATTGACTGATGTGGACCAGAGACAGTCTACATGTGGTAATTTGTTTGCAAGCCTCATGTTGTACTTTTCTTTAAATGTAATTCTGTTGCTTGGTAATGATTAAACAGATTTGCTTAGCCCCTTTACTTTCCATTAAAATATCAAATCTGTTGCTGTAGCAGCCATTTATTTTTAGAGAAATTATTTTGTTGGAATTTTAAAAATCTCCTTCAACAAAACTTAAAATGTGTAAAAAAATAATATGTATCATTGGTCTTGTTTATCTTCATTTCATGAGTTGTAGGCCTAGGCCTGAAAATGGTCCTTGAACCAATATACTGTATATCTTTAACCGAGTCTGGCTCCTGCTTTCCCATTAGCTGTTGGCTTGCAAAGTACCACCTGAGTCTGACTTGGGCTAGCCAGATAATGAAAGGCAATGCAGCCCAATTGCTGCTTCAGCTAACTGGCAAACTGCAGATACATCCATGGCTATATCAATATACAGTACTTATGTTTTTAAAGTGCTTGAATTTAAATGTTGGGTTATAGATTGACCAGTTTGAATTCATTTTACTAATCATTCATGCCATAACAAAATTTGAATTAGATTCAGAATATGGTTTTAGCAACAGGCTTTCAGCAACTTGAATTGAATGACTTATTCCCAATCTTGTGGAATACTGAAATGTATCAGTAAATCTTATGTGGAATTATTTGATTACATTGATTTTTCATATTTGCTATATGTTACATATCAAGCAAATCACAACATGTACCTTTGTACTATGGTAATTATTTAACCACATTGAAAAATAATGCACTGTGTTAATGAATATTTTAAATAAATTTAATCTGTTGTCATCACATAACTTTTGAATGGCAAAATACATTCAAATTCTATGTGATTTCTTGAATGGATTTTAATGACTCATAAACATGAGTTTCACTTATAAACTTTATAATATAAAGTTCTCATTAGTGATTCACACACACAATCATGACTAGATTAGCAGCAACAGTTGCTTAAATTAAAGTTATGTACTTGAATCTGTTTAGATGTACTGCTTTGCCAAGAAACAGCTCAGATTTGTTTTGTGCTGTCAGAACAAATCATAAGTTGTTTCCTTAGCAAACGGTTTTGCACAAATCAAAGAGGTTACTGTGTGGCTATCAGTTTACATGACGTTCAACGCGAATTCTATACTTTTGAGTTAAATTGTAAATTACTGGAGGTTTGTGGGGTTCAGCAATCTTTGTAACATGCATTGAAGCCGAAAATTGTTCTTTTACTGATATTTGATTGTTTCTATATGAACTTCAGAGCAGCTTGATGACTGTAAAATATTTACATCCAGAAGGGAACAACTTCAGATCATACACTTATAAATGGGAATTGTTTGTTCACTTGATATAGAGACAAGTCTAGTGCTGGGATGTATCATAGGCCTGCTTTTGTATCCAGCAAAATGTACAGGATGGCACAAAGATTACCAGACTAGTCACATTTAGGCCTGGCATTTAATATAACTTTGAACAAACTGCAAAATTTCAAGATTTTCTTAAAGCGTAAGAAATTTCAGTCAAAGTCATGTTCAATATGTCCTCCATTTGCTGTGATAACCAATGATAATCGCTTGCGAGACTGTCCAATATCCCGGTTAATAGTGTCCTGGCTGATTTCGTCCCAGCATGCTGTCAGAACTTCTTTCAAATGTTCAATATTGCGAATTCTCTGCCTGTAGACAAACTGTTGAAGCACCTGTCAGGCCGATTAGTCTACGGGATTCAACTCCAGAGGTAATCCTGCAGTTTAGGTGCGTCAATTATTTTCATTATTTTAGATTATATTTATAACATTAAAACCTCGGTATAACAGGAAAAGTATCTTTATTATATTATGTCATAAAGTTAACAGAACAACAATTTAGTTGTGAATATCGCTATGGTTAGGGTCGACGAAGTGATGTTGATGGACCACAACATCGTGCATGTATATGACCGATACGTACCATACGATCAATATTTGCGTAAGACGGCCAACCATAAGAAATTATATGTGTACCAGGGAGAATAAATCTCTGAAGTAATGGTTACAGCGTAGCAGCTATGTAGTTAGGAACCTCGATCAGAAAGCACTTACCGTGCCGCGTTCAATGCCGCCAAAACACAAAATAATTGACGCACCTAAACTGCAGGATTACCAATCCAGACTATTCGGCGACCAATTTTCTGATTCAATGAAGTCTGGAACATGAGCAGTGAGAAAGGCAACTGTTTTTCATGAGCAATGAGTAGGTGCTCCATCCTGCTGAAAAGTGAAATTGTCACTAGTGTGAGCTAACCCTAACCCTAACCTTAACTTTGGTGACAATTTCAAACACGGTTGGTTCAAACACGCACATATTTCATAATATGGCCAGACTTGCAAGAGCATTTCTTGCATCAGCACCTATAAGGTCCATTCATATTTCATAATATGTGCCTTTTTTTCATAATATTTCAATAAAAATGTTCAGTCAAGAAAATGTAATGTATTGTTGTTTCTGCAGTAACAGTGACTGGCAAACCCCACTATCTTAACTCCTTCAGTGCCATATGCGGTATGGTGTACATCATATTAAAGTTGCATACCAAGTACCATATGCAGGAGTGCCATATGTGGTATGCCATAGGTCATGACAGTATAATGATCAATTGCAACATTGGGACAGCCCTAGGCAGTTTCGCTGCTGAACTTTGGCACATGGCATGTTGTAAATAGTAACTGATGTAAGTTGACCAAATTTTTTATCGCGTTTGGTTAATGCCAAGTGGCAACTAGCAGTGAACTATGCTACATATTTATTTTCTATAGAATATAAAAGCAGCATAGTCACTGCTACAGTGTACAGTAGTGCTTTGATGGAATTATCAAAGGAATTTGATTTTAAAGGGCTTTAGTTTAAGAATTTTTCTGTCCATCATCTTTGAGTTGAAGATAGAGGTGTTTAAATGGCTGATGATTATTCTCTTTGTTCAAGAACATTCTTTCACAAGGTAAGTGTCATGATTAATATGCTAGTATTGATTTCTTTTCTATAAAAGGAAAGTTTAAAATTTTCAAGTGTTTCATTTCCTTATCTTGGTTGCTGCACAGGAGGAGTTAAATGTGGAATGGCATAAAAATATCAATTGAATAAAATGGCATACAAGATAATTTTAATTTGTGAGTGCTGGAGACTGTTTGAGTCTTGGGTTATTTCTTGACCAACCAAGAGTTAGTTTCTAAGTGCTAAAGAGATCACTTGTTTTAACCATCAGTGGATCTTTTGAATGCAATGTGAGAAGTGGATTTTTAGTCTGCTGTTGAAGGTGAAGTATGTCTGGAGAGTTGTCAGTCTATTAGTTTTGACCTTCAGATTTGTTTTTACAATAAATGTTGCATTTATTATTATAAATTTATATTTTGTAGGTATGCAACATCTCTTGCACTGGATTTAAATCATTTGAAATGCATATTGCTGGGGCAAAACATTTGAAGGTATACCTTTGTATCATGTTTATGTTTAAGTGAGTGTATGTAACTGTATAATAGCATTGTACTGGATCTGGTTGGGTGCAAATTTGATGAATTCTTGTTATGATTCTTATTTGTTATTGTTATTGTTCATGACAATTTATATAGCGCTGTAACATAGTGAGGGCCAACTTCCAGGGCGCTTTACAAGGAGCATGGATTATTATAATGTTACTGTTATTGCTTGGATATATGTCATGAGCATGGAGAAAGGAAGGTTTGTATATTGAAAGACACAAGTCCCAGTGATGTAAGACATGAAACATTACATTTTGACTGACATACACAAACTGTGAAATTTGAACTATGTGCATTGCATGCAAGGATTTATGATAGCATTAGATCAAATTGGGGATGTACAAGTTCTGAATTGGACATTAGTTCTTATCCTTGACTTTAGAACTGGATATGGGCATTGGGTCACTTAATAATATTAGTGAATATATTTTCATTGATCAGAGTGCTTTGTTATGTTATCTGTCTGCTTTACATTTATTGTAGAAACTGTTCTCCATTCTTATTATAGTATACATACATTTTTATATATTGCATTGTTAAATGCTTTGTTGGATCAAAATTGTGATTGCTAAAAATTTTCAGAATGGAGTTTAAGGGTATTATAGTTTCTGGCTATGGCTTACATTTGCACAGGTTTTGTGAACAGTTAAAAATTGTTTTGAAACTGAATTGAATTAAGTCCTACTAAATCTTGCAAATTGTGATATATTTTGAATCTATTTTGAAGAGCTCTATATTAGGGCCTGTGGCCATACTTGTTTACCTGAACATTATGGTCCTCTGTTTATTGTCTGTTGCTTTGGAGTTGTTCCAAAGACCTAATCTATAAATTGATAAGAATGGAAGAGAACAAAATAGGTTGAAAATAAAACTCTTCTGGCAGTTGATCATTTTCAGAAAATTCCATGAATTTTGGCTGTATTTTACAGGAATTTATGTTTAAATTCACAGTTTTACTTCTGAAATATATTGTAGAGTTTCTCATAAATGTTTATTACTAAAAGATTTGATTTTCCTTCAGTATAAGGAGTAGTTTTGGAAACCATAATTTTGTACATCTTTTTGACTTTGGTATTGAATATTAGTCATTTGAAGAAAAAATTGGAGGCAAGACAATTTCTTCTTTGACAGGTTTCTTTTAGATATTTAAAACACTGAGCAGAGATAATATGGAATTAAATTTGTGTTTTTGTACAAAATTTGAAAATGTAAATTTGATGAACTGTTGACAAAACCAGTTGATGTCATTTGGAGAATCAAAAAATTTGTTAATGTTTATTTTAAACAGGATATTTGTCACATTTTCACAGTTTCTTTTATGTTCTGCCTTTATTATCTATCATACCTTTAATGTCAAGCACACTTGGGTTCAACTTGTAATTGGGAATTCCTTGGATGTTGGCCAGATTCACTTATTAAATTATTCTTATATAACTTCAAGCATCATTGAGTTATTTGCAGTGACATTCATTAACTATGATATAAACTGCATCACAAGAGATTCCAACTTAGAGATAATATAGTAATGCCTGTTTGTGTGTTGTTTTTAACTCCCAAGAATATTAATCTGATTAATTTATTCTTTAATAATTTCTTGGTCATTTGTGTTGTGTGCATTTTGAATAAATTGTGATCATGTATTTTACAGAAACTGAAGAAAGCTAAAGAGTTAGGTATGTTGCGATGTATTATTTTCCAATCCACGCGTTTTAAACTAATTTGCGAGTAAGTTATGATGATGCCTTTCTGTTGACTAACAATTAAATTAGTTATTTAATTGTTAGCTGCAGGATTGAAAAAATTATGCGGAGTAATTAACTAAATCATAAGGCACTTTTATAGCAGAACGTCAACTGCTTAACACATATGACTGAGGAATCTATTTGATTTGTCCCACACAGTAGTGGCATAACAAAATGAACATTCAGTGTGATTTCTGAATCTTAGTTCATGACTGATGAGGTGATTGATGAAGACAATAACCAGGGTGACTTCTTCAATTTAATAACTGAAAGTTCAGACATATGACTTTAGTTTGATTTCCTATGTGACAAAGAATACCAAATAAATTTCATATCATTCATGCAGAAAAGTTCGAACATGTTACAGAGTTCATATAGGCAACAGGATTTTTCAAATTATCAATGTCTTCATGCTTTAACCAGATAAAGTCAGTTATCTCAAATTTAAATGCACATTCAACAGAAATGTAAATTCAATAGCTTGAACAAGTTTCAGTCTTACAGCTAATTTCTTTTGTCATTGTCAAGCATCAATAAACATTCAAAATAAATTCAAATCTTACTTTTGTGATTCGAATTCAAATGACATATAACTTGAGTCAACTATCTTAAAATGTGACAAACTCAAGCTTCTTAACAGTTACATGTAATTTGTCTTTATTACACTCTATGACATGGTTTTTGTTTGCTTCCTGATTTTTAGTATACCTGGTAGATTTTTATGCTGATAGTGGTGGATACAACTTTAAAATGTTTTCATTGTGTAAGGTTTTTGAGAAAGTATAAATTTAAGGTTTTGAGAAAGTATAAATTTATCTTAAAGTTGACTAATTTTTAATAATAGTCTCAATATAGAAATTTGCATGGTCAAGTCTGCTCAGTTTTAGCTTCATGGCAGTAGTTCATGACCTTCAGAGGGCAAAATTGTTATGTTTTACAACTGTGACCAATGGCAACCTGACTGAACAGCCTGGCCTGGAAAAAAGCAGCACATCAAATAGGCCCATCAGAACAGTCCCTTCAAATAGACCCAATCAAAACAATTTGTAAATAAATAGAAATTTGTAAATAATAGAAAAATGCATATACACTGTCTGTGTTGGTAGAAAAAATATACCCAAAACAAATCTTTAAAACCTTTACTTTTAAAGAAATGCTTAAATTCTCTGAAAATGTGTGCTGCATCCATAAAATGTGATTGTTCTTGAGCCTTGAACCTCTGTACACACACACACACACACACACACACACACACACACACACACACACACACACACACACACACACAATATTATATATATATATTGTGTTCTTTTATTGAACTTCATTTTAAAATAAGTGTTTTATGAATAAGTAGTAATTTTAAGTTAAACAGCACTTTAAAAAAAAATTTTGATAAGGAATGGGGTAAGGAAAGAGAACAAATTATTATTATTACCGGTAGATGATTATCGTACCTAAAAAGTCCTCTGGAAATTGTGGCTCGTCGTCTTGTGGCTGTGGCTCGTCTTGTGGCTAAAGCTCCTCGCATCTCTAACATCTTTGATTTTATGCTTAGCACCCGTCATTGGCTTCCAATTTCTGACAGCACAAAATTAAGCAACTAATTCTTGTTTCCGCAGCATTTCAAGGTCAGGCGTCACCTTACATTTCTGTATTCAGACCACCCTATTCCACTGTACATCACCTGCTTTGCCTCACTGATTGTAGGATGTTCATTTCTCTAGATCATGCACAGTTTTTACTCCAGCATCGAGCATTCAAAGCAACTAGTCTCTCTCTCTCTCTGGAATGTGTTGACTCCTTCTATTCGAGCTTCACTTCTTACTCCCTCGCTTTTTCTCAATGCGAATGCTAAGTCTCACTATTTATCTTGTGACTCCAAAGCTGGAAGTGCCTCTGAGTAGAAATAGAGGGGCGCTATGCAAATGTGGGTTCTGGGACGATTGACCACAGGACGATTGACCATAGGACGATTGACCACAGTGGACGATTGACCACAGCAGACTTTTGACCACTGGACGATTGACCACAGCCGACGTTTAGTTGTCAATCATCCCCTGGTCAAATGTCCGCCCGATGACAAGTAGCAAACGTTAAGTAAGCCAAAAGCACATTTACTAAATCAATGCAGATTTTACTAAATCACATGTTAAGACAATCAATGAAATTATATTACTAAGCAAATAATAAGCAACAAACGATAAGTAATTAAATGCAGAACACAATATTAAACGGAAAACACATTAAGCAATCAATGCAAAGCACAATAAACAAAAAGCATGGTAAGTCAATAAACGAAAAAAAAACATTATAAAGTAATCAGAAAACACATTAATGAAAGCAATGCAATGTCAGGCAGCAAATAAGCGACATATAAAGTAAAGCAACGCTAGGAAAACGTAGGCTTATACGCGAAACACATATCTAGTAAAACAACGCAGAGCTCATGTAAAAGGATGCCTAGTGGCCAAAGTCCAGTGGTCAAATGCCCGCTGTGGTCAATTGTCCAGTGGTCAAACGTCCTATGGTCAATCGTCCTGTGGTCAATCGTCCGCGTACCACAAATGTGACATTACCTTACATTACACTACATTATCTATCAAAGTATTTGTCACAGTCCCCTGAGCTTCAATATGATAAACAATAATTAATTTTAAAAATAATGATGGTCCAAGATGGAACAAATGCTGTATGCTATGAGTAGCTAGAACAGTTTTTTATTAGCATTTTGAGAAGCTTTTTTAGAATCGGACATGACACTTAAAGAATTTTGACCCAGCTGTAAGTTAAAGTTTGTCAAATACTCGAAAATATGAAACTTCCGTTTTGTCAGTAGAATGTATGTCGTTGGCAGAGCACTATTATAAGCTGAATCATAAATGGTAAACAGTTGCATAAGTTGTTCTGGTTCAACTTTGATTTCTTTAAAAGGACCACCAAGAATCCAGAATATTGGGTTTTCAATGCATTAAAATTGTCGTTAGTACCAAACATTAGAATATGAAGTGGATCCAAGGCTCCTGAATCTCACAACAGAAAAGGAGAATCTCTCAATGTTACATACTGATCTTGTGTTTACTGAATGTAATGGATCTGCAACTGTTTGTGGTGTTTCATGTTTTCATTGATAAGTTTGCATTTTCAAATGATCTGCCTTGATCTGCTGGACCCCTGTCCTGTTCTTTCATGCATATCAACAGCTGCCTTAACAGCTTCAATTTTTCATCGGTGTGTTCTCATATAATTTTGTTAGCACACTATTCAGAATTTTTATACTGCCACATCAGTTTGCACCCTGTTGAAGTGCAAATGCACTTCAACATGGTGTAAATCACATACTACTGCATGGTGTAAGCACACACTTCTATGCGGTGTAAGCCACATACTACTGCACAATGTGCATATGATCAATATAATTGAATTGAGTATGAATTGTTGTACCGGTAGTTGATTTTTATGTTTAGCAGCGTTGTACATTGGCAAAGTAGTTTAGGAAGAATTGTCTTGGAGTCTTTATTAAGAAAACAGTACTAGGGTAGTTAGGGTTACATGACTTCGTTAATTTGAAGTGGAGAAGAATGCTCTGCGCGTGTTACTAATTGATATAGTTTTAATAGATTTCAGCATAAGTAATGTAAGACTTTCTCAAATGTTTGATGAATGTAAAACCATTAAATGTTAAGCGATTAATTAAAAGAAAATTGAGTAGATCCTTATGGAGATAGTTGGTTCTTTGTAATCTGGACTTATTCCAAAGATTGATAGACTCAATTTACTCAAGTAGGTTCTTGTGGCGGCATAATTGAACTGTAAAATACTAGAAAGAGCGGCCTCCTCAGTCTGATCTAATTAATGACAGATGATGGCTACTGGGCTCTACTGAATACCTTGTATTCTCAAACTTGAGAATTTCTCTTGTAACTGTGTTTTAAAGAATCAGTAGTGGAAGATTACAATATTTCTGATTACTCATGCATGCAATTAGCTATTTACATCACATTTAGTATACTGCATTTGCTCTGATTATTATTATTATTATTATTATTATTATTATTATTATTATTATTATTATTATTATTATTAGTCTTGTGCTTTGTGCCATGTGTTGCCAGCCTCTCTGTGGTAGTATTGTGAGCAAAAGTAGATATCAGAGATCAAATTTCCTTGATGTTCACTAGTATAAGTACTAATTGTGGTCATCTTGCCTAAATGTTGTGACATACTTTAATAGAGGTGTCTCAAAGATGCGAGCTGCAAGCAGCATTTTAAGGCATTTAATGTGGCCTGCAGCACATTTTTTGTTTGCCAATATCGACAACTCATTTATTTATCTCCTTTTGCCATTTAATGTTAGTGTCGTCTTAACTACAACCATTCACGTTGTGCATTACAGGTTAAATTTTTGATAGGATGAAATTGTTGTAGTACTATGCTCTTATTGTATTATCATTTTATTGACTTTATCACTGGAAAAAGTTTTGGTGATGTGGCCCTTGGGTTACTTTATAGGTCCTTAATTGGCCCTCAGAACAAATTGACTTTCAGACTTATGCTGTAATGCAAACAAAGATTGCCTTTGTCATTTGTAGCAGTGAGTTAGAGATTACTGAAAGTCATTGGTGATCACAAATTCTGTGACACTGAGAAGAGTTCAGTTGAAAATGTATTTGAATGCATCTTGAGTCAACATCCAGCACTGCTACATCCTGTTCTTTTTCTTTTGTAGAAGATTTTGAGGAAAAAAAGAAGCAAGGCTATGTGGTCAATGACTTTTCAAAGTTGAAAAAGAAGCGTAAGGTTATAAGAGCTCAAGAGATGCTGGACTCCTGCTCAGAACCACTTGTTGGTTTGTGTTACTTGAATTTATACAATTAGATCACAAAAATATTAATCTTGTATATGACATTGGTAATTTTGCTATCAGTTTGCTTTGATGTATTAGCTACTTTTTTCCTCATAGAGACCATGTTCTGAAATTTGAGTATTATTTGCTAACTTAATGACTTTTATTGGTGCTTTCTAATTTTTAAATAATGTCTGTTTTTTTTCAATAAATGTGCAAAATGATCATGTAAATCAAACTTTTCAGTGATTTTGTTATGCATAAAAATCTTGTGTCACAACGCTGTAGTTGCATTGTTATTACAATTATTGTGTGTTATATTTGTCTAGATCACTGCTTAAGATATGTTTTAAGAGGTTGTCTAATTTATTATGTGCTTATTGCTTTCAGGTCTAGACTACATGACTGAGTTTCAGTTTGAGGATGCGACTGTTGAGCCACGTTACATCTGCGACTTGTGTCAGTGCAAGATGGACATGCGTCAGATAATTCCTCATGTCACAGGAATAAGACATCGTCAGAAATACTTTGTAAGCTCTTGCATAGTTTGTGATCTATTTTTGGTGAACTTAATTAAATATTGCTTTGTTATTTTAGGACTTTACAAGACCTATATAATATCACATGATATCACATTGATGCAGAGACTTTGAATATGTCATGCTAACAAGTATTAAATTGAATTGATCAGTGTTGAAAGTTATTTGTGTGTCAATGATTGACTTTTGTTGTTGACAGAAGTTCCATTCATTTAATGAGTATAACATTCTCTGGGACATACGACGGAAGTCGGAGAAGGTAAAAGCTGCAGCAAAGTTTGCTGCAACGATGGAGGCACGGGAAGGACGACACACCATGAGGCTAAAAATTCAACTGACACCCTTTGGTATTAAAGTTTCACACTCTGCTTTCATCCTCACTTTGAATGTGATTGGCAGAAATTCATGATAGCAGATTGTATATCTCTTACTGAATTTCAATTAAGAATTTCTCAACCTTAAGAGCTGCGTCTATTTTCAATTGGTCTCTAGAATATTGTTTCAGCATCGTAGCTATATTCCAGCAGACTATTGTGTTTTATATATTTTATATTTGATTATTATTGCCATCATTTTCTCATCTGTTTGGGGAATCATGCCCCTTGTGAAGTGCCCTTGTCTTTGGTTATGCTATGCTTATGCACTATACAAATAGTACAGTATACAATACAATTTTATACTTTGCTTTTTTTCTGTACCATCTTTCTTTGTCTTTCGTGTTCCCTCCACCTTTCTGATCCAAAGCTCATTTTACCCTTCCTTTACCACACAGCTTATTAAGCAGTGGTCTAGATGCTTTTAGTTCTTAGCTTGCAAAGTACATATATATTTTACACCCAGATTGTGAAATTGCCCAAATAGTTAATGGTGTTAATTTAGTAGTTAATTTACCCAGCTCATGAACCGCTCTCTTGTCCAGTTTGGCATTACATGGTGACATTATTGCACCAGTGGTGCACAAACGTTTTTGAGTCAGGTCGCGAACAGACTTTTCATAAGCGTGGATCCACATAAAAATTAAGATCAAAATCGACTTACAGTTGTTTACGACAATGTGGGCTTCACATTTAACCCTTTAGCCGCCAGATGCGACAGAAATCGTAATACTGGAATGTGTGAATACTATGGAAAACCTTTGGAGAAGATCCCAAACATATGTCAGAAATAATGACATAAAAACTCAGTGTTATCAGTACACATGCTATAGCTGAAAGGACATACCAAATATAACTCAATTCCTTATACTGCACTTACCCTAGACACAATATGATAATGTTGGATATTTCCAGCAGTCAAGGCAGGATTTATTTCCTTTGCTGGGTATATTTGGTGTGCTAGGAAGTTAAAGGAATAAGAACACAAGTAATGATTTACATAAAAGAATTTGCATACTGTTCTGAGAAATGATATGATACACCAACTTTTCACAAAGTCAGTGTGATGGATGGTGCTGCATGTAATCCAAGAGCTTTGAATTGTCTGGCTTGATATTTGACATTGAAAGATGCAAAACTGCTTCCTGATAGTCAAACCCTCTTCTTTGGAATGCACTTCCAGCGACTGTGACATCAATCACATCTGTGGAACCTTTCATGGCCGCACTCAAGACACATCTTTTTCGTGTCTCTTACAACTAACTACCGGAAAACCCTAGATCTATCGTTCTGTATGAACTGATGAACTGCAATGTAAAACACTCTTGACTTTAGCCTTAGTTATGCTATAGTGTTTCACAAATCATCTATGTAATACTAATAATGATAAATAATAATAATTCAACCAAAGGTAAAATCAACTATGAATAATAGGGTAAAAATCTCCAGTAACATATAACAACTGACACACTGAATGGGTCAGCATAATGTTTTGTCAACAATCTGCACTGATCAGTCATGAAATTGAGTTTAAAGATTGAATCAAAGTATCTAGCTTCTGAACATAAACTTGTGCATCACAGTGCCATGTCCTAGTACTTCTGTAGATGTGACTGAAAAGTGGAAAAGTGTTTCAAGTTCCTTGATGCCAGAAAAAATTTAACTTGTGAAAGCCGAAATGTGATTTGCAAGCTGACAGACAAGCTAATTTTTGCCTTGCAACTACAGATTCAGGTCATTCAGGTGTTGTCTCCATCTCCACATTGTCCGAGGGGAGGGAAGGGAAAGGAGGGGAGGAAGGTGAGAGGGGAGGATAGGTGGAGGGGAATGAGGTGGAAGTGGAGGGAGAGGAGTCGCCTTGTCCAATGAGAATGTGGTTACCAAGCAGACACTTAAAAACTATATGTATAATGATAGCACTATCTGCATTGGCAACATGTAAGTGTTACGCACGTCAGCATCGAGTGCTGCTGGCACTCGGATGATAACTGCACACATCGGTATAAAAATTATTGTTTGAAGTATGCAATTGATGTGCCAATTGTGTTTTATTCTGATTTGATACAGGCCTCAAATTGTCATTGTCTTTATATTGCCGGTTATTTGCTTTGTCAGAACTGTTTATCGGTATACAATTGATGGATTAGAAAAATATTGGGAGCATTTTTGGCATTTTTGTTTGTCCGTGGTGGTGGTGCTGCCGTAAATGTTTTGATCAAGTGTTTTCTGTCAAACGATTATTTTAATCTCTTTGGTTGCTGTTGGATTTGCAGCTGACAAAAGTCAAGCAAAGGAAGATGACGACTGGTCTGAGGTTGAAGACAGCAGATCCAGAGCAAAAAGCGGTCTGTGTGTTCTCATTATCTCTGACCTTCAGTTAGTTAATTAGTTAATAAGACAATTTATATAGCACAGAAACATGGTAGAAGGACCAAAGTCATGAGCGCTTTACACTTTATACAAGATATAATAAAAATACGTGTTTTATAATGTTTTGATATATTGTTACATTATGTAGTTTCATTATTATTTATTGTTCATTTGTTTTGTGTGAAATCCAACAAATAATTTGCTCTGATGCTTATAGTTTTGCAGTTTTTGCTGGTGCTAGAGATGTTCTTGTTTCTCTTTCAGTCATTCAGTCATTCTGACTTTTTGTGACACTATGGACTTTTATATGCCATCCTTTTATGTCCTCGAGTCTCGACCTCATTTCTCAGTTCCTCGATGTTCATGTTCATTGCTCCCATAATTATATCTATCCATCCTGTATTCTATCTGTCTCTTTTTCTTTTCCCTTCAACAGCTGTTGGCATCAATGATTTCACCAGCGAATCGTGTCTTCTTACAATATGTCCCCCAAAAAACTCCAAAAAACTCCAGTTTTTGTTTTAGGATCAGTCCTTCTAAGGCATGTTTTGGCTTGATTTCTGCAATCACCTTTCGATTTGTTCTCCTGGCTGTCCGTGAGATCCTCAGCATTTTTCTCCAGCACCATGTTTCGAATGCATCAATTCACCTGCTGTTCTTTTTCCAAACTGTCCAGCTCTCCAAGCCATACATCATTATGGGAAATACCATTGTTCACATGCTGTGAGCTTTTGTCTTCTTTTTGATGTCTTTGCTTTTCCATATTTTCCCAAGTCATGTCATATCACTCTTACCCAGTTGTATGCTTCATGGAGATGTTGGAGCTATAATATTTGTGTTATTTCTTTTGTAGCTCTTCCAGGTTTTGGTTCTTATGAAGATCGAAGTGCCAATTATAAAGACATTCAAGATGGTGATGAGGAAGGCGATGATGAAACCGAAGAAGAATCAAAGTATAATGTGGCTGATCAGAAAAGAACGGGACTTCAGGCACCTTCAGGCTATGAGTCTAGATATCGACCTCCTCCTCCACCGGCTCAGGTGAGGCCATTCCGTCCCGCTGCTGGTCCAGTTGATGTGCTCCGTCATAGATACCCTTATCCTACTCCTTATCGTGCACGTGCAGTTCCGCCTTTTCCACCAAAGGAGCCACCTTCAAACAGACCACCTATGGCACCCTCTGACCAGCACTATTACAAGCACCATCCAGGCTACGGTCAAAGTGATTATGACCGTGGCTGCTCCTCTTCTTCATCCTCTCTTGCTGCTTCATCATCTTCCGTTCTTGAGAAACGAGCTGTTATCAATTATGACCATCAATCCCTTATGAATGAGGACGATCGTCGTGGTCGTCGGAGCACGGCGGTAGATGAGTCTGGCAGACAAGGAAATCAGAATTCAGAAGAACGAAAGCTTTTGACGGGAAGAAGAACGTCAGCGCATAGCAGTGCATCTGTTCCTGCTAACATTGACCTTATCAAGACAGCCATTGTAAGTCTGGCTTAACTGCTTATTTATTTTGTATACATGAACTCTTTGGCATATTTTGACCACATGAAAGAATACACCAACCAATTTGTGTAGATATTTGTTAATATTTCCATTTTTTTACATTTGGTGGCAACAAACTCAATGTATGTTAGTTAGGAAAATCTCCAACATTAGGTATCTTAATGAATTTGACAAATATTTCTATCAACGTTTTATTGAGCTTATTTAAAGGCTGTTTAGAGTGAAGTTTTGTTAGAAATAACAGCTAAAAGTTAATCTCAAGAAGTTGTACTTGCAAACAACTGTAACAAGCAAGAAAGAAATTGGTTTTTGCTGACCCGAGCTTTCTTTATATTCCTTCTGATGTAGAGCTGGTTTTCTTTTTTCCTTATCATAATTTGAGTTTAGTGTTTTAGGTGCATCAATGACTGCATCTCAGTCTCATGTAGGAAGTCATTATGTGATGCATTTTGAGGCTTTGATATAAAAACAGAAGTGCCTCTATAGCTTGACCATACATTTATAGTCTTGTTATCTAGCTCTCACTGCTGATGTTTTACTTTCTGAAATTGAGATCTAGTATGTCTGCAATTTCTTTTATTTGTCTTAATGAAAGCCTTTTGAATATAGGAAAAATCTTTAATCCTCGATCTTCAAAATTTTTGCACTATTCTGAACACCTCCCAACAACTTTCCGCTCACAGTTGGGGGGCTGAAAATTTTTTTATTGAGCTTTGAAATTTTTTTCAGAATCCGATTTTGTGGTTAAAAACAGCCCAATAAAAATGCTCAACAATTGCAAAAGCATCTTTCTGTTAATCTGAGTTTCAGGAATGTTATGCAAAGTTAAAACACTCCATGGCACCAGTTATGATCATTGGTGACCATTTAGAAAACTTAAAAAGATATGCCATCAGTCATTGATAATTTTGTTTCACAATACTGCAATTTTGTAACTTTAGTCCATCATGTGTACTGGAATGGAATGGAATTTCAGTTTTCACTCGGGATGTTTAAAATTATTTTCAAATCCTTAATCCTTTAAAAAGTATTCTTAGGACTGGTTTGATGTTTGTTAAAACATCCAGAAGTTCAAGAACTTTAGTCCATCATGTACTGGAATGGAAAAGTTTTCATTTTCAAATGTAGATATGCCATCAGTCATTGATAATTTTGTTTCACAATAAAGATGCAATTTTTAACTTTAGTTCTCTGCAGATTGCAGGTCCTTTGTTTATGGTTAAGTTCTTTGTTCTCTGCAGATTGCAGGTCTCTTTCTGCAGTTCTCTTCTGTGCAGTTCTTTGTCCTTCTGTATCTTGTAGCTATTGTTGCTGTTGCCATCATCCATTATCCAGCTGTATAACTTGACTTTGCCCTCTGTGCCTTTGCATTTTGTCATTGTAGTTGTCCTTTTATTGCCCATGACAACAGTGAGTCGTCTCTCAAGATGTTGCCATATTCTTATGTTTCTGCCTGTGTACTTTTTCTGCTACTCTTTTGAAGGCACGTTTGTTTGTGACATTTCTTTTCAGCTGATTTTTAAATTCTCTTATATATTTTGTCATGATATTTTCTAAATACTTATATTAATTATATTATCATCAATGACCAATACTGATGCTAATTTTCATGATTATATTTCTTTTTAGGCACAGTGTGACATTGACACAGAGGCAGATGCAGAACTGGCTCTTCAGATTTCCAACTCTCTGACACAGGCCTTGCTGGAGTATCGTCTCAACTGTCTCGCTAAAGCAGTAAGTAATATCAGCATCAAATTCTCAGCATTGCATATTTGCTTCAAACTTTATGTTATAGAGCACTTTGTCCTGTTGATATTTTAGACTTTTAAAACTGCTTGCACCTTTAGCCTTTAGTTAAAATTATTATTATTTTAAAAACACGGTGTTTTGTTGTTTTCATGGTTAATATCTCCTTTCTCACCAGTCTTCTTAATGACAGCAGTCACTTTAACTTGTTCTTCCACCGGACAAGAGTTCTTGTTTTCTCAATTTCAGAATGGGGTGTAATTGAGAATAACTAATTTCATAATGTAGAACACAATAGTGGACAACCAATCAAATGCACAAAACCCTGTGTAGCTTAGAAAACATGGATTCATTGGATTAGAGTCATTAGACCAACTGAAAAGATAAAGCTAACAATGTCTATGAAATGTTTCAAAAGTGAAGGCCATGATTAAATTTTTGAAGAAATTGCAGTTCTCATGCCTAATTTTTTTCTAATACAATTAGTAATACAAGTTTGAGATACAAAATTCTTTAAATTGGATTATTATTATTATCATTTTCAAGACAACTTTTATAGTGCCGTGGACTTGACAGAAGCCAAAGTCTAGGGCACTTTAACAAATGTCACTTGTATGAGTTGTTGAACAAGAGAGTCTTTAGATTCTTCCGGAATGATGCGATAGAATTGGTTTTCGTGACGTTCCTGGTCGAAGAGTTCCATAGAATCAGATTACTGCATGAAGGCGATCTATCTCTGAATTTGGCAGTCTTGGCTGGAGGAAGAACGAGTAACTGCTCATAGCTGTGATAATCTGGAGCGGCAGTCATTCGAGGTGGTTCTTGAGACAAGTGAAGCGCTGTAATCCGGACAGAAAGGACCGCAAGACTCAATAAGTGAACAGGCATTGCTTAAAGACAGGGCCGTTTTAAGGCATAGGCATGGTATGTGTGTGCCTAGGGCCCCACAAAAGTCTGATGAGCCAAAAGAGAAAAAAGGTCATCATCGCTTTTTTGGTGCTACTTTATAAAAAATGCCTAGAGTCCCCAAACTTCTTAACATGACACTGCTTAGAGATGATGCATTCAGGAATTTGAAGCCAATGAAGTTTGTCTCTGAGAAGAGGCGTTACGTGGCCGTTCCAACAACAACCAAAGATCAAGCAAACTGAAAAGTTCCAGACGGATTGTAAGTGATTCAACTGAATATCCAGCAGGCCAAGAAGGACACTATTACAATAATCTAACTGAGACAAGACAAATGCACGCGCGAGTTGAATGGCGATGGATGTCAGAATGTAGTGACAAATTGCTTTAACCATACAAAGTTGGTATTAGTATTTCTCAGTAAGATGGCTTATGTGACCATCGAAGGAAAGTGTTTCATCAGTGAGAACACCATGTAGCCAAGTAACCATAAATGGCACAATTTCCACACCATCCAGCACAAAATTGATGCTGAATTTTATTAATAAATATATTTAAAACATAAACTGAACCTTACACATAATATAGTGATTTAAGCTTTAAGAAAAATCAAACTTTTAACAGTTTTGTTCAATGGTTTTGGATTTCATTTGGTTTCTGGCATGAATTTCCATTGATGTAAAAATACATTCTTCCAGGGACTCTTTTGTCTTAACCACAGATCTTTACTCCTGCATTTTATTCTTTTGTATGTATGTTCTTCAAAGGAAGAAAATGCTGGAGTAAATTGAATGCATACTTGTACATAAAGAAGATGATTTTCTTGTATAGGGCTCCAGTGATCCATCTCTGGAGCAGCATTTGAAGAATCTCCGGGAACAGAATGCTGAACTTCTGACAATTGGGCAAAATCCTCAGACGTCAAACTTTATGTACAGTGCCCTACAAGCTACAAGGACCTTGGCTGCAAGAATTCCAGAGGGTGACCAAGAAACAATCAAGCAGGCAATGTCTGTGCTCGATGCCGTCAATCTGCAGCTGTATGGAATGCTAGGCAAAGGTGATGACAATAAGAAGTCTGAAGAGACAGAAGAGCTTCCAGGGACCTCGTGGCAGCAGAACCGTCACCGGACGGTGTCGGCAAAAGAGATCAACCAACATCGTTACACTGATGTTGATCAGAGAACTGAAAGAACACCAGCTACATATGGACCTTCTGCAAGTGGTGGTGCAGCTGCAGTTAGGCCTCCTTCAAAGAGATTTCACTTTGGTCTTTGAAACAGGGAATGAACCAGAACAATTTTAAAATCTTTAGCTACATTCTACATTCATAGCATTTCTGTTATGCTTGATGCCACTGTTGAAATGCCATTTTGATCAGCCATCATTTAATTAGAATGTGTGGGTTTGATTAAATGCATGATTTAGTCTTAATCTATAACAGAGCATTTGAATTGTTTCCTAACCACTGATTTATCAGAATTTCTGATATTGGATAAAAAGAAATTAAGATTTCACTTTTGTACCAAGAAAGGCCAAAATTCATTTCTTTAGTCATATAAAACTTCTATTATTATTATTATTATTATTATTACTTATTACATTATTTTATGCAGTGCAGGATAATACTAATCCAATACCTATACCTAAACCCAATCATTGAATTGATGTTTGAACAACATTTCAATGATCGCCACCTAGCCAAAGCATTAATTAGGCCTATGTACGTTAAAATCACGCAACTGTGGCCATTTGTGACGCTGTACACGTATTTTTGTGTACGTTAAAATGTACGTTAAAATTGCGCAACTACCTCAGGAATAACAATTGTTACCAATAGCAACGTCGTCGCACGCCCACCCCTCTGACGCTGCAATGACTCGACTAAACCGTGTTAAACTACGATTCTACGAACAATTGTTACCAATAGCAACGTCGTCTTCGAACATCGTCCACCAACGCATCGCGACGTAAGGACTAAACGGTCTACCAATAGTCAACGCTCGCCCACTAACGCATCGCGACGTAAGGACTAAACGGTCTAAACCGTCTACCAATAGTCAACCAATCAGAACGCTTGAAGGTAACAGACAGAGAGACATACAGATAAGGATTTTAATATGATAGATTATTACTATTATTGTTATGAACATTTCTAGAGTGCAAATAATTGCAAAGCAGAAAAGAATGCAAGCCAGAGGCAGTTGACCAAGTGATGTTAAGTAAGTAGGTAAAATCTCGTGAATTTATATACTGTAGCGCTTTGGAAAGCAGCACAACAGTAGCTGCTTATTCTTGGGCGCTCGGCCTCTTAAAATAGTTATGGGAAAGGTAAATGATCAGCCAGGCAATAGTCGATATCTGAAGGGCAGTGAGGCTAGGTTGTTATGGCTATGAAATGATTTCAGAAAAAGGGAGGATTTAAGCTTAGACTTGAGGAGATAATGCAGAAATTATAGGAAATGAAGATTCAGATGTTATTGTTTGAAGTGTCCACGTCTGCGAAGGTTAGCTGGGATCAAGTTCAAAAGTTCAGGTGCGGCGTGTGAGAAGGCACAACTGCAAATTTTCTTGGATGAGCCCGGATGACTGATTTAGTGGGTGTGAAAGAGTATGATGATTAGGGATGTAACTTTTCCGGAAAAGTAGAATGGCCGGAAATATTCCGGAAATTTCCGGAATACTTCCGGAAAAGTTATAAAAGCCTTCAAAACTTCTTTTTAGAGGTAAACAGACAGCAGTGGACAAAATTAATTCTTGCAGGTCTTTACAGCTAAGAAAACGAAGTTTTATTATATATTTTTGGCACATAGGGGAAAATTGGTTGAAAACGGGTTCTCCGATATTTTAACGAGATCCCGCCAATTTAAGTATTCTACTTGCTGCTCAGGGAACCAGCTTCACCTCATGAATATTCACGATTTTGTCGCATCGAGTGCTGGCGAGAGTGTGAGACTATGGGTAAATACCGTAAAATAAACAAGTGTTTAGTTTTGTTTTGTGACAATTCGTTAATTTTTCGCCGAACATCGAGATTTATTATAGTTTTAACAAATCAGACAGCAAAACGGCGTCGCGTACTCTGGTAGCTGGTTCTCTGCGACTTCCGACTCAGACATTATATAGCGCTACCATACTGACAGTTGTTAACTTGTTAACAAATGCCCAACAAATGAATAGTTATAAATAGTAATAATGATAAAAAATAATAATAGATATCAGTAATAGTAATCAATAGTAATAAATACTAATAATAAACAGTAATAATAATTATAATAAATAAAATTAATAATCAACTTTTCCTTTCCGGAAAAGTACACAGAAATTTCCGGAAATTTTGGAAATTTACAGAGGAAATTTCGGAATTTTCCTAACTCACATCCCTAATGATGATATGTCGATCGTGCTAGTCAAAGAGTCGGGCATGAATCTTTCCTTCCACCGATTAGGCGATTATAAAAATAAAAAACAGTAACGAAAAATATTTCACAGCTGAGTCGATCTGACCGTTAGAGTGGTTAGACTGCGGTGACACGTAGCACTGGTGTTCGTAGTTGGTAGTTGTCTGGTATAGGCTTAATGCATGCGCTATAGCATGAGCGTTTCCTCTTCCGGTCGCTGTGCCTGTCGATCGGCGTTGGAATTGGACGACAGCAAAATGGCGGACAAAGCGAGTGTCGAGAACGAGGAGACGACGATTGCGAAGGACATCGTCGTCACGAAGTACAAAATGGCAGCGGAAATAGTTAACGGTAAATGCGCTCTCAAGTCTCTTGTTTATCGGTTGAGAAAGAGATCGATCGTCGTACGAGGCGCAACGAAGCACACGCGCCGCAGATGGAAACCTCGTGCTGTGAACTCAGAGTGCTTTGGCTAATTCACGGCTGCGTAGTTTATTCTAATCGTTTATTCTAATCGTTTGATGACTTTTGTGTCGTAGAAATTTGATGTTCTTGCAGTCTACTCGTGCGATTTAGCCTTTGGACGAGGCTCCTCTTTTGAAAATGCAGCCCAAGCTTCGGAAAATAATTATTGCTCTCCTGCCTGAAAGCGGTTGCGCAATGACAGCATCTTGTTGGTCTTTTATAGACAGTCAAAGGCGGCGTTTGTATTTACAGAAGTTATATTTCGTAAAAAATTCACGGACTGAGTTTAAGAATTGAATAAACTCTTGTAGAGACAGTAGGCGATCAAAACAGTAACGAAAAATATTTCCATATTCTGAGGGAGCAACATAGCATTAACGCAGTTTCAGTCGTGAAAGCAATTTTGAGAAGATTCAGTTGGTTTTAGTTTCAGCCAGTAGAGATATGCCCGTACCATTTCAATTATAATTGTCATGGCATTTGATTTTAATCTTTATTAGTACTTAAAGCTCTACCAGGCCTGCTGACTAGTGAGTGACACGGGGACAACTTTTTATCCCCATCCCCACCCAGCACCCAAACATTTATCCCAAACATTTATCTCGTCCCCACATTGCTTCTCCCCGCCCCATCCTCACATTTGTTCCCATCCCTGCAACAGCCTTTTCCGTCCCCTCATTGTCCCCGCAGTAAGCTGTTGACATAGGTTAGCAAAAACACATATGGTAATACTCTACTATGTTTTGCTTCTAAATTATAATGTCAAATTTTTGACTGTTAAACTGTAGCCTGATATAATTAAAGTTTAAGTCCATGACCAAAAAGATTGACTACAGCTTCAGCACTCAGCTGAGTGCGATGGTCCTCCATTGTGCAACCTTCTTACAAGTGTGGCCACACATCATCATTCTGTTATACACACTCTGTTATACATTTGGAAAGTTATTCACTCACTTTTACTTTAATATTCACTCATTTTTACTTTTAATCAATTTATCGATCTCTCGTTTTCCCATTTATAAATTTGAGTGATGGAAAAATAACAGGCCATGTGCCCATGACAATACAAGTTAAAAGGGACACAGGAAAAGAAAGTACTACGTGGTGCTTTTAGCACATTGCTAAGTCTGTCGGCTGCTCTAGCACCGTGCATTAATTGCACCCATACCTACTTAATGAATGACCTGCTGGGTTACTAAATACTCTACGTGCAGAAAAACAAGGGCGCCTGGTCATCAATATTATTACTATCAACTGATAATACCAATACCGTTACAGCGGTATCACCATA
The DNA here is from genome assembly GCA_018105865.1 of Metaphire vulgaris. NCBI lineage: Eukaryota > Metazoa > Annelida > Clitellata > Crassiclitellata > Megascolecidae > Metaphire > Metaphire vulgaris. The sequence continues at coordinate 8,073,038 of CM030854.1, forward strand.
GTAACTGTCCCCATCCCCTCTGTATTACCACATGACAAGAACCCATTGCTGCGGTAATACTGCACTTTTTGGCCAAATTGTCCCCACTACCACAGTAATTACCGGTCACTCTCTGCTACTGACACTGTTGATTAGGGTTCAATAAGATTACTGATCCGTGACAGACATGATTGCTTGTCCTCCCTATAGGCCTCTACTCAGAATGGATAACAACTGATGACTACAAAGCTCCACACAGATACAGGAAAGAGAAGAAAAGGAATACCAAATATATGAAGTGCTTTCATAGAGTGAATCAACATTGGAGTCATAATATAACGGATGGGTAAAGTACGACCCGCGGGCCACATGAGGCCCTCGAAGCTCTTTTGTGTGGCCCCAACATCGAGAGATGCTACATTAATGTGCAGCCCTCTAAAACATAAGAAACATTTGGCAACACCTCAATGGAAAATTCAGCATTCAAATTGGATTTACACTTTGGCACTTGATCATTAACTAGAAATGATGCTATTAATATTTACTAACTTTTCTTCGACTTGACAGTCTTGGCTTATTAATAAATACTTAACACTGTACAGTATATAATACATTATGTTAAAGTCGTTTTGGAAACTGCTTAAAACTTTAATTCTAAATGCCGAAAAATTGTGCGGCCGTCAGCTTTCATAGCATACACTTTTGCGGCCCTCAGATAAAAATTTGTGCCCATCACTGTAGTATAATGAGTAGGTTAACCATGCTAGGGCAAAATATGTAGAGAGTGAATGGTTCTTTTGCCAGAATTGATGCAGATTGATGGGAGAAAGTTGCTGACTAGCTGTTGTATTTGATGTTTCATAGAATTAGTGGATGTTTGCAAGATTATTTGAATGTCATTATGTATTGAAGTAAGCTTTAAATCTAGGTGACTTATGTGTATACAGACTTGTTTATGTTATTTATTAGTAATCGATATTACTTTGTGGTTGACAGATGCACTGAAACTACTGATTGAAGCATGCCAGCCTGGTGTGAAGGTTCTTGATCTTTGTGAGTTGGGTGATAAAATCCTAAATGAAGAGACTTTGAAAGTTTTCAAGAAGGATAAGGAGATGAGAAAAGGTCTGCAGCTTTATTCAACATTATTTAAGTTTTTAAAAATTAAATTTTGTGCATCATTTTTCAGATTTTCTATCAGCAGCAGCATTTTGTAAATTTATATTATATGGAATAGATATTACGTCTCTGACATTTCTTTGTTTTATATATATGTGTGTGCGTGTGTGTTTAAAATTTAATGTCCTTGGCATTTTAATATATATTAAAAAGTATTTTCAAAAGCCCTGATCAAGAGGGATTATAGGACCTATAATCCCTTTTGATCATGGCTTTGATTGATTAGCTAATGGATTTCATTTATCATAATTTTTGGCTTTCGATAGAAATTGACAATTTTTTCTGTATTTGAATCTAACTTTGACTTTGTGTGAATGTGCTGATAAGTATTGGTGACCTCAGTTTTCTTCAGGTCTTTAATTTTTATGCCATTAATGGTGATTCCTCCCTCTTCTAAGATATCATATAACCTAATTAACAGGTTTAGTGTGCTTTGTCGTTTTAAGTATTTTGTTAAAGTATTTTAAGTTGATGATGATGATGATGATGATGATGATGATGATGATGATGATGATGATGATGATGATGATGATGATGATTTTTAAGATGTGCAGAATGTGACAAATGTGCAGAAGAAAGGCATTTGCAGATGAGTTAGAGGAAGTAGTTGTAGTATACATTTGATTTTGTGTTTTGCTACAGGCATTGCATTCCCAACTTGTGTGTCAGTTAACAACTGCATCTGCCATTTGTCTCCTCTTAAGAGTGAACCAGATATCACAATTAAAAGCGATGATATGGTCAAAATGTAAGAGATGGTTTTTCTTATTTTAATAGGCTGCTATGATGTTATGTTAGGATAATATTTTTTGATAACTTGGAATGGAAAACATGCTGAAGACAGAGGATAATCCTTGAAATGGCATAACTTCAGTGAGACTGCATGAGAATGCATGAAGTATTATGAATAAATCAATGATGATTTTAGGCATTTTTATTCAAGACCTATCAGGTGCTTGTATTTGACTGAATATTTATCTTGTATTCAAATAAACTAAAGTGATTGGGATTAATGGCAGATTTAGTTCTTAATTTTATTTTGCAATACCATATCTATAAGCAGCATTGTTGAACTGAATTCTGACAGTAACATGCCTGGTCTTTTTCTGAATAACAAGTTGATTATTACTTTCTAGTAAAATTCTCTTGTCTAATTTAAGGATAGTCTTTTTGTTTTTAAGTCATGCTATTTAAGAACTAGAAACTCACTATTGATAGCTTTTGTGTACATATATCGGGTATGGGCAAACACTGTCCATAGGCTATACATGCAGCTCTTGCTGTGCAGTTTTAAGTGGCCTGCCAGCATGTTGTAAAATCATGCAATATTGTTGGAAACATTTGAAAGAAGTTTTTGTTAACTTTATGAAGGCTGCAGGCAATATATATATATCATAGTTAGAATACATAAGGCTCCACACACTGACAGACTAGAAGCTTGATTTGGCCTGTGACCTAATTGTCGCCTGCCACCTGGTAGATCGTCTATGACTTTTTGCCATTTTTTGGACAATATCTTTAAATTTCAGAATCTCATATAGCAAAGTATGGTGTCTAGAAATGTGTGCCTAAATTCCTATTAAACAGCATTTACAAGTAGAGTTTTCTAATCGGATGCAAGGAATTCCAGACCAAACTGTTTGGTAATGTAAATCAGGGCAAGAAATAGTGGCCCTCTGCCCAGTGCAGGAAAGTCAATCTGGCCCTTTGGGGCAAAGTTTGCCCACCCTTGGTATAGATTGTTGTCATAACTCATTGATTCCAAAAATCAAATGATTTGTATTTTTGTTTTTCTTTTATTTAGAGAACTTGGTGCTCATATTGATGGTTATGCTGCTGTTGTTGCCCAAACCATTATTGTTGGATCATCAAAGGTGAATTTGTTTGGAATGAGACATTAACTTGTATTATGCATATTTTCTTTTGTTTATGAATGTGTCCGTTAGTTTTTGACAGAAATTAGAATATATTGACAGGTGATGATCACTTGTGGAATGTTTTAAATGATCAGTAGAATGGCCTAATATGTCGGTGATGAAAATGTGATTTTGCTTTCCAGCGTTACGTGTGAATCGTAGCTGTTATTTTTATTTTAAGAACATTTTCATGGCTTATGGTCAATGTTTCACCCCATGCCTCAGTGTTTGAAGCTCATAATTTTTACGGTTTAGTGTTCTTCATTCTCCGCAATTTTCTTTTCTTCTGATAAATCAGTCTTATTCTAATATTTGGTTGAGTAAATCACATAGCACACTTGGTCTGACAATTAAGCCTTAAGCTTGCCTGCAAATCTACTATGCACTCTCTTTTGTGCACAATATCTCTTCACATTTTGTACATTTTAGCTGATGAAGTGATGTGCTTGTTGGATTTTGTTATGTTGGGAGGTGCCTGCCAGTGACCACTGTGAGGTTGACATCTAATGGTAGACCTTTATTCAGAAGCAATGGCAGTTCCATTTACACAATTGCTTTTGCCTGATTCTCTGCTATTTCTATTTTTCAATTCTCTATTATTCATGAAAAGTGTTTTATTGTATGTTGTTGAATATATTGAATTTTCTGTTTAAACTGCAGTTTTAATGTGCAGTGATCATTGCCATAATGTTTAGTTGCTCCAAGTATTTGTTGACTGATGTGTTGAGATTTGGGTGACATACTGTATGTTTGTGTTAGGATGGTAAGGTTAAAGGTCGCCAGGCAGATGTGATGATGGCTGCCATTACTGGAATGGAGGTGGCTCTTCGTTTGGTGAAGCCTGGTGGCGAGGTAGACACAATGTAGTTGCATTTATAAATACTATGAATGTGCTTTAGATTCAAGTTTGGAGGATATATTTTGAATACGATTAGAGATTGGAAGCATAAAGTCAATTTGATGAATCTAGCAAACAATAGAAAATGCCAGGAATTCAGTAAAGAGTGTTAAACCCAGATATGTTAATGTGAGAATTTTAATTTACAAATTTGTTTATAGATTTTGTTTTTGTGACTGAGTGATATTTTGGATTTATTTTTGCTATTGTATAAAACCACTTGGCACTTTTAATATTGGATCTTTTAATATTGGATTTTGACCACTATTTGCCAAGATCAGTTATGAAGTGCAAATGGAGCAGCTTGGTTGGAAGCATACCTCTGTGAATGATGATAGTTGTGATGTTTGCTTGTTCTAAAGAATTACCAGGTAACAGAAGCCATTCAGAAGATCGCTGAGTCATACAAGTGCAAACCAGTTGAAGGTAGCACTTGGCTTATTATTTAGTTATCTGGTTGAATTAGTTAGCTACTTAAAACATTGATAATTTTAAATAATGACAAAATCAAGGTTTCTTAGAATTGTTGAATTTCTTAAAAGTTTGTAGAGAATGGTTCTAGAAATTCATGATCTTGAAAATCAAGTTTGTCTAGAAGTTGTTAAATTCTTTCCCAGAGATAAATTTCCAAATAAAACAAAAGTGCCAAATAGCTAATGCTCTGTAGTTCCACTGTCTACAGGGGCTGATTAGCCACCCCACCAGTGCCAGTAATTTTTATGGTACTGCAAAATTTAGCATTACTTGATAAAATTTTATAGTTATGTGCAGTATCTACACATTGAAGGTCAGCATTGCCTGAAAAGAAATAAGCTTTAGCCATATGAGCGTGCAAACTATTAGTCTGAACCAGGGATATTTCTAGGATTGTGAATTTGGGGGCTGTCGACCTCAAATTGGGGGTGTCCAGAGCTAATTAGTATGCATTTTGTATGCATGCCATCGTCACATTGCCAAATTTTGGGGGTGTCGACCTCAAATTGGGGGTGTTGGAGGGGTGTTAGGGGATGTAAAAATATCCCTGGTCTGAGCACTGGTTGTAGTAGCATTTGAAGATTAGATTGAAAGGGAGAAGATGAGTAACCAGCTTATCACAGTGACTGATGGGATTCCTTTTGAGCTAAGTCACTTGAATTGCACTGAAATCTGGTTGCTGTCCCATTGTATTGGCATTAATCAGGCTGAAGGCGTTGATATTGACTGAGATTCAGAGATGCAAGTGGAATAATGTTAGAGGCTTTGAACGCATGTGTTCGTGTGATACTCTTCTAATCTTTGCGTTCCAGTTTGCTAGAGCGGTATTTTGTTGTAATTCAGGAATGATATCTCATCAGCATCAGAGACATGTTATTGATGGACCAAAGACTATCATACAGAACCCAACCGATGCTCAGAGGTGACTGCGTCTTGAGTCTTGTTTATTTTTATGTCTGACCTGACCTGATGTCTGTTATTACGCTCTGTGTTGTGAATCTTTGTTGGCAGTTTTACATAGTTTGGTTTTTAGGGTGTTATTAGTAAAAAAATTTGTAATGGATCTTGATTTTTATTATGGTATGATAGTGCAACCTCTGTTTTGCTGGTTGTCTTTCAGGAAGGAATGTGAAAAATGCGAGTTTGATGTTCATGAGGTCTATGCTGTTGATATTCTTATGAGCTCAGGGGAAGGAAAGGTTTGCAAGAGCATTTAGTTTCTTACCCATATACTTTATTTTTTAATTTTTTTAATATTTTTGTCTTATATGTAGATTTAAATGAAAAATGATGTTATTGTTTGTATATAGAATTGACTGTTGTAAATGTTATGTCTTAGCTGTGTGTTAATGGTTAATGTCCTTCATTTGAACATTGGATATTCTGGTGTTATAAGGGACGGGAAATGGACGCCAGGACAACAGTTTATAAGAAGAAAGAGACAGTTTACAATTTGAAGATAAAAACGTCAAGACGTGAGTCCTTCACTATTATCATTGATTCATTTTGACTTAGTGTTTGTGTACTGCTACATAATTATTAGAATACTATTAGTGGAAAAGTTGATTATTTTAATGACATCAATTTACAGGCTGGAAATAAAAGCTGAGTTTCTGTGACAGAAGACATGCAATGGTTTTTATGTTAGATTCAACCATTTGGAGCAGACTATCGATGAAATTAAGTTCTGCCAGAGTTATGAAAATGGTCAAAGTTATTTGTAGCTAAAAGCTATTCAGCTATTCACTATTCTCATGCTTTCCATTGCATACTACACCTCCTTTCAAACTTGTCTGACTGTATTTTATGGGCCGCTTTAAGAAAGACCCAGCGCAGACAATGCCTTTGCTACGATAGTAATGTCCTTTTTGACTGCTGGATGAATAAACAAGTTTTCAGGATTATTAGTGCCACTGTATCCTTTTGTGTGAATTGCATTATATATGTTGAATGTGTTCATGATTTTAAGGTGAGTGAAGAAAGAGCAACTATTGTTGAAGCATCCACACTGCTACAACCAGATTAAATTGTAATGGCACTGACATTGATTAACTATGTCTTTTGCTATTCACTTGTGAATGGTTGCGTTGATGTAAATAGATGCATGTGGTTTTGATGAATCTGCTTTTTCTGTATGTTATTCTAGAATTCTTCAGTGAAATGGAGAAGAAATTTGGGTCAATGCCTTTCACTTTGAGGTGAGTTGTTTTTGTCATGTGTGTTTTGGGAATTATTGCTTAATATCTCACTTTATTATGTTAGTTTTATGATTTTTATTTGCCATGGGTGGGAAGTTAGCAGAGTGGTAACAACGTTGGACTGTAGAGCAGAAGGTCACGGGTTTGATACCCGTAGGAGCCCTAAGATGGATTCAGCCTTACTTTCTAGAGGGCGGTGGTAAAAATGATGGGCAAAGTTAAGCTGCAAAGTAAAACATGGGTTTGGGGAAAGTAGTGGCAACCTACACCAGATTAATGGCTTATACAACCAACGTCACTGATTGCCTAGACCGGAGATAGGTGCTGGAACCCAGCGCTCGAACTTGAGTACGGGACTTGCCTTTACTTATTTGCCATAGCAAATATTTGATAATGAAGTTTGTTGTTGCATGCATGCCCTCCCAAGTGAATTCTATGCTATTGAGATTTTGAATATGTTTCTGATCTCTCTGTATTGTGACCAAGTTAAGTGATTGTATCCTTTTATTTCTCACAGGGCTTTTGAAGATGAGAAGAAGGCGAGACTTGGAGTTGTCGAATGTGTGAAACATGATCTGGTTGAGCCATACAATGTTCTCTATGAAAAAGAAGGTATTTGATTTTCTGTTTGATTTAGCTCAATGGTAGAGGCCATTTGCTTAGAATTGGGTGATTGGTCTGTGATTTGATCTTTATAAGAGGTTCGTGAGCTTCATCTGCTAATCTTGAGTAATTTGCCATCAATTTTACAAATGGCTAGATTAGAGTAATTATTTTTACAATGAAAGGTTTCATAGTATAAGTAAGTTTATGAGAATCTAATATACAATCAACATATGCATCCTTTTAGAAAAAAGGGTAAGTTCTTGGAATTTAAACGACTACTGAACTAAATGAATTAAGAAATCAGCTAAAGAAAAGATTAACCAGAGATAAGAATAACATGTTGGAAGAGATGGAACATGAGATGGAAGATGCTTACAAAAGAGGAGATAGCAAATAACTCTTTGCAAATGTCAACAAACGAAGTGGAGGCGCAATCACAAAGATATTAAACATTGAAACAGTTAAGGGTCAGGTCAGATTTTCATCCTCCAGCTGTGTCCAGCTATTGACTTCTCCATGACATCTCTCCAAAGTTCTCTGTCCTCTGCTATTTCTTCCAAAGTCATTCGGTGTCTTCCGTCAGTTTTTCCATTGAATTTCAGCCCTGCCATGTGCAGATCCTCTTCCAATTTGTCCACCCATCGTCTTCAGTCTTCCTTTAGATCTTCTCCCCTCTGGTTTGTAGTTGAAAATTTGTTTTGCATTTCTTATTTCTTCCATTCTGAGTATGTGTCCAGTCCATTTCATTCTTGTCTTTCTGATTACGTCCATGATGCTCGGTTGCAGTGTTCTCTCTCTTTCTAACTTCTTCATTTGTTATATGTTGTTTGTATCCAATGCTTAGTATTCTTCTAAGCAATTTTTTATGGTCCAAGATTCATGTTTGTGTATTAGTATTCCCTAAGTGTTGAGAATTCTTATTCTTGTTTTCATCCCAATGTCATGTCTTTTGAAATTTTTTTGTACATAGCCTGTTGAATGTAGATCCTGCTATTGCTATTTTTCTTTTAATCTCCAAATCCAAACCTCCCTGTGCTTCCAATTCACTTCCTAAGTAAATGAAGTTCTTCACCATTTCAATTCCTGATACATGCTAAAACTGCACTGCATAAATTTTCAATTAGCCTGATTATTTTGGCATGAATGCCATATTTTCCCAGGAGTTTCCATGCTCCTTCTCTGACCTGACCTGTAGGCTTCCTTTTTCCTATGGGAAAGACACGGCAAGATTAAGAAAACTACATGACATGACATGACTGCCTTGTCCTTTTCTCAAGACAGGCAGTGGTTCAGTTTTGTCCTAAAATTTTTCATGATTATGATATTTTACCCCTTCAGACATTTTAGAAAATCCTGTGTACCCCTAATTTTTTCAAAGTAAATTTTAAGGAAGCAGTGTTTTTCGATTTTGAAAAGCATAAACATGGCATCTGAATCGTGAAATTTAATAAAGTCTTCAGACCTACATGTAATCGGACTGCATTAGCCATAATCATTAGCTAGTTACTAGACCTACTAAACCACTTATAAGAAACAAAAAATATTTTTAATACGCGCATAACACAAGATGGCGAAGCGAAAGTGTAAAAGTATCCGTCGGTCAAGTCAACATCTTGGAGCAATGCAAGGATGGCACAACGCTATCAGTAGGATTTTTTATTATTTTTAATACCAGCAATAATAAATCTATGTGTTCCACACGTCTGATTTTTTGAATTTGCCGGCGCTGACCAAGGAATAGTCCAATACCACAAGGTGATAGGACAGGTTAATTTTTTAAACTTATAGTCATTTGTTGTAATCTGGGTTAGAGGAGTCCAAAGGTGTCTGTCACTGCAGTTTGAGAAAATCCAATCCAATCATAATTTTTAGAACTTTTGCAAATATTGTGAAATTTGTTACTATCAAACATCAGTGCATAAGAATTAAACTGACTTTCCACTTTCCGCTTTTGAACCCCTAGGAAGTCCATTTTGTAATTGGGGTCATTTTAGAAACAAATGTACCGTTTTTGAAAACCACTGCTCAAGGGAATATTTCTTCGGTCCCTGGTGCATTAAGAAAATTTTCTACCGGTCTGCTAAAGAAGCTTGTGAAGCACTGCTCTAAAAGTATGTAGGTATGGTCAAGTAATGACCCATTGGTAGTTTACTGATTATTTTTAAGTAATCCGCCTCAGTCAGCGTGATTTAGACAAGTATGTTTTGTTTTCTATACTTTGTATGATGATGTGTCTGATTATTTGTCACTTTTAACCCCTTAACTGGGTGCCCCGAGTAACGCTCGTCCATTTTACATTGAGTTACAAATAGTTGCCCAGTTAAGGGGCTAATATTTACTGCTTAATGGAGTCATGTTGTTGTTAATCTAGGTGAGTTCGTTGCTCAGTTTAAATTCACTGTACTTCTAATGGCCAATGGACCAATGAAAATTACTGGACTGCCTATTGATGAAACAATCTACGAATCACAGTATAACATTGAAGATGAAGCTATTAAGGTAATTATTTATTTATCTGTCATTTTGTATGAGTTGTTAAATGTTGCTGTATTGGAGTTTAACTGATGTTAATGATTTAGCTTTAAACAAGTAATTTCAACAGCTTTTGAAATCGGTAAATTTAATTGTGTTTGTAATTGAATTATGTCATTGCTTAGAAACAAATGTAGCTTTAAAGTTTTTGAAAATGATTGAATGCATAAATATTTTCTTCATTGTCAAACAATTTTTAAGTTACACACTATGTTTTGTTCTTGATTTATTTTAGGCGCTTTTGGCATCATCTGCTTCTCGAAAAGCAGCGAAGAAGAAGAAGAAGAAGGCAGAGAAAGCAGCAATTGAAGCGAGCATTAATGGTATTGAAGAAGAAACAGCAACAGTCGAGCAGTAGTTCATCAACTGAAGAGATGGTTCCAGTTGCCTGTTGTTATTTTATTGCTTGTGTGTGGTAACATTTTGAGATAGAACTCATGAAATTGTGAGGACAGGAAGAGGACTGATGATGCTATTAAAGTTTCCTCGTCTTTGTCGGAATTATTTTGTTCATTGCAGCGTAGTCTGATCTTTACAAAATGTTTCAGTACAAATGTTGGTGTGATGAGAGTAAGATCTGAACAGATTGTCCTGTTTTGGAAGGCATTTGGTTTCCAACAACTAACGTCTTTTGTTGAAATTCAGGTTGATGAAATTACAGACGTGTGCCTTATATTTTGCGTTGTTTTTGGAAATGAATGGCAGTTAGGTATATTTCATCTGATATTTGCAAATGAAAGATTAAAGATGTCCTGAACATCTGGAGATGACAATTTAGTATTGAATGAGCGTTTATTCCATAATTACTGAAGAAATAAATGTCCTCCCTATAGATTCTGTACCCAATCCGTGGCTCATGATTTGTCAAGCACTTATATAGTTGTGAATAAGCCTTTGCGACGTGCATATATCAAGTTTTCTTGATTTTATTTGTCATCTGTGCTAATAAATACCAGATAAAGACGACTTAATTTGATGAATTCCAGGCTGTCATAGGGCCTTGTTTGACTTTCAAAATGACAATAAGCTTGAAGCTTCACGTGCAGCTTAAGTGTGTTGGCAACTTGGCAGTGAATGCAAATAAAGGTGATTCAGAAATGTTGGAATTTAATCATGGGTCCCGATATGTTGGCATTTTGTTGAATAGAAGATGCTATAGTATGTTATAGAATATTTCGTATAATTTTGATGAGTTCATGGGGTGATATCTTTTGAATACAGTATACACTGTAGCTTCAATGGGTTAATGTCTTCACTCTTCACTTCACTTTTGATTCGATTACCATTGCTTGCTAGTGTAATCTAATATTGCTCTTAACCCATCTAAGACAGGATTACTTGTAATTGGACTACTCCAACAACTAAAAAATTGACGATCCTAGACTTGTTTTGGCTCCAGACATCACAATAAACAGTAACAAAAACTCTCAAAAGTCTGCTTTGCCCATACTGTATTTGTGATCTTTACCGCCTTCGTCCTTGCCTTGACTCCAAAACTGCTTCCATAATAGCCACTTCAGTAGTCCATTCCAACCTGGACTACTGCAACTCCCTCTACTATAATCTTCAATCTTCCAAAATACCTCCATCAGCAAATTACAATTTAACCCGAGCACTAATCACGTCACCAAAGTTATGGCATATCACCAATTCTGACAGTAATAACGATTGCATTGAGTTCATTTAATTCATCGAAACCGGTCTACCTGCGAAAACTCGGGACGCCTCAGCCTCCTGGCCATAATCGTTCATCTCATCTCACACTTTCACGCCCGTTAAATCAGTCATCTCTCAAAATCTGCTACCGCGCTTTCTCATATGTCGCACCAAACAGTGGAACTCAATTCCAGCTTGCCTCGCAGCCTACGACATGGCCAAACAAATCCTTCAGTATTTCCTCAAGCCATTAGGTCTAAACTTAAAACCTTTCTGTTCCAAAAGTCGTTCCCTCCGTAGTTTTAACAACCTGTCCCACCGCCACATGGAAACACTGACCTTTGTCCTGCCGACAATCGACCTTGCCTATGGCTTCTTCAAAGAAGATTACGTGCACAATAAGAAGCAAAAACCGTTTCTATATAAGCGCTATATAAATTTACGACATTTTAATTACTTACTTAATACCCATTGGTATATATTGCAATTTGAGATTTTCACGTGCCGTACATTTAGTTGATAGTTCAATTAAGCAATACTGAGAACCCATAGAATTGTATTGACCTTGAATGATAAGGATATAAAATTAAAGCGCTAAGTAAACGGGTACTAGCGCAGTTTTTTTTTGTTAGCGCGGGATCCAATTGATCGGTTATTGGTTCAAATCATCCGCCTTCAAAGCTAATTGGCTGAATTCAGATGTCACATGACCGTTGATTTGTCTATAAGTAAGGGCGGTTGACTGGCGGGTCATTCTTTGTTCCTCCATTCCTTGGCAGAGTGTGTGCGGTGAAAAGTCGTTGGATATCCGTTCGGTGGTGGTGTTGGATCCGTTGTAAGTTCCTCTGCAAACAGAAAATGTCCGGACGTGGAAAGGGTGGTAAAGTCAAGGGAAAGGCAAAGAGCCGTTCCAGTCGAGCCGGTCTTCAGTTTCCCGTCGGCAGAATTCACCGTCTTCTTCGCAAAGGTTTGCTTCGTTTGTCTTAAGAGGTTTTCTCCGGTATTTTGGGCGTGAATTATTTTCATTTTAATTAAAATAAAAATTAATCTGCATAATGAAAACTGTGGGTAACCCCAAAGTTAATAAAGCTTATTTGCTGTATATTGCATGTTAGCAAAGTTATTTCAGAAGCTCGAAAAATTTATGAGGCGCAATTTTTGTGATACCGACCACATTTTTGTGAATTTTTTGTTGAGGTGTTTTCATAATTTGAAGACATTTACTATTGAGTTTTATTACGGCATAAGCGAAAGTCGCCTTTTTTGTAGAGGCGGAGACGAGCGGCGTAACCGAAAGTAGTCTGTGAACGTTGAAAGGGTTAGGGTTATGGTCAGGGTTAACTCTAACCCTAAACCCCACCGAAACCCTAACCCGTACTGATACATTACGGGTCGCGTAGTGATGATACCTTACGCCGCTCGTCTCCACCTCTACCGCCTTTTTAACGATGAAAGCGCCAAATAATCTGGACGTGGTGTTATACTCGTTCTAAGCATATTATGTTACTTGTTTATTTGCTAGATAACTATTTTCATATTGGTATCAAAGGTGTGGTCTATGCGATAAAGTTAGTTGCTTGCTCAAATACGTGCACTGTGTATGCTGCTGATTTCAGTGTTCAAGGCAAGCAGCAACACCAGTGACTTACATATTCTGATAGTCTACTTGCATTAAAATGTATATGGCAACTTGACATTAGATGATCCGTTTCCATTAGATTGCTGAAGGTCAACATGCCTTGCTATTAATTAGATTAGACATGGACTGGCGAGTATAATGTATTAAGTTGCTGCAGCTAAAGGTCTAAAGGAAAAGCATTATGAAGCTGTCAAGATAAATTGTCCGTGTTATTATACTGGCAAATAGGAAAATCCTGTGGATTAATGGTGTGAGCCACCTGTGTTATTGCTTGGCATAGAAAGTGAGAGACCAGTGGTGTCCCTGATGCATTAGTTAGACTGTTAGAGCATGGGAACACTTCACTAATTTGTATACATTTCCTTAGATATTTGAAAGCGAATGTGGAAGCCCCTGATGCATTAGTTAGACTGTTAGAGCATGGGAACACTTCACTAATTTGTATACATTTCCTTAGATATTTGAAAGCGAATGTGGAAATTTTTAGTTGCTGAAGTTTACCTTTTATTAGACTGTTCCCATTTTTGTTTTGGAAGACCCTTGGTATTTGCTATGGCATGGTCATGTTAAATAAAGAGGAACTAGAATTCTGCTTTATGAATACTTTGATATACAGCCAAATAGTGCTTTCATCTGCCAAAAGTTTTGTCCCCAAACCGCTCTATGCAATTTACACTACACTGACTAGTGATATTGCCTAATAGGCATATTGCAACTTTTGAGCTAGTTATTTGGGTCTGTTTATATAACTAAACACTGACATTATCAATTACTCTCTCTATATATATATATATATGTGTGTGTGTGTGTGTGTGTGTGTGTGTGTGTGTGTGTGTGTGTGTGTGTGTATTGTTTTTGCAGTATGGTTGAGGGAATCAATCATTGATGTGGGGTTAAGCAGCCCTGGGCTAATGTCTTTAAGGTTAAAAGTCAACGATGGACAAAATGTGTTCACATAGTGAATTCTGGTTGTATTCTGCTTCAATATAGCTGATTTATTCTTGTGTGGAATTTGTCAAACAACATGAATTTACTTGCAGGCAACCAATCCTGAAAAGTCATGGTTATATTTAATGTGGCTTACAGTTAGCAGCTAGCTTTGATTTTACCAAGATAATTTTCATGTGATTTGAATTACTTCTTTATTATTAAGTGGACATGGGTTTTGCTTTGACCATGTATTGAGCCTGTCTATTTCTATATTTTAGGAAACTATGCTGAACGTGTTGGTGCTGGTGCGCCTGTGTATTTGGCAGCTGTCATGGAGTACTTGGCTGCTGAAGTCCTTGAATTGGCTGGAAATGCAGCTCGTGACAACAAGAAGACCCGCATCATTCCACGTCATCTACAGCTGGCAATTCGTAATGATGAAGAACTAAATAAACTGCTCTCTGGTGTTACAATTGCGCAAGGAGGTGTCTTGCCCAACATTCAAGCTGTTCTTTTGCCCAAAAAGAGCAATGCTGGGGCTGGTGGAAAGCCAAGTAGTGGAGGGAAAAAGTCAAGCCAAAGCCAAGAGTATTGAATTTAACACTGGGCTTCACTTTTGAACTTAGGCTTAGAATTTTGAGGAATTGGTTTTATGACTTGTATTTGGCTTTGGTTACTGATTTGTGGCATTGTATTAAGACAGTGTATTTAGAATGCATCAAGTCAGGGCACGACCTTTTGGATTAGATTTTGTTTTTGAAGCTTGAACTGGCGTTTACATAATGAAATACTAGACATACAGTTGAAATTTATGTGGATTGATTTCTGTTTTGCAAGATGAATCTAGATATTTGACAGTTAATACTATCTTCATTCAGGACTGTAGTTAAATACATTTATCAGTTGAAGTAGAAAATTGTATTAAATCATTTGCCTTATGAACAGTTTGTTGCTTTTGCTAATTTATTTAGCCTTCCATTTCAATTCTGGGGCATGCTTGGTGGCTGATAGGCATCAATTTGGCTTGCCGGTTGCTAGATTTTATGGAGCATGTCCATTGCAAATTGAGTCTAGTGACTAAATGAAGACATTTATTTAATAGTGGATATGAACTGTGTTAAGTGCTCTTGTTGTAGGCCTTAGCCTTGTCTACTGCGCTATATAAATTGTTGAGAAATAAATGGTTGAGCGACACAAGCAAAGTACAGTGGACCCGAAGCTGCCCAACTTGTCTTATGCTGAGCAAAAGGCAGGGGTGTAAAGGCTAAAGATACAGATTGTATCTCTGTTAACAGTGACAAATGTAACTGGTTTTATGCTTGTCCACTGAATAGCTCAAGCTGCTGTGTGTGATCTTTCTGCTGTTTGCTTTTTCTGAATGACAGTACTGTAATTGCATTTGATGTCTGTCAAGATTTCAGAATTGCACTTTTAACAACTTCCAATACTTTGTTTTGCCAGCAAGTTGCCTTGGGAGTTTGAACTGTTTCTCAGTACTGTATATTTAGATATGGCCATATACCAGAGTGAAGTGCAGGGATATTTTTACCCCTCCCCTAAATTTGGCAATGTGACAATGGTATGCATATGAAATGCATACATGTTTTGATTAGCCCTGGACACTCGCAACTTTCATCCTCAGATGACTGCTTGTCATACCTTTTTTGTGACTTGATAATGTTTTTTTGGTTAGAGATTTCCAAACTCTGGCACCCAAATTTACAATCTTAGAAAATAACCGCACACCCTCAGATTTTCCCGACACCACCCCACCCAATTCACAATCTTGGAAATACAGTAACCCCTATTAACAATTGGTAAAACTTTCAATCATTTAAATTACTTGGTTACCTACTTAGCTTACTACACTACACTTTCTGTTTCATTCAGACAATGGTGAGTAATGAAAGCAATCCTGCAGTTAAGCATTTAAGGGGAGAGATGAGCAAGCACTTGTTTGTAAGCTAACTGCAGACGGCAAAGTAGACTTAAGCAGAATTGCAATGCAAGGAGATCAGCTAAAAGCTACAATATGTAATTATTTTAATCAAGATTAATTCTAATCTAAATGTCTTTATTATTTACATTAAAAGTCTTACATTTCCGGAAGAAATGAATTGAAAATATAACACATACACTGTGACTATAAAACTTACATTTAAAGTAAAGTAAACTCTCGTGGATTTCTATAGCGCATTGGAAAGCAGCACAACAGTAGCTGCTTATTCTTATGCGCTCATCCTCTCTTAAAATAGCTATGGGAAGGTATACTATCAGCCAGGCAATAGTCAACATCCAAAGGGCAGTGAGGCTAGGTTGTTACAGCTATGGAGGATATGATTTTAGAAAAAAGGAAGGATTTAATTTTAAGCTTAGACCTGAAGACTTGAGATAATGCAGGAATTATAGGAAATGAGGATTCAGATTTTATTGTTTGAAAGTGTCCAAGTCTGCGGAGGGAAGCTGGGATCGAGTTCCAAAGTTCAGGTGAGGCTTATGAGAAGGCACGGTTGCAAATTTTCAGGGATGATTGATTCAGTGGGCGTGACAGAGTGAGGTAAGATGATGAACGTGTGGGTCGAGGAGGCTGAGGGGTTAATAGTGGTATAAGGTAGACAGGTTTTGATGACTTAAGTGAGCTACAGTATATGTAAGTGTTATTAGCTTATTATGTAAGTGTTATTATATTATTTATACTGTATTAAGATGATATTAGGTGATATCCGGTCCCTGGTGCAAAAGGACAGTGCTATATATATATATATATATATATATATATATATATATATATATATATATATATATATATATATATATATATATATATATATATATATATATATATATATATATATATATATATATATGCAGATTGGTCTGCAAAGGTGAAAAGTGAAAAGTTTGGGAAGCACTGATCTCAGTGCTCTACAAGTAATAGAATTACACATAATTGCTTAATAGATTATTTATTTAGTGTCTATTTGAAAAATGCATATGACCAGTGGCGGATTTACATTTTTAGGCCCCGGTACTCTTTCTTCTAAAAAGTTACAGATTAAGTGAGAAAGGTGACGAGATGGCCCTTTTAAAATAATTGCTTGTCACGTTTTTAAAGCTTTTCTTGGGAAACTTTTGGAGGAGCCTACAGATGAGGTGTATGAGCAATAGTGGCGATAACCTTCTTTTTTTTTCAGGACACTGCGTGACAAACGGTTGAATTTCAGGAAATAAAGTAGGCCTACATGTATAAACAAATCATAAAAATAATTATAAAAGATTGTTAATTGAAAAGGTGGGCCACTACATTTTTATTTTGGTGGTGGGCCCGGTACAAATAATAATAATAATAATAATAATAATAATAATAATAATAATAATAATAATAATAATAATAATAATAATAATAATAATAATAGTACGTAGTAGTAGTAGTAGTAGTAGTAGTAGTAGTAGTAGTAGTAGTAGTAGTAGTAGTAGTAGTCAGGGCTTTTTTTCAGTGGGAACGCATGGGAACGCCGTTCCCACACCTGTTTTGCCAGATTGTATATATAATTATGGAT